>OX457039.1:12289538-12347038 GCA_949752735.1 Lumbricus terrestris | reverse complement strand
TTACCTGGGCGTGTCTGCTATTCTCAGCTTAGCGGCATCACGGTTTATTTATATACTGGATCTCAGTATGTGTTGGAATGATGTGTCGATTCCGGTCAACCCTTTGAAGGCGAGGTGCCGTATAACGCACCTCATAGGCTCATATATAGCTATAGTAAACTTATACGTTACATTTTTACGGCAGACATTGAACCAGCTTGGTTAATTTTTGTGACTTAATGAATGTGAAACACGGACATTTCACGACAATTTCACGCACCTTTAAAAGAAATTTTTACATACTAAAATGAAATTATAATATTTCATGAAAATTATTTTGACTTTAACGAAGACCAGAAATCAATGTTTGGTTTCTATCCCACGCACGACTACAATAATGCATCATGCCTACATTCGAAAGAAGCAGAAAAATGCAATTCGATCCTGTTTGAACAATAGACTAGGGCACTAGGCCATAAATAATCATGATACCCAAATTGACTCAGACAGGAAAAAATCACGTATACCGTCTATAACAACACAGCAGGTGCACAGTGTGGCAAGCGAGTAGGCCTACGTAGGTCTATTCTTGAACGCGCAAACGCTATATGCGGATGGCTTGCAATGCGCAGTCAGTCGAAAACGATGACTGAAAACATTAAATATTTCACTTCAAGTGCTGTCTATTCGTGCGTTTGTTAGCCTAAGAATGCACGTGTTGTGTGGATACTGCAATATTTCACGTGCTGGCCACTTCGCTTAGGCTATAGCCAATATAATGACTGAAAGCAGTAGGCTACTGTTGTTCGTGTAAATCACCAGTTTAGACGATTACAATTGGTAATAAAACCATTGTTTAGCCCACAATTGATGTTATTATGTTGTTAGCATCGCGACTTTCAACTAAAAATATGACGTAGACCTACTGAGGTAGGCTATATCATACCCAATTTCACTACAAATGTTCGAATGCATCACCTCATTTCCAAGGCGTTAATCGGTCTATAGGGCGAAATTCGCCAAAACCGATTTCCGGATAATGCATGGGTCTACATATATAGGCACATAATAGGCATTATAAAAGCTCATATATGAAGATATGATATGAAGTTAGCTGCCCACCTCTGAATTAAGGAAGCAGAAGAAGAGCGCCATGAAGAATCCTTGAAAAGACGAGAAGAAATGCGACGAATAGGTGTAGAGAGCGAACAGTACAGGGGAACCAATCGGTGGCCAGACGCAGTGCAACAGGTTGTTGGCACCCAGCGCAGGCAACAGGAAGATCATCGCCTTCACAGCTTTCCTATAGGCGAAAAATATTGAAAAGAACGCATAGCAATAATATATCAATAATTGAAACTGTATCAGTTTGAGTGTGAACTGTAAAGTAAGGTAACAATCTTCGTTTAAACTTATAAACGGACACGACGCAGTAGAATTACAATTCATATTAGGCCTATTAGAATTACAATTCAATATTAGGCCTATTAGGATTACAATTCATATTAGGCCTATTATGATTACAATTCATACTAGTCCTATTAGAATTACAATTCATATTAGGCCTATTAGGATTACAATTCATATTAGTCCTATTAGAATTACAATTCACATTACGCCTATTAGAATTACAATTCATATATATATATACGCCTATTATAATTACAATTCATATTAGACCTAATTGAACGTATGACCACCACAAGTTGCTACAGAAGTCAGATTTAGCTGTCGGCAGCCGTGCAAGGGGTCCATCACGTCCTGCTATTGATTTCATCAACGCCATTTGCCGACTGGAATGGAGGGTAGCGGAAGCGATCTTGCATCCGTAAGCTCTTCGTAACAGAGTGTTTACCATAACCCAAAATTCCTTAATCCAACGTAGGTCGTAGGAGTGGCCCAATTTCAATCTCCGAGCTTCCGGAGCGCCTCACTCAATATTTGCTTCGAGTTCCTGCACGAGGTCTTGATCAAAACCAATGTGTTTGATGGTTTGACGGTTTCCCGATCAATGTATACGACAGGAGATTTACAAAATAGGTTCTTCAGCATCTTAGTGAGGTTGTATTGTATTGTATTTGATTCGTCGCCTCTGCTAAAAGTCGAATCGATTAAATATTTTTTTACCTAAATAAAAGTGGGATCAATGAAAACATTCTTGCTATTTGCTAAAATTGCTGGATTGACGAAGAATAAATGTTATATAAATAGAAGTTGGATTTATATTAAAACAGCTGTTGTTCAAATAGAAGCTGGATTGGTAAACCGAATTTTGGCCTAGATGGAAGCTGGATTGATGAAATGAATTCAAACCAAAGTAAAAGCTAAATCGATAAAAAAAATTATGCTGCCCCAGAAAAATTGAACGCTGAGTGTTCCCTCTGAAATTTGTTCCAACTACAACACTGAACTGAGGCAAAGAGAAGAAATAAATTACGCGACTGACTTGATCTGCTCTGTTTCCGGCGAACCTTTGCTTCTCATTTTCGATATCAGCATTCGAATTACGCTGAAGAGTATGCAGATATTCACCTGTGATGACAATACTAGTGGCTAAATTATAGCCTATATGCATAAGCTGGAACTTATTAGCTTTTATAATGAGGCCTATTATTGCGCGATAAAATCAGTTCATGTTAGTTCAAACGGACGCACGGCTGTTTTTAAGGAATTTTTAGAACTGCACAACTCCTTCTTTCCTTTCCCGTCATCCATGGTAAATTATTCCACTCGGAGGACAATGATCTTTTTGCTAGTTTTAACTGTACAGAAGTGCTTCTACAACTGCACATTTTGTGTACAACTGCACTTTTAAAAAAGTCCTGAACGAAAGGCTATGCCTGTTAAATGAAATACGACTAAGATCCGGATTAGTCGTACTGAAGAACAGCGCTCTTAGCCATAGGTGCAATCACGTCCTAAAAGTTGGGGGGACCATAATGAATCACGTCCTAAAAGTTGGGGGACCATAATAATAAAGTTAGGGGATCACTCAAAAGTTGGGGGGACGCGTCCCGTGGGTCCCATAGGGTGGTTGCGCCTATGCTCTTAGCCCTCCAACGGAACAGCTTATGAAACAGATAGGCTCACTGGGCCTAGGCACTTTCAGATCTTATTCATGTCCAACTCATGTTCATGGATAGTTTTTCTCTTAACCTAACGTGACAATTCTTAATCATGTCAATAAATCAACTTTCTGAATCATGTCCAAAATCCACGTTTTTATCTAAATTCTTTTACGAAATTTCAGCGTTGACAGTGACGAGTCTATCTGTCCAAGATTCGGTGCATTGTCAAAAATTTAACAGTAGGCTAAGAGGTAGACCTACAAACATTTTAATCATGATTAATGTTTTAAAATGATTCTGACTGTGACGAACTTACAAGTAGCATGAGAAGCCTTGGTCCTTCCAGTAGCCAAAAGTATTTCTGATATGGATAGGCGTACCAACATCTGGCAAGCAGGTAAGACAAACTCCATTACAGAAAGCGAAAGCCTAACAGCATTTCTATGAGCATTAAGTGGGATTCACGTGGGTTCTATCAATTTACAAGAATGGGCTTAAGGTAGGGACTGTATAACTAGGTTATTTATTAAATATTAAAGAAGACGGTGATACTTATAACGAATAGGATACCGTATACCACAAGATGAGCGAATACATTTTACTGCCAATTATATGGGATCCAGACCCCTGGATAGTTAGTGCATGGGGCAACTTTGTCCCATTGGATCACAGTACGTCGTTGTTCTTCTTCCTCGATGCAACTCAGCTAAGAATATCTGAACATGACGTCATCTGTCGATTCCAGACTGTGTTCAGTTCAGGGCCGTGTTTTAGTTGCATTATAAAAGAAGACGGTGATACTTATAACGAATAGGCTACCGTTTACCACAAGATGAGCGAATACATATTACGGCCAACTATGGGAGACCACTGGATAGTGCATGGGACAACTGTGTTCCCATTGGATCACAGTACGTCGTTGTTCTTCTTCCTCGATGCAACTCAGCTAAGAATATCTGAACATGACGTCATCTGTCGATTCCAGACACAGGATTCAGTTGATTCCGTGCGTACAGCAGACCATTTCCAGTAGATTTCTAGTCATCTGCATATTGCACAGCGCGCTAATCTATTAGTTTTCTGTTCTTACTTACACTGTTTTAAGCTCAGCACCAGGGACGGATACAGAAATTTTCGAGAGGGGGGCAACATTTTCGGTGATCTTTGCCAGAAAAATCTGATAACCCTTTTTTAGTCGTTAGGTCGAAATGTCTGGAAAATATACCAGTTTTCCCTACTATGGCCTCTCTCTAGTATTCTACTTTTCTCTCCCGCTGCATTGATTTAATGGCTTATTGAAACCAAATGGGGGGGCACGTCCCATGCACTTTTTAAATGGGGGCCATGGCCGGATTGCCCCCCGGATCCGCCCCTGCTCAGCACTCAGCACTCTGATTAGTTCAGTTTGAACTAGCGCTATAAATATCCAGTTACAATATTAATTATAGGCTATCGCAATGGTAGGTCTAACTGGGCATTTGCTGACGGTAATTTGTTGGAAAGAAGGATTTTGCCCAGAATTGCTCAACACCAACGATTGATGCTTTTGCGCTGACAGTAATGTTGGCATTTACCCAAATCCCAATACGTACAGCACTTCATAGATATTTTGTTTCCGTAAACTGGAAGTTGGATGATCGATGAAAACATGATTTTACTGCTGACGTATTAATTGCAGTAGGCCTACCAGTAGAAGTTGGATGAGCATATTAACTAGCAGAAATAGAAACCGGATGAGCGATAAAAACCATGGTTTTGTGCTAAATTAGGCCTATTGCCGTAGAAGTTAGAACTAGATGTTTGATGAACGATAAAATATTTTTAGTTGAAGTAGAAGTTGGATGAGTAACGGATCTGTGTTATAGTAGAATTATAGTCATGGACGAAGTTTATCAGGGGCTAGAGGGGCTAAGCCCCCAAGAAGACCCAGAGTCATTTTTTTACCGTGTAGCCTAAATGGTATCGTTTTCGGGCTTAGCCCCCACGTGAAGTTTACGAATGACTAAAAAAGGTCTTCAACTTTTTTGTTCCGGGAAAATATTTCTCGGCACCGCTCGTTTTCTGGACCGAGTCTCAGACCCAACAAATTTAGCCACTCGAAGAACGGAAACCAAACTCCGCCCATGTTCATAGTAGACGTTGGATGAGCGGTGAAAACATAATGGCTAAAACATGTTTTAAATAATTTTACGGTGCTATAGCAGCTAAACGTATTGGGATTTGTGTAAATGCTGACAGTAGCCTAACTGTTGGCGGAAATAGGCGCATAGAATCTATAGGCCTAAATAACAAAAATACGGGCAAATATGAAGCAAAATAGAACTGAATAGGCCCTGCCTATTGATTTCTTAGGTTACGTTTTAAATCTCAAAGCAACATTGATAGTTCGTACTGTCTACAGGTTTATAATATGGTTTAATATAATAGGCCCTGGTCTAAATATTTTCGGATATTGACAGGTGCCAGGCTCCCCATCGTTAGGGAGGGTGTCTCTGATGAATCTGTTGAAGCGGCGCTATATGAATTCTGTCTACAATTACAATTTGTCATTACAATGGATAGACTTACACTTCTCGATTGTACAGACCGTTTACAATCGTCCATATGGTAATAAGAACAACGGGAAATCCTACAATAGTAATTGACTGCATTAGCGGATAATGAAAACAACGGGAAACAGCCACATAGTTAATCAAATCACTTGTCAAACTACGTCAATCAATCAATCAATCAATTTTTAAAAAATAATTTGAAGACCCTGGGGAATGAAGTACCTCAGCCCAGGCCGCCGTAGCCAGGGGTGTTGTGGGTGTTTGAACACCAACCCCCATGAAATAATTTAAAACTGAAATTGTGTGTCTGGCACACGATGTAAGGGATTTAATTTTGGAGCTCTTGTTTCTATGTGATATTTTACTGTAGATTAGATCATGGATTATGCAAATACGATGATACAAAATCCTGCCTAAGACCTTGAATACAAGTAGGCCTATCAATACTAGGCTTATATAGTTAGTAATAATTTGTTCATTGCTTTACCGCATAGTTAAATGACTGGTCTTTTAATTGAATACTTCCTTCCTTTCTTGTAAATTGAGATGGCTATAGTCTATCCAGCCCTTTTAGGCCTACAGTCTGTAATGTATTGGCCGCCCAGAACCCGCTATGAGAGCTCACCGCACTACTCCAAACTTCTCAGTCGATTCGATTGCTTATCGCTTGCTGATAAAAAATGCTCCGGGTCCGAGAAAACACCTCCCCCAAACAAAACTCTGGCTACGGCCTTGCCTCAGAGCAAAAAATAAATCAATCAATCATGTATTGATCCAGATTATATTGAAATTGACATTGCATACAAAGACATGGATATGGTACAGCTTCCCGGTGGCAATTACGATGACGGTCATATTTTAATCTTTTAAACAAATCAGACCAAATTTATTGCTCTAAGAAATAACTTACAAACGTTATTAGTTACACGATAATGACTTTATTTAAGAAAATAAGTATTGGTGAGTGAGTATGCTAGTGTGTGAGTAGGCAAGATATAGAAAGATATGTAGATAGGTAGGTAGAAGTAGATATATATATATGTAGGCTATATATATAATTATATATATATACATACATATATATTGCAACACGAAGACTGAAGACAGTCAATTTCTGCTGTATCAATATTATTGTAATCAAATAAATAAATTGATAGACGTATTCTTGCCCAGCGTGGTGCTTTTAAGACAAGTCGGAACTACTTGTGGATAAACGATTTTGTGTGGAGTAACTTCAGAAGATGAATTTTTCCAATCATATCGGCAGCCACCGAGTTAATATTACAGCCGAATTGCACCGAATAAGCAATTGACAAGAAAGACGCCTTAATGCGTATTATATGCCTAGCGATTTAGAAGTTAATCTAACTTACAATCTAACTAATCCAACTCAGCACCACGACTGTGGAATGATCTGCCTCCTGAAATCCGATCCTTTTCAATCCCTCCATCATATCATACTAATCACACACCACCAACATCCTCAGGCTCCTCTATCCATCACACCTCGGGCTTTTCATTCAAAACTTAAGACACTCCTTTTCATGAACTCTTGCCCTGTCTCATTTGATCCTCCACACTCCATCTCCCGGCCCAGACGACACCCACCTTAGCAGCTGTTCTGTCTCTCTGATCTTATGGTAACTCAACCCGGACCACCACGGACTATACTCTAACGGACAACCCTTCTGACCCAACGCTGCGCTCGTGAATAAGTTGGTGCCCCGCGCTTGGCTTTCGATTGGCGCTTTGGAAATTTCGAGTTTACGATTACGATTACGATATAATCCTTCTATTTATTAGAACAGAAAGTTATTGTGCTATTTGGTTGGGCCGTGGTAAAAGGGTACGGCCCACTGGTTCGGACTCTCACTGAAGACATTTTGTTAGTCATTTACTGTAAACCAGCCACACCATGCTTCGACACTACATCTCTAAGCTTATGTTGTTCAGAAAAGAGCAATTATGATTTGGGGGGGGGGGGCAAGAGTCCATGTATTAGATCTACACAACTATGATCGCGATGTTCAGAGTTATGGGCATGTATACTTGCGCAGTCTTACCCCATCCCAATCCGTAGTAGAGCTTGTAATTTGGCGTGACGTTAAAGACGGATGTGAGAGTGACCTGGAGATGGATACCCTGGATGAGCATCCAGCTGAACATGGCCGTCTTCGTGAATTCAACGAGGACAATCATCGTCTCACAAAGGATCGGCTGAAAAAAACAACCAACGACTCCACCAACTATATATAATATACATAATAAATATTCATATGTATATATACATAATAATAAATTCATATGTATATATATAATATATTCATATATATTCATAAATATATATATATATATATATATATATATATATCAAATCTGATCTGTACTATAGTCTAAATCTGAGATCTGTATGCATGTATGTCCGTTCCAAGAAAGGCTGAGAAACAGCTTCATTTCGCAACACGACATTTTTTAGCTTCTCATGCGAATTAATTTTGTGGGTCAGCGCGACTATTTTCAGCTCTCGACTCACCTTAAAGCCCGAGATATCAACATTTTAATTCTACGCGTATTAATTTTAGCCTAGCGCCTACATAGATTTAATCAGCCATGTTGCCGTTGGCCGTTGCACGTAAATCATCAGACGACAGTTCGCATCAGTTCGCCATGTCTTGACGTCATTCTCGCCTCTCGCACGTCTAATAATAATTTTCGTTTATTCAACGATCCGGTTGACAAGCCGCAACCGGTTACAGTGTACAATTGTGCAGTTGAAACAATACCGTAATATTCACAAGAACGCAGATCACATAAATCACAATACCGTAATATTCACAAGAACGCAGATCACATAAATCTTAACCATACTAACAGAACAGCCAGCCAGCAATAATTGTATTAACCAAGTTATTAATAGGCTCTTTTACGCAGTGCAGAAACCACAGAGAAAGGAGAATGTGGATGTGTGAGTGTGTGTTTGTTCATACACAATTTCGCAGCTATTGACCACCAGAACAACCCAGTGGAGGTGTTTGAGAATCTCTCTCACCACGGGGGCCTTCGTGAGGACGAAAAGCCGAAATTTCGCTATTTTCATATATTCGCGCAGTTTCGCATCTTTACACCTCAAACCTTGCAGGTAGAGAGATAGAGAGCGGCCAGGGCCACTACCCAGTCAGCGCACACCAGCCCCGCAGAGGTGGGTCATGCTTGGCTTTTGGGGGAAGCGGGGAGGGGTGGAGGGTTGACGAAAACCCCAAATTTAGCGCTCAACGCCGGTTACCCCAGAGGAGTAGGCCTAGTGTCAGAAACTCAAAATTTCCCGGGCAGCGACGGGTCCCACATGGTGTGGTGGGGGGTGGGAAAATTTTCCCGAAAACCCTAAATTCATGGTTGGCGCACCGGTGGGGTCGGGGTGTGGTAAGGATAGGGTGGGGGGTTGGGGTGGAATGTGGGGTGGAAGAATTTTTTTTCCAAAAACCCAAATTTCACGGGTGGCGTACCGGTGGAGGTCGGAGTGTGGTGGGGTGTTGTGGGGTGGTGGAGTGAGGAGGAAGGAGAATTTTCCCGAAAACCCAAATTTCATGGGTGGCGTTCCGATGGAGGTCGGAGTGCGGTGGGGTGTTGTGGGATGGGGTGGTGGGTTGGGGTGGGGCTGGGGGGAGAAATTTTCCCGAAAACCAAAATTTCACGTGTGGCGTACCGGTGGAGGTCGAAAGGTGGTGGGGTGTGGTGCAGTGTGGTGCGGTGGGGTTGTGACCGGGTGTGGGTGGAATCCTAAATTTCCCGGGCAACGCCGGGTACCCCAGCTAGTCTATATATAATTATTTATATATGTACGGCTGCATTTATTTAGCGCTGCTACATAATGTTTTGGTATCGATCGATGGCACTGCAGGACATCATCAACGGCGGAGACTTAGGGAACAGAGGAACGGCCCCTCAATGTTTGTGGTGGGGGACCGTCCACGCATTTACCCTTCCCCCAATACTTACCAATACTTGAGTGTTAGGACATGCATGTGGTTAACCGGAGAAAATACTTGTAACGTTATGAGAGATTTCCGACCATATGACCGTATGACTAAAAGAAAGGGTAAAGATCAGCTATTTTGACAGGGGAAAATGGTATGCTTTCAGGAAATTTCGACCAAACAACCAAAAAAAAAGATCGTCAGAAAATTTCGTCGATGAAAATGGAAAATTTCGTCGGCGACTCGTCCGGTCGCCCAAAATGTCGCTTCTCGGCAATGATCGTCTTTCGGACACTTGTTCGTCCCCCCCCCCGAACTTCTAGACCAAGTCTCCGTCCATGAAATGGCACCCTTTATTTTTCAATTAAGTAGCAAGGACTGATGGATGGATTTGGATAAACTTCGGCTGCAAGCCGATTATGCTCACTAGATTTCCAGCCGAATGAATTATAGAAGAACAGATGGAGACACATGTTTCTGTGTTCATATAATAATTATAGTCTGAGCTATCAACTCATACTCTGATTGGTTTCAACCATTGATATGTATTACATGTATAACATTAGCACTAGAGAGAGTATGCCGTATCTGCCCTGCAGTCAGATGTGAAGTCATAAATTAACGTCGATCTAATTCAAAACGACCAATCATATGCGATTTCTCGTACCGACCAATCACAGTCTTACAACTTCGATCTAGAAAAACAACTAAAATAATATCAACATTTGTATAATTCGGACATGTCGATATTAACTTGTGAATATTGCAAGAAAACTGCAATATTCACAAGAAAACATCGACATGTTCGAATCATTATAAAAATGTTGATATTATTTTAGTTATTTTCCTGATCGATGTTGTAAGACTGTGATTGGTCGGTATGAGAAATCGCTTATGATTGGTCGGCACGAATTTAGACAGATATGATGTGATTGGTCGGCACGAATTAGACGTCGACTTCAATATAGAGACTTGATACACTCTCTAGTGATATATTCATTATATAATACACCTCTATGGTTTCAACTACCCTACACAATAACACAAACTGCTAAGCCTACACCATAAAACCCACAGTCCACAGACTCATGATTGGCTCTCTTAGGCCCTATAGAGTGATGATAATATTATGAGGGAGAAACGCTTAAAGGAATAATGCCGCACTTTTATCGATTTCTTTAAGGATGTTTGCAGCTCTTCTGCAGCCAGTTTAATAGAAACTGTACTTTCTCAAAAACAAATTTTACTGTAGCTTCACGAAATAAATACTTCTTCCAAGGAGACAAAGTTTTCTTTTTCTGCTAGAGTTATTGAAATTTTGTTTCTTTCGTGCCATCAAGTCTTGTGTTGGACACAGTGGCGTAGCCAGGAATTTATGATGGGGTTTTTGGGAGCTTTAAGGGTCTGGCCAGATGCCCTTTCTGACACCAACTCAAACGTACCGTATTACAGTAAATAAAAAGGGAATAAAGTAACAAAGGGAATAAAGTAAGAAAAACAATTAGGCCCTACTGTTACAAGCAATTGTTTTGTTTTTCTTATTTAAGTGGATAAATAACCTTCGAAAAACTATTTTCGTAGGCTAATGGGGGGGTTTAACCCCCAAAATCCCCTTTGTCTACGCCACTGGTTGGACAGACCACGTTGGAGCTGTCGAAATGGAACAATTAGACCTAAGTTGCTCCAAACTATGAAACAAAAGCGCATTAATTTTGTAATTAATTTTGTGCGGCATCTATACTTCGGTTGCTCAACAAAGTCAAGCGAATAGAAGCATTCAATTGGGCATTTGCTTATTTGATATTTTTGCCGTAGAAAGCTCGACTGGCAGAATGGCAGTTGTAATTGCTTGTGAAAATCATAAAATACTTTTTACAAGCAGACACTGCTGTCATTATATCGAGCTCGGACACTGAATCCTCTTAACCTCTATATACCTCTATATACCTCTATATGTAGACTAGCCTACATAGTTGTGTAAACAAGTATTTCAAAAGCCATGATTTGAAGTCTAAAAACTGTTCGACTGATTCACAAAAATACCATAAAATATACATGCATTACTTATAAACCAAAATAATTCAAAGCTTCCAGCAAAAGAGTGGAAAAATAGCCTAAGTCAAGTGTTTCTCATAAGTGAACTTGATAATCTTTTATCCGAAAAAATGTACTGGTGCATCCATTTTGGCAAGAATATATTTATCCTATAAGCTTACAACATTTATCCTATATTTCTGCTTTTCTGTACAAACAAAGTACAAAGCTCTAAAATAGCTATTTAAATAACTCTATGTACGGTAGTCTTGTATAGCTATTTACATTGATCATTTAACTTTCCTTCTCAATTACTAAGAAGACAACATCCTAGTGCACTGTAGCACTGCTGAATTGCTGGAATATTTATGCCAACTGTGGCATCGGCTGTTTTTTTCGCCTCTCGGTCAAGATGATATAACAGAATAAGGGTCAATGGGTCAGACCAATCGGACGACCTCTCATAGACACAGCCGACCTTCGCCCATACACAATGCCTTTTGGAACCTCCAGATTGGATATCCAATCTGGATAGCCTATACGCTCGACTGATTCTGACAAAATCTTTGAGTAATAGCAAGCTCAGTTCACAAAAACAAATATTTTTGAGATGAGTAGGCCTACACTGTGTATACCCGCGTATACCCTCGACTACAGCCCTGACTACAACCACTGCAACTACAAAGCATATTAATGCTACTATAAGGCCTACTATTATTTTGGACACGCCGTTGTCACGATACAAACTCTACCATCGAAACAGATTCTAACCCTAGCCCTGGCTGAAACTCTGCATTAGAAGAATTTTTTCTGATACGAAGGTAATAATTAATTTTGGGAACGTATAACGCTCTCGTAAAACAACTTAGCAACGCAAACCATCGATGGTTTATCTGCAAATTTTATGTAACTATAAGCCCAATTCACGTTAAACTGGGAACTCGGGGAGACTTTATTTCGGCAGCGGACGAAATATTCTCTTTCCCCTGCACACTCTATTTCAGAACATACATGTAATCTCGGGGGCGAATTTATTCTGAAACAGATATCCACCGGTGGAGAAATACGTTTCAAAATAGAGTCTCCGGGGGAGGGTGGGGAAGGACTTTTAGGGGGAAGAGTTTTTCACGCGACATCCCTATCTAATAATGATCATATGTGGGGAGCGGTGGTGTAGTGGTGGCGTCGTTGCCTTTGAGCCAATGAGCCGGAGGGTTCGAGGTTCGAATCCACCTCAAGCCGTCGCGTAGGGACCTCGAGCAAGTCATTCACTCGCAATTGCTCGGGCGCTTCGGCGTAAAACACCGATGCAGTGTCCTGCTGCAGTCGGGAGCGCCTCTGAGTAGTGAGCTTGAAGGGGTGCTATAGAAATGGAGGCATAAATAAAAAAGAATAAGATCATCATTGTAATGGATGGATGGATGGACTGATGGATGGATGGATGGATTGATTGATGGATGGATGGATGGATGGATGGATGGATGGATGGATGGATGGATGGATGGATGGATGGATGGATGGATGGATGGATGGGTGGGTGGGTGGATGGATGGATGGATTGATTGATTGATTGATGGATGGATGGATGAATTGATGGATGGATGGATGGATGGATGGATGGCTGGTTGGATGGATGGTTGGATGGATGGATGGATGGATGGTTGGATGGAAAGATGGACGGATGGATGGATGGGTGGTTGGGTGGGTGGGTGGGTGGATGGATGGATGGACGGATGAATGGATGGATGGATGGATGGACGGATGGATGGAGTGTCAACCTTGGTGGTGATGGATTTCTCAGCGATGAGCAATCCTCCTCCGACCTGGAGAGAGATGAGCTGGTCGAGGTTTTTGATGAGAAGAACGATTGTGTAGATGATGACGCTGATGAAGAGACTGCGATGGATGCGGATCCTGTGGCTCGACCGAATGCTCCTGCACCAACACAACCCCATCATCAGACAATAATGATAACACAAGACAATGATAATGCAAGATAATGATAATAATACAAGACAACGATAATGCAAGACAATGATAACACAAGACAACGATAATACAAGACACGAGGCACCTCGTCTAGGAAATTCTAATAATCAATAGCAATAGTAATAATGATGATGACGACGACGACGATGGATGGATGGATGGATGGATGGATGGATGGATGGATGGATGGTATAGCCTACTCATTTCAAAGAGACTGAACAGCTTTAGTATAGTTGCACAGGTTATTTTAGGTGTGGTAAAACGCTTAGTAGTAACCTACAACTATAGGCCCCAGCTAGTTTTTACTTTACACGCCTCGTTACCAACTTGCAGAGATGAGGCAATCAGCACGGAGAACGGAGACGCGTAGACCTAGTTAATACCGAAGAGCAGCTTATTTATTTATGGGATGATTTAATTGCAAGTAGTTTATGAAGTTTATGGTCCTGGGCACGACGTTAAACCGCATCCATCCTCCGCCACAGGGAACCAACAACTTCCCTGTGCCGGTGTGGCATGAAATGATGTCCGGCATGAAATTATGTCCGGAAAGCGTTGCCATTGGTTCATGTGACCGATGACGTCAGATAGTAACTGTTAAACAAAGGTTATTTATAGAGCCGTGAGATCTTGTCCGGGAAAGACATACAATACCAAAGATAATAATTCCAGCGCAGCCTGTCCACCTAATAATAGACATCGACATCTATATTTAGAACTGGTTATTAACAGTAGCCACATATCGTTTTCGTTAGAGATCCAAAATACTAAAGATAATGATTCCAACATCCCATAAAAATTGGGAGCTATAATTACGAGAAATATGGTAAAATAAATTATTAGCCTAATCGCAAAGGATTGGCCATAGTTAATCGGTGTTTGTATCAGGTTATAGAAAAAGCATGTTGCATAGAATAGAAACCACAAATGTCTGACGCAGAATATTTTATGCTCACAAGGTATTAGGCTGCTATCCGATTTAGGTTACTCCATGTAATACTCCACTCAGGACAACTAATGTAGTATTACAATAAACGAAAATACATCATCTGGAATTTCAATCATGTAGGCTACTCCCAGGCCTGTTTCCACCTATTGTTGAAAGGCCGTACGATCTGCGTTCGCGACATCATGACTTTGAACTGCCAAGAAAAGATTACTTTAATTTCATCTCTCGAGTACTTTTTAAGACTGTTCGCACTGTTATTTTAATCCATTTCTTTCCTTTTTTCTCTTCATGTAATAAATTGAACTCTGCCAACTTAATTTTCTCGAAATAAACGAGGTATATAGCCTATCATACATGATAATTAAAACACTGAAATATGCAAGGCGAAAGAAAACACGAACGCTAATCGCGTTTAATTAGATCTAACTAAGGCACTCCGATTCTTCCATAATAATCACTAAATTATCTAGCCACGTGCTTATCTGACACTTTTTCAGAATTGGATATTCTGGTGAAACGTACATTAGGCCTATATTAGTTCAATATTGACGATTAAAACTCGGGGCCAAATAACTGCTTTACACTGCTATACGCATCCTACACATACTAAAACATGTGTAGCAATAATTTTTATGCATTGTGAGTTCTAACCCAGGTTCACTGTAGGCTTACAATGGCTACCATTAAGTAGGCTGCTAGCAAGTCAGTCAGTCAGAAAGTGAGTCTAGGTAAGAATATTTTTCATTAGAACACCAGCAAACGCATAGTTGTTTGTACAAGAATAAATTAAAGGCTTAGAAACATTTAAGCAAAGCAATATAACATTCTCATAATAAAGCTTTTGGCATAAGACACCTCTATGAAGTGTTACATTAGTTGTCCTGAGTCGAGTATTACATGGAGTAACTTATTGGGTGAGGAGGTAGTTAAGAATGTGAAAAGGATTTAAGAGTATAGAGCGGAAAAGAGCAGAGAAACCCTAGAACAGAGTGCTTCAAACTTCTGAAAATCAGCATATGGACGAAGCCTAAACGGTTGAGTTTTATTCAAACATCATTAAAATGTCTACGCTCCATGGCGTTTGCTAATACCCACCAGGCCACCACACAGGGAAGGCATAAAGTAGGCTAATCTCCGCATGGCCGTAGCACAGGATAAATAATAAAATTTGTTATTTATACTCTAGCCACATCAAAAACCGTAGGCCTAATTTTTTGCGCATTTTTTGCTTAAATCATCAAAATAGAAACCATACTATATAATTATCTTCTATGAAAACCTTAAAACCACTTAAAATAATTATGTTTATAATGTGGTAATAAAGTACGCTACGAATATGTTAAAAATAAAGCGCTACAAAATTTGCGAGTACCATAGCCACTTGGTCTGTTCTACGATGGGAATTTCTATCTAAAAATAGAAATAGAGTCATCGCAAAGGCAGTTACAAGCATTGTGCTTTACAACAATAATTCCACCGTTTAGACCATTGTTTTATCATGTGTTTAAGACAATAATATATTTTGGCAAGTTTTACTGATATTGTCTTATAAGCGGTCAATATCTCGCGAAATACTGCTTCGACAAGCGGCATACATGTAACGGCGGAGTCGGACACGATTTCATGCCGGACAATATCTCATACGTAGGCCGCATGAAATACTGTCTTGACAACGGAAGTGGGCGGAGCCGGACAATATCTCATGCCGGACATAATCTCATGCCACACCGGTCCTAAGCCCGCAGAAAGAAGGAAGGTTTGCCAGATGGGTGGCGATATTCTGGCAGTAAAAGACCAAGACGATTGAAATCTGCAACAACCACGACACAAGTAACAGAGCGACCCTGATGCTTCAAGGTGTCATGATGTGGAGCAGACATGCACAGACCGGTCAGGACAGACCGGTGGAGACAGTCGGGGGAGAGCGTGGGACACATACGGGCATTGACCCAGGTTGTCCTTCATGCCTCTCTACCAATATTCTCTTCATTCAGACAAGGCGGTCTAGCTGCTCCAAGATGTTAATGGTATGGAGCAGACCTGCTGACCGGACCTGTTGAAGTTGGGCGGCATGACGCGAGACAGACTCAGACAGAGAGTGGCGACAGACTCTTACGGGCATTGAGCCCAATGATTATTGATTGATGAGTTTATGAAGCTGGTACTTATAAGGATTGAACTGAGCTGAATAAGTGACTCGATGTTCAGTCTACATTGTATAGGCCTACGGTTTTTTGGCGCTGCGCTTGTCTCCCATGCAGAGTCCGCTCCGACTCTTTCTACGCGAAACTCAAAACTGTGCCTTTTAGCCGTGATCGGGTCGGGAGCGCTTCTGAGTAGTCGCGTTGAAATCCTCATAACGAATGAATGAATATAGCTGCATCAACGCAGCTAATTGGTCATCACATTTATCATGCGCAATTATGAACGATACTCTTCTAAGACGTGGTTCTTAGTTGTTACCCGGTACCAACTAATTTTACACATTAATTTTATAAAATATAGCTCACTAGCACCTCGACCATGCTCACTTGCAATGAATTGATCGATGATAATTTCTCCCGGTTTGAATGGGTGCCACGCCATGTAATGTAATCATGTACACGGACTGTGCTAGCCTGAGATATTATTTTAGCCCTATGATGTAAGTCAAGGACTCTTTATACACAGGACTGGTTTCTTCTTCTTTAGCCGCCTTGTACAAGTTTTTGGGCGATAATCGGAGTTCCGGAAAAATTTCATATCTTATTTACAAAATAAAAGCACCCAATTAGTTACATCTATGAAAGCAGATTGACGAATAATTAGATCTATGCTGGTAAAATAAAAAAAATGCCCTTGGAGATTCAAGACATGATCCTTAGCGATAGAAACGGAATTTTAAGTGGGGCGCCATCTATCGTTGAGAGTGAAATCATGACCACAATATGTTCACAAGTAACCTATCCTCTAATATAGAATCATTGGATGCAAGTTATCGTCGGTTTGCCAACCGGTATGCAACACGCTCAAAGACGCGAGATGGATGTGCGCTCTTATGCCAGTGCGTGCTAACCGACCCAAGACCAACATTTCCTTGGCTTTAAATATCCGTCGTAACATCAGCTAGATAATAGAATATGTTGTTGGATCATCAGTCCGAAGCGATTTAGGCCTAAACATCATCGGTCAAATATTGGAACAGTTTGCTTGCGTATCGCATACACACACACACACGCACACACGCGCACACACGCGCACACAAACACAAACACACACACACCTGATTGTAAACAGACATGAAGACAACACACGCGATGAACTGCACCGAGAGCAGGACCAATGGATTTGTCTTCAATTATTACCATTTCAAAGCTTGAAGACTTGAATGAATGAACGTGTCTGTCTGTCTCTCTCCAACGTTGAAGTTGCTTCAATGCGAACGTTAGGCTGAGAACTCTCTGCAGCAAGATTCCAACTGAGAAATTTAAATCCAACGCTTTGTTTGTTTCTATGCGCACTTGTTATAGCGCCCCTTCAAGCTCTCTACTGAGAGGCGCTCCCGACTGCAGATCGAGCGGACACTGCAGCGGAGTTTCACGCCGAAGCGCTGAGCAATTGCGAGTGAATGACTTGCCCAAGGTCCATACGCGACGACTTGAGGTGGATTCGAACCTCGAACCTTCCGGCTTCAAGGCAACGACGCCACCACTAGGCTATTCCACCGCGCCCCACAAACGCTGTCTGTCCTACTCATCGGTTTCCTGTGTATCTCTGCATTTCCGTTTAACTGCCAATAATAATTTGTGCATGATTTACAGTCAATGATTGATTTTTATATGTCCTATACTTTTATCATCCATTGCTGGCCAACAGTTTTTAGCACCGGATGCATCTTGCAGTGAACTTGGCATCGATCTCGCCACACGAATCTTCATAAAGAGACCTTAATACACGCATTCATGCACATCCGACCAAAAAACCAGAGGAACGGACGGACAGGTAGGCAGGCAGACATTCAGGCAGCCTGACAGAAGGGCAGACATATAATCAGACAGGCAAAATGGCAACGTACATGCAGTTCATCTAAATTACGCGTCACCTAGGTGCATTGATGATGATGGTACTCTGAGGCCCGTAGGCAGGTTCATTGGCTTTACGCCCTTGCTGTGGATTAGGTGCATTATGTTGAAAAATGACCGATACCACCCCTTGTCTGTCCTCGCAGGTTGAGACCTGTCTTCGGCCGTCACCGTTTCCTTCAGTACTGGTCCCTCTATTCGAGTCGTGATTATTATGAGTCCGATACGACCGACCAAACCCAAATACCTCTGCAGGAGACGAAAAGTTCACACGCAGTGAGTTCGCCGGCGCAATGCACAGAACCCGCGGCAACACAAAAGATGACAAATTAGGACGCGCTACGCGAGACGATAATTATAATTGATATCGCACCAACAAAACCCGTTCAAATCTTGCAATAGGCTGCTCCACTGCAGTTGTGTGTACGCTTGCGTAGGTGTTGATGGGTGTGTGTGTGTGGGGTGTGCAAGTCGCTGACAAAACTGTAGAATAAGACTGATATGGCTAGACTTTGCTTCGAGCGGAGTTGACTTCTTGTTTCTGCAGTAAATCACTTTAAAGATCAACTGGCGCTTATGCAGTCAGTGCTTTGGTGATTTGTTTATCGGGGCGGGCAAAAACGGAGAAACCTTTTCATTGATTGCTAGAAAAACGCCTTGAAAATTAGCCTACCACTGGGGTGTGTAGCGAGGACTTTCGTGCAAATGTGGAGTACCAAGAAAAGCTATTGGGGTGGGGGTTCAAGACCAACCATCCCCGACAATTATCAGCCAGGTGTGTGGGGGTATCCACGCGGCTTAAGTGGAAAGAACCCAAACTGCGCATTGAAAGCATCTGAGCGCTACCTAAGCTTCGGTCGATGTCTCCTCTCTGCATGAACACGGTAGCCGATATGTTAAAGCGCTTACCTACTGTACATGTAGGATCACAGTTCAATCTCAGCACCATCGCATGAAACATGGTCAATTGGTCAATTATTGGTCAATATCATTAGACAATGGCGCCTATATGTGAAAATATGCTTAACTAATTATTATAATAATAATTCTAAAGAACACTATCATTCTGTTGTTTCGATTTTCTCCATTACCCTGCCTCCCTCTCCCTCCCTCCTTTTCTCCACCGTCGCATATTTGAACGGAGTTGGTCAACCATCCACAGCGCAACTGTCACTGGATCAACGAACATGGATAGGGCCTACTACCACACGTCTCGTACAATTTATATATATTATTTATAGACAGGCAGACAGACATATACAGATACGGAGCCAGAGGCAGATATAGAGACAGTTGTAGAGATAGACATAATTTATAGTCTATGTCATAGACTATATAGCCTACAAAGCCGTCCAGACTTTATTGACGTTTCTTGGGTATTAATTTTGTCTAAGTTGCGCCTGCAGTGTCAGCTAAGCACTTCTAAGAAACGAAAATGATTGATTGATTGATTTGTGATACCATCTTTTCAGAGACGTCCTTCACGCATAATTGTATAGCACCAAATTGAATATCGATCTAGGTAGGCCTATACATTCTGTTTTGGCAACTCAGACCAGAATCCCATTTATAATGGAGTTCTTAGCAACGTTTTTAATCGCAACTCATGTTCGGTAAATCGTAAAATGGTTCGACAGTGATGCACAATATACTAAAGTCATAGGCGTACGGGACATTTTGACAGTGGGGGGGAAACAAAAAATTTTTGCCCGAAAAATCTGACGACCTTTTTTTTAGTCATCCGCCCGAAATTCTAAGCATTTTCCCGTCCGAAAAATCTGACGACTTTTTTTTTTAGTCATCCGCTCAAAATTCTTAGAAATTCTTAGGGTTTTCCCATCCAAAAATCTGGCGACCTTTTTTTAACCCACCCTATGCGTGTCCGAAAAAATCCTTTCGTACCTGATTTGCCCGAAAAAATTTCCCAATTTTTTTGCCCGTCCGTGCCTCTTTTGCCCGAAAAACACATTTGCCCGAAATTTGGGGGGCATTTGCCCCCACTGGACCCCCGCCTCGTACGCCTATGACTAAAGTCGTCTGAATTTTTGTGGAGAAGGTTCTGAACAGCAGAGGTATTAGTCGTATATGAGAGTGCGTCCCTGGTAGGGAGCGCTCCCGAGTAGTTAGCTTGAAGGGACGCTATAAGCCTACAAATCTTTGTAATAAAAGAATAACGAATCTTCGGACTGCATAGGTCTCTTCAACGCTTCTGATCAGGTACTGCAATCCTTGGCAACCGCGGCTAATTGTGATTGAACGACGCAGAAATAAAAATTAATGTGAACGTGACTGTCACATTATGTGCATGTGGAATAAAATAGGATTAAATCGGCTGATAATTAGGACAACAGTCTGGCATGAAAGGGCGAGAAGAAGCAGAGGAGACAGTGAAAAGAAGGTAGAAAATGATAAGGAAGAAGAGGAGCACAGAAAAGCAGGGCACAGAAAAGCAGGGCATTTTTAACGCGCAGTTGTACACAAAATGTGCAGTTCTAAATGGATTAGTGCTGCTGTAGTTAAGCACACCTGTACAGTTAAAACTAGCAAAAAGGTCAAATTGTCATCCGATTGGAAGTAATTTACCATGGCAGACTAGGAAGGAAAGAAGAAGTTGTGCAGTTCTAAAAATCCCTTAAAACAGCCCTACAGAACAGAGGAAGACGAGGACGAAGTTGACGCTAATGGTTTAAGGATAAGACTATATGAAGCGTCGTTAAATAAACCTTGCAGACCGAAGAGGATGATGATAAAGAGAAAGAAGTACAGAGGAGGAGGAGGAGGAGGAGGAGGAGGAGGAGGAGGAGGAGGAGGAGAAAATAAAGAAGCAAAATAGGAAAAGAAAGGAGAATGGCGAATAGAGAAGATGAGTAGAATGGAAGAACGGAAGAAGGAGCGATATAATAATAATTATAATTATGATAAAATGCAAGGAAAAGACAGCGCCAGAGAAGGGTATAAATAGCGAATGAGCGAGCGAGTGTTATGGTGAGAGAGAGAGAGAGAGAGAGAGAGAGAGAGAGAGAGAGAGAGACAGACAGACAGACAGACAGACAGACAGACAGACAGAAACAGAAACAGAAACAGAAACAGAAAAAGAGAGATATAGGAAGAAAGAGGGAGAGAAAGAAAGAGAGAGTGAAAGAGACAGAGAGACATACAGACAACAGACAACAGACAAATAGGCAAACAGAGACAGAGACATAGACAGAGAAAGAGACATAGACACAGACAGACAGAGACAGACAGACAGACATAGACACATAGACGTACAGATACACACAGAGACAGAGAGACAGACAGAGACAGGCAGAGACAGACCCACAGACACACAGAGAGACAGACAGACAGAGATAGACGGAGATAGAGAGACAGAGAGACAGACATAGACAGACACACAGACAAACACAGACAGACAGACAGAGACAGACAGAGACAGAGACAGAGAGACAGAGAGAGAAGGCGATGCTTGTATCGTCAACCGACCTGAAGTAGCAGAATATGAATGTGGAGGCAGCGAGAGATATAACGGACAAGACGAGTCCAACCGTCTCGAGAATACGAGATCCAACCGCATGTGTCTTCAGCTGCTGTACCGTATAAATAACACATAAACACAGCATAATAATATATAATATATCTATATATGATGTATGTTTGCGCACTTGTTATAGCGCCCCTTCAAGCTCCCTACTCAGAGGCGCTCCCGACTACAGAGCGGACACTGCATCGGAGTTTCACGCCGAAGCGCTGAGCAATTGCGAGTGAAGGACTTGCCCAAGGTCCCTACGCGGTGAAACTTGAGGTGGATTCGAACCTCGAACCTTCCGGCTTCAAGGCAGCGACGCCACCACTACACCACCGCGCCCCACAATCTATGATATATATATATATTATATATATCATTGCACACATACTACACGCGCATGCATAATACTTGCAAGACACGATATATAGCAGATATAAATAAGCCATACATAAGACATGAATGTGTTAATTAATCGCGCATATTAGGAATTGAGTTCCGTAAATTATATTTTATGAAGATGGGAATATCCTTTATAATATTATTATAGTTATTGCTTCGGCTATGTCGAGAATATCACTATGCAACTTATATTGATTTTATTAATGTCTAGGTCCAAATCAATTGAGTAGGGCAGTAGGCCATGTGACTGCATAATGCAAAATATTACAATTCTTTAATCCATTGTCATCATCTTCATCATTAGGTCTATCAGCTTCAAACGCGAGCTATCTGACGGAGATTGTTACAAATCTCCTTTTTCTCTGCTATTTGTCATATCCATAATTAATCATTCATTTATTTGTTCATTACCAGGATTTATATAGCGCCCCTCGAAGGTTACTACTCAGAAGCGCTCCCGACCCATCCTCGGCTAAAAAGAACAGTAGTGTTAAGAATCCGATAGGATGTGTCAAACGCAGGTGTGGGAGTATACCCTTAAACTTCATATAGTGCTATAATTATTATAACCTATACTCTCAGTGCTAGTTTTTTTACTGTAGGCTATACGACTTTCGAGCAGAGATCTAAAGGTGTAAAAACTGTTTTGCATCGTCGTTACAATAACTTCAATAATTATAGTGTTAGAATCTGTGCAATTTCTGTTCCGCCAATTCTCTTTTCATCTCTATCGCGTTGCCCATCGTACGGATACATATCAAAGCCCAGGCATACCATAGGCAGGCTATAGATAGCTGGGCTAAAATCATCGTCTCGTATATTTTTTCCTGGTTTTCTTTGTTATTTCCTTGTTCTTCCAAATCTGTCTCATTCTGAGACATAGGCCTGATCGTGCGGTGCGTCCAATTCTCCATGGTAGGCTAATGGTATATAAAGTCTGTAATATCTTTTCGCTGTCACCCAGGGGCGGCGTCAGGATTTCTGTTGGGGGGGGCTGAATTTACGGGAGAAAATTTTCCGTTTTCAGTAGCCAAAATTTCTGACGACTTTTTTTAGTCATTTGGTCGTAACCTCAGGAAATGTGTTCTTTTTCATATCCGCCAACCCTCATGCGTACCTTTGCGGTTTGGGGGGGGGCTAAAGGGGTAAATCGTCCAAATATTTTTTACATGGGAAAAAATGGATCGCCTTTTTTTAGAGGGGCTTAGCCCCTAGCCCTCCCCCTAGCGCCGCTACTGCTGCCATCCCGTCTATGCATGCATAGTGCTTCAAGATTGATCGAATCGTTCAATATTTTCCCGAATATAATTAAATTTCAGGTACACGTGTTTCTCTGCCTTTCTCAGCATCATCTATTGTTTTTTGTTTTTTTTTAACTTTTCACTGCGTCGTTCGATCATGTACAATTGTAGCCTACATGGTCGAAACTTGCAACTGATTTAATCAATCTGTGTCGGAATATATCCTGAGAGTTTGTTCATGCATAAATGTTTATAGGCCGAAGTAAGCCTATTAATTTATCTTGCGCATTTTTTTTTATATTTATTTATTTATCCATTTCCGTAGCGCTTCTTCTAGCTCTTTGCTCAGAGGCGCTCCCGACTACAGAGCGGACACTGCATCGGAGTTTCACGTCGAAGCGCCCAAGCAATTGCGAGTGAAGGACTTGCTCAAGGTCCCTATACGCGGCGACTTAAGGTGGATTCGAACCTCGAACCTTCCGGCTTCAAGGCAACGAATTACACCACTACACCACCGCGCCCCACAATATATATACTATTAGATCTATATATAAATTATGATAAAATCCTTGCAACATTAAATAGTTCATAATGTGTGATGGGCTATGGGTGGGTGGTGGATTTATGAATGGATGGTTGGATAGTTCTTCTGGGGAGGTGGGGAGGTCGAATACTCACCCTGGATGTATAACCTATATACTGCATATCTTAATACATATAAATATGCATATATGCATTGGCTGCATAGTGCATACATGTACATTGTACATGTATAGTTCATAGCACACTCAGGTCGTTCACACGCAGTTAATAGCCTACGTATATGCATATGCACATTGAGTGAACATTATAAGTTTAATGTATATGTACATTCACTTACACGCACACAGTAAAACTCACATAATCAAACAGTGTGCAATACATAGGCCTACGTAATCATGTATAGACTATACATAATTTACATATGACATTATATGAGAGATTTGTCATCACAATAATACTATTGCTCGTATATTCTATGCACGTGTGGCGAACGTAAATTATGTTGTAGATTGCAATAAGAATTTTTTTCGATACCGTAAACGTGGGAGATAGCCTATACATGTAGGCCTATTGCAGTAGGCCTAGGCCTGTGCGTTCAAATAAATTACGTCATTTATTGAATTATTGCCCACCTTATATGCATACACTGAGAAAAGTCAGAGAACTATTATAGGCCTAGTCTGCAGGTGGCCTAGCTGGAAGTCCTAGAGAAACTTCAGTAAAACGAACGCTCAACCTATAGCCTTAATTTAGACCTCCTCATAGTCAGCCTATACTATAGCGACATTTATATATCCGTTCACAGAGGGGCATATCTTTTTGATATTATAATTTTGAACTTTTTTCATATAAATCGTTAAAACGTCGTCGTTGGCGCATGGTAACTAATTTTTATCTGTCGCCATTAATCTTAGTGAAGAACCAAGCATCATGTGAAATGAAGCAGAATTCCCGCTGTGTGCCGGTGTCACGAAATAAAGTCCCCCCGATACAAAGTCTCCCCCCGAAATAGAGTCTCCCCCTGGCTGAAACTCTGCATTGGAAGAATTTTTCTGAAGTAAAAGTATTATGTGTTTTCTTGTTATACAATCTGGCAACGTAAACTAACCGTTTAACCTGCTCATCTCTAAATTTGATGCAACTGTAGCCCATTTCACGCTCAATGGGGGGAGACTTTATTTCGTGGACCGCGGAAATATTCTCTCCCCCACGGAGACTTTATTTCAGAATATAGTCTCCGGGGGCGAATTTATTCTGGAATAGATCCTCCGGGGGAGAATCTGTTTCGAAATAAAGTCTCCGGGGGGAGACTTTTAGGGGGAGACTCTGTCACGGGACACCGGCGTACACAGCAAGACTAGGGAACCAGCCAAATAGACAGGTCCATAGTCACAAGCATTGCATTGGAGCAGAGAAAGAGAGACTAGTAGGGAGGGAGGCTAGTAGAGAGTGAGGGAGGGAGGGAGGGAGGGAGGGAGGGAGGGAGGGAGGGAGGGAGGGAGGGAGGGAGGGAGGGAGGGAGGGAGGGAGGGAGGGAGGGAGGGAGGGAGGGAGGGAGGGAGGGACGGCCGGACGGACGGACGGACGGACGGATGGACGGACGGAGGGATATGTATTATGGCAGAACAATTGGCACAGATCGACAGGCCTAAGCAATGGAAAGGTATACACGGGAAAGATATTCCTGGAAAATACATGCATGAAAGCACAATATGCAACTGAAAAGGTAGACATCGAAAATATACGTAAACAAGGTATCGTATGCGTGGAAAAGGAACGTACATGTATGTAGCCTAGAGCCTACATGTAAAAACTATACCTGGGTCGCAGAGGCAGGGCCAATGCATGGAACGTGGAAGAAAGGGCTATAGGCCTACGTGGGAAAGGACAATACGTTGAAAAGGTAAAATACGTATACGCCTAAACATTGGAAACCTGAAATGGAACGATTCGTCGGTAGAAATCTCGAGTCATTTCCGTGTAGCAGTCAGTGTAGTTCGTCCATCCGTTCGGATTGGTCGCTGTCTGTCCTTCCCAGGTTCCGTTCCAAAGGCAAACCCGTTGGGCGAACTCTGTGTTCACAACAAACATAAGTTTACGCAGAACTGGTTCTATCTGAATATTTCTAAAGCACGTTTTTTAAATCTCTCGAAATAAGAATATAATTACATAGGCCTAAGTTGCATTAGGTCATCATTCATAGTTGACTCTATTCGAACTCGTTACTCGTCACGTGACAGAATAAATTACGAACTTCGATGAATGGAAGATGGATGGCCTACGGAATTTGAACGCTGAGGGAAATTATCGGACTGGTCGATGTTCTTGACAATAATTAATTCAGAGCATTTATGTAATATTTATAAGTTCATAGACGGTGGATTGATCGACGCAATCTTGCAAATGGTTAGGATGCATGTGACCGGACGAGCGGGCATTTATTTTATGACTCGTGCATGGGCTAAACAGTGAAAAGTGACTCCATCATTAAACTTATAAATAAAAGACTAGTGGAGAGAAGAAAACGAGGGAAAGACCGAGAATGATGTGCCACTGACTCGATTGAATGATGACGGAGGTTTACAGATTATTGAATCGAAGAACCGGATTTTTATGTGAAGAATGGCCACTAAGAATATAGAGAAGCGGAGGAAGAAAATAAGAAAGCATAAGAATAAGAATAAGAATAAAAAGTAAGGCCTAAGAATAAGAATAAGAATCAAAAGTAAGAATAAGAATCAAGAATAAGGCCTAAGAATAAGAATAAGAATAAAAAGTAAGGCCTAAGAATAAGAATAAGAATCAAAAGTAAGAATAAGAATCAAGAATAAGGCCTAAGAATAAGAATAAGAATAAAAAGTAAGGCCTAAGAATAAGAATAAGAATCAAAAGTAAGAATAAGAATCAAGAATAAGGCCTAAGAATAAGAATAAGAATAAAAAGTAAGGCCTAAGAATAAGAATAAGAATAAAAACTAAGGCCTAAGAATAAGAATAAGAATCAAAAGTAAGGCCTAGGAATAAAAATAAGAATCAAGAATAAGGCCTAGCAATAAGAATAAGAATCAAGAATAAGGCCTAACAATAGGAATAAGAATCAAGAATAAGGCCTAACAATAGGAATAAGAATCAAGAGTAAGGCCTATAAAAAATAAGAATCAAGAATAAGGCCTAACAATAAGAATAAGAATCAAGAATAAGGCCTAACAATAGGAATAAGAATCAAGAGTAAGGTCTATAAGAATAAGAAACAAGAATAATGCCTAAGAATAAGAATAGGAACCAATGCAATCATAATAAGTCTGTTTTATGGCTTCAAGCGACTTAGGATAACAACTTCTTTAAAGGCCTCATATGAAATGATCAAATAAATATATCTTAAGTGCAGTTCTGCTAAGAGTTACCATTCAGATTTCTAAACGCTATACTGTCAAGAGCCATCAGATTCTATTAGGTTCTATCCGATACCCTTTTAAAATATTTGTGTCATTCTTTAACTGCAAGTTATGCAATTATCTTATTGGTCTTATCTTTTAGAACGGCTTCCTAGATGAATTCATGAATAGTTAAGTTAATAGATGGATGAATGACAGGATGAATTGATAAATAATGGATTGATGGACTGTCGGACGGATGGATGGATGAATGGATGGATGTATGGATGGATGGATCGAATTAATAGATGGATGGATGGGTGAGTGTATTGATGGATGGATGTATGGATGTATATATGGATGGATGGATGGATGGATGGATGGAATTAATGGATGGATGGATGGAATTAATAGATGGATGGATGGGTGAGTGTATTGATGGATAGATGTATGGATGTATATATGTATGGATGGATGGATGCATGGATGGATGGATGGATGGATGGACGAACGGATGAATGAATGGATGAATGGATGAATGGGTGTATTGATGCATGGATGGATGGAATTAATGGATGGATGGATGGATGGACGGATGTACGAGCGTATGGATGTATATATGTATGTATGGATGGATGAATGAATGTATTGACGGATGTTTGGATGTATGGATGGAAGGATGGACGGACGGACGGACGGACGGACGGATGGACGGACGGACGGATGGACGGATCCATGACAGTGTGATGGCCTGGTACACGTATGTAGACATAACCCTATAGTGATGTCGACGACCATAAGAAGGTCTTACTTGATCGGTCGAGAGGTATAATCGGCGGACATGGAAGCCTCGCCGTTCTGCCGGCAGGTGTCGACGGCCAACAGAGAACCCGGTCCCAGGACGCATTGCAGGAGATTTCTGTTTCAATAAATAACAATTTCGAAGCGTGAACGTTTCTTCGGCAAAGATAACACAACACTGTCAGCAAGCCTCTTCGGAAAGTCCTCTCTGGAGGGCCAGCCAGTGTGGTTCCGAAAGATTAATGGGGCTGAGGAGCAGACACGGCCGCAGAAATCCATGCAGCAAAACGACTTCCAGTATAATTCCAACTCATGGGCGGAGTTTATCACGGGCTAGGGGGCTAAGCCCCCCAAGAAGACCCAGATTCAGTTATTTACCGTTTAAACGGTATATTTTCCCGGGCTTAGCCCCCCCAAGATGGAGCAGACTCATAAGTTAGCCTCTACAAGAACGGAAACCAAACTCCGCCCATGCATGCTCCAACTCTGGGTAGGTGAAAGCTTAACGGTTGTACACCGTGGGGCGCGGTGATGTAGTGGTGGCGTCGTTGCCTTGAAGCCGGAAGGTTCGAGGTTCGAATCCACCTCAAGTCGTCGCGTAGGAACCTTGGGCAAGTCCTTCACTCGCAATTGCTCAGCGCTTCGGCGTTAAACTCCGATGCAGTGTCCGCTCTGCAGTCGGGAGCGCCTCTGAGTAGAGAGCTTGAAGGGGCGCTATTACAAGTGCACATACAAGCAAAAACAAAGAACAGAGGAACGCGGATTCGATGCCCACCAGATCCAAGAGGTTTCACTAGGGGCAATGGTTAGATGAGCAACAGCAGAATGGATCATACATTTACAAAATCGATTCTTATTATTTTGACTCGTTGTATTCCTGTCATATCACGAAGAAATACTTCGGTTTATCAGCATGAACCGAATGAACGAATATTCCTATTATAAGCTTAGGTTGAAAGATGGGAGCTCGTTCAGTTCATCGGCCATGGGAGAGAATCGAGGTGGCCTCTATTTGGTTAGCACCTGTTTCCATCACCTCCCCCGTGCACCCGCCCAGCATGGGCGGAGTTTGGTTTCCGTTCTTGGAGGGGCTAAAGCCTTCTTGGGGGAGGGGTAAGCCCGGGAAAAGATACCATTTACACGGTAAAAAATGAATTTGGGTCTTCTTTGTATGTGCACTTGTTATAGCGCCCCTTCAAGCTTTCTACTCAGAGGCGCTCCCGACTACAGAGCGGACACTGCATCGGAGTTTCACGCCGAAGCGCTGAGCAATTGCGAGTGAAGGACTTGCCCAAGGTCCCTACGCGGCGACTTGAGGTGGATTCGAACCTCGAACCTTCCGGCTTCAAGGCAACGACGCCACCACTACACCATCGCGCCCCACACTCCTTCTTGGGGGACTTAGCCCCCCCCCTAGCCCCTGATAAACTCCGCCAATGCCGCCTAGTGCATAAAAGACATCTATCAGAGAGAAGAGTCGGCCTCATGCAGTGCAGCTGACTGTGCTTGCCAGTGTCGATATATTATCTCCACCACCTTAGTAGCTGTTCCACTCCTCTGATCCTACACGGTAGCTCGACTCGGACCACCATGCACTACTCTTACGGAACAACCCTTTTGACTCAACGCAGCGCTCTTGAATAAGCCGGTGCCCCGCGCTTGGCTTTCGAGTGGCGCGTTAGAAATTAGGAGATTACGATTACGATTCCAGTGGAAAGTTCCCAGTCTAATAATAATAATTTATATGTGCAGGTAAAACATATTACTCTCAAATGCAGTCCATGAAACACATTCATCGTGATTTTTCTCCCAGTTAAGAAATATCTAATCAAACATCCTTTTAATTACTCAGCTTTGTGGCAGCAACGAATTTATCAGCTCTGGATTTAAGCGACAGCTCAGACGGCTTCCCTTGGACTGTGAAGTAAATTAACCGGTGCAACTTTAGGTCTAAACTTAGAAGTTCTAGTCTATATCCATGGGTTATGGACTAAATCGACTGATACTAAACATTAAATCTTTCTGCAGGTTGAAAAGTTATCGGCTATCTAGATGGCTTTAAAATGAAAGCAGTCGAAAACATCATAGGCCTATACCCTACTCCGCATACCTCAAATTGACTCCATGCATGCATGATACCTCAGGTTTAAAAAATCGCGTATTTATACCTAAACTTCCTAAATTATACAACGCCCCCTAATTACCAAGGCTATACCTGGGTATATGCTTCTAACTCCTTCTTCCAGCGTGCACTGTAAGCTTATATATCGCGTTTCCCGTTCCCTATCTCCCGTTCTCCGCCATTCTTCTTACTATTTCGTCTGTGTGCATTTTTTTAACCTCGCTTGTAAATCGGCAAATACCACTCCTACTGTGAAAACCATAATTGATGTCCCCCGACCCCATCGCTGGAAGAACTCGATCAACAACTTAGACAAAAAATTGCCAGAACCTGTTGAGGTGGCGCGGAGAGATAAAACAACATATAAGCCTCCTATGTTAATCATAATCATAATCATAATCATAATTTAGATCTATATAGAGTAAATTTATAATTTATATAATATGTATATATTTATGCATTACTAGATGTGTTACCCAGCGTTGCCCGGGAAATTTAGGGTTTTCAACACTACTCCTTTGGGGTACCCAGCTTTGACCGCTAAATTTCGGGTTTTCGGTAACCCTCCACCCCACCCCGCTTTCCCAAAAAGCCAAACTGACCCGTCCCTGAGGGGCAGGTGTGTGTGCTGACTGTGGCCTAATACAATTATTGCAGGTTGTCTGTTATGTTCGTATAGTTAATATTTCTATAATCTGCGTTCTTGTGAATATTATTGTTTCAACTGCATAATTGTACACTGTATCAGGTTTCGGTTTGTCAACCGGAGTGTTGAATTAACTGAAATTATTACTGGGCGCTCATGACGTCATGCGGACTGTCGACACTTTACAATTGCGGCCACATGGGTGATAAAATCTTATTAAAACGCTAATATCTCGGGTTCTAAAGTGAATTAAGAGCTGAAAATAGTCGCGTTGACCTTAACGTTTGGGTAATAATCAATTGCATTTTTTAAAACCGACGCTCTGCCATTTCCAAGCCTGTTCTGGGACGAAGAGTCAAAATACATCCGGACACACCAACATATGAAAGGACAAACTTTGAGAAATAGCCTATATTAGAGATAATCTATATACATGTATGCTAGGCTACAAGTTGGGTCTATATTCCCACTCCTCCTTCACATTCTTCCATCCACACACACACACACACACACACACACACATATATATATATATATATATATATATTATATACATTTATTTATTTGGATGCAAAATATATCAGTTTAGATTTGAATTCAATTCGCTTAGTCGAACTAATGCCAAAGCTGCACAGCGTATTACAGGTGGTGCCTCCTCTGGCTGTAAATTAGTAAAAACAGAACGATAGGCAACCCTACATTGTAGAGTCAAAGGTAAAAGCAAAGGAAATGATTGTAAAATGTTTGTAAGCATTTCTGAATGTTGGACACACTTGATGCGACATGAGATGACAGGTTGCTTGATCGATGGTCGACGTATAATTGCTCGATTGCCCCCTAGAGTTAGACCCTGTATAGGGAAAGCCGCATGCGACCACCTGGGCGAGCCGATTCCTGGAAAACGTAGGTAGAGTTGGACCATGAAAAGCATTGGGATCACATGCGGTGATAATTAAACTATAAATAATAATAGAAAAAATTATTATTTTTATTATATTGATTGCCCCCTAGAGTTAGACCCTGCATAGGGAAGGCCGTATGCGACCACCTGCATGGGCGAGCCGACCCCTGGAAAAGCATAGGTGGAGTTGGACCATGAAAACCATTGGGATCACATGCGGTGATAATTGAACGATAATCAGTAGGCTATAGGCTACACTGAAACGCATCCAATATTTCGATTTTTAACAAATAAAAATGTGTCTTCAAAGTCTAATGAAAAACTATGACCTATAGCTCTGCTTTGACAGGCATTGTGCTTGGTACAGTCTGGCACGTACCATAGAGCCGTAACCTTATGTGAGTTAGACAACGGTAAGGTTAAAGGAAACATTAAAATTAAATTGGTTAAGGACAAGATAGGGCAAAAGTATGATTCAATCACAAAGGTAGAGGAAGCGGCAATGAATAGTTGAATAGTTGAAGTTGAAGGTAAATGGAAAAGTGATCGTGAAGGTAAATGGAAAAGTGATCGTGAAGGTAAATGGAAAAGTGATCGTGAAGGTAAATGGGAAAAGTGATCGTGAAGGTAAATGGAAAAGTGATCGTGAAGGTAAATGGGAAAAGTGATCGTGATGGTAAATGTAAAAGTGATCGTGATGGTAAATGTAAAAGTGATCGTGAAGGTAAACGGAAAAGTGATCGTGATGGTAAATGTAAAAGTTATCGTGAAGGTAAAATGTAAGGTCAAAGGTACTGATAAAGTTAAAACACATCTCGACTGATGCTCCATCATCAGTAGTGTGCATTGTTCCTATGTTGAGGAGTCGCTTCTCTGACACATGAACCTAACTTTGAACCCCAGTATGACGTCCGCTCATGCACTCGCCTCTCAATCAATTAGCTGTTTTGGACCTGTCTACAATGTAGCCTACATGCGGGGCAGCACCTGCCATACGCTGTCACTGTCGAAATAATTGCTTGAGCAATTTTTGGACCCGAGCACAACAGTGAGATAATAAATGTCGATCTATTTCGAGTTACGTCTGATTTTTAAGAAATACACAACACGTTCCCTTTGCCTCCGAAAGAAATAATTAACCATTGCAGTCTCGTCTCAGTTGTAATTATATTGTATAGTTGCTTGTTCGGTGTAAGATAAGTTAAAGGTCAATAAATCATGACCTATATATATAGATATTCGTTTAATTTACAGAATAACCAGTCGACATATAAGGCGACAGTTAACAAGCACAAAGGAGCAGCGAAAGATATGATATATTCTTAGTTGGAAGTGTTCTTCTCTATGTCAGATTGTCTGCAGTTCGTTTCTCATCGGAAGATTTATTAACTCACCTTTGCTGTCTTCTAATCTTCTATAATAACTAGAAGACATCGTCGTGTTTTAGAGAAATCTGTTATTCTCAGAACCTCTCCTTTCCTCTCGCCTTGTCTCGTTCTCTGTTCTATTCCATATCATTCTATTCCATTCTATTCCGGTCTATTAATTTCATTCTATTCCATTTCATTCTATTTTCATTCTGATCCGTTCTATAATTTGTATTCCATTATATTGCATTCCATTTCCATTCTATTCCATTTCATTCTATTCCATTCTATTCAATTTCATTCTGTTTTCATTTTAATCCGCTCTATAATTTCTATTCCATTATATTCTATTATATTCCATTTCCATTCTGCTATAGCCTATTCCATTTTCTATTCCATTTAATTCTATTCCATTCTATACAGTTTCATTCTATTTTCATCTTAATCCGCTCCATAATTCCTACTCCATTATATTCTGTTATATTCCATTTCCATTCTCTTATATTCCATTCTATTCCATTTTATTCCATTCTATACTTTACTCTCGACTATTTCCCCCTCTCTTCTCAGACTCTACTGTTCGCAACCTGTTCACAGTAAAAAAAAACTGCCTATCAGCAGGGGCTGCCAATCTGAACGGTTTGATTTATTTTCCAACGACACGAAAGCTTCGTTAAATTTTTAAACACTGAAGAAAAATATCCGTTGGACGATCAATTTCATTTAAGGACATGCAACATTCCGATTTAGTTTAGGCCTACGGCTGTGCGTAAAACTCAGCACCACTGCGAACGCACGACGCTGTTCATGTTGAGGTTCAAAAACACAGAAACAAGCACGAAGTACATGTACAATGTACATACTGTAGATGTATTTAGGTAGCTTAGGTAACTTCAGTCTTCTTCTGTTTCGCTCTTCCGTCAGTCGTGTATACCGACAACAAGGTGCTTACAAGATGGCTTCGTTTATCTCTGTCCATAATAATTATCATCCATGGCAGTTCTTATATTGTCCATATCTTGTTCTGCAAGATCTTGCCCCACTCTTCCCGATCTTGTCGTTCTGACGTATCCGTGCTCCCTCGTGCATGGCAATACATAATGCCCTTCCCGGTAACTTCTTGTCGTCTATTCTTGCGCGCGTGCATGCATAGGCTACATCAGCGTTTCCCAAACTGTGGGTCGCGACCCAAAAGTGGGTCGCAGAGCTTTGGCAAGTGGGTCGCGAAAGTTCTTCTTATTTCTCTGTTAATTTCAGTATTTATTCCAGTAACCCTCAAACGTCATATTTTATTATTCCGTTATAACTAGTGAAACAACATTTGACTATGGTTGGGCTATAACTAGCTTCTACTTGTGCGTGTATGTGAACAGGAAACAGTGCACGAAGCCCAGCTTATCGAACTTTCCTGTGATGGAACGCTGAAGGAAAAGTTCTCAGAGAGCAGTCTTTCTATTTTTGGCTTAATGCTGCAACTGTATTTCTCGAACTCTCTGATATTGCGTTGTCAGTGTTGTTGCCGTTTTCAACCACATACCTGTGTGAGACTGGATTTTCAGCATTGACGGCAATGAAAACAAAATACAGGAACAGGCTGTGCACAGATCATGACATGAGGCTGTGTCTGACTTCTTTTAAACCACGCATTGACTTACTTATGAGTAACATGCAGGCCCATCCTTCACATTGATTCTTTAAACTTAAAGTTTAAATTTAACGATTAGTTACTGTTACATTGATATAACAGTTGCTTGCATTGCAATAAATGTTGGCTTTTTCCTTAAGTTAAATTTTACTGTTTTAAATGTGGTAATTTTTAAATGCTGGATGTAAATCAGCATATCTTAATCCCGATTTATGAAGCAATCCTTAGTTAGTGTTAGTTTAGTACTCGGTACCTAATTTTGTTTAGTCACTTTAAGTCTTTAGTGGGTCCCGAGACAGAAAAAATATTCCCAAGTGGGTCCCGAGCCAGAGAAGTTTGGGAACCTCTGGGCTACATGCAACGCGTGCATTTATAGGAATTATTTAGACACGCATGTGTTTATACCATGTTGTAGGCCTATCTACGTGCATGCATGTGGATATGCATTCATGCTTGAATAGTAATATTATGTAAGCTTAATGAATGCAAATTCGTTTGCGAGAACAAAGACAGTCACCACTCAGTGAGTGAATCAATGAATCAGTGAATCAGTGAATGAGTAAGTCATTAATCAAGCGATCATAATTTATATATATCATCCCTTCAAGGTCGCCACTCAGAGGCGCTCCCGGTCCAAGCGAAGCGAAAAAAGGCAGTAGGCCTATTCAACAGTAGATTGTTGAAGAAAATAAGAAGTTTGGGAGTTGTCATAATTATACTTTAGTTGAGCAGTTCCCAACCCGTGGCCCGCGGGCCAAAAGTGGCCCGTCAAGCCTAAAAATGACCCTCATCTCTCAAAGAATTAACAAAAGTAGGCCTATATGAAAAAATAGAAAATTTGGACAGGATAGAGCACATGATTATTTTCTATTAAAAATTCTTTTATTTTGACGTCTATAAATGGCATCAAACATTCTATTTTGAATCAATTACAACAGTTCTGTATGCTTTAAGTTAATTAAATTTTATCCTTGTGGCCCCTAATGCCCTACAACTTAAAAAAATTGGCCCCAGAGTAAAAAAAAGGTTGGGAACCACTGCAGTATAGTTCATTCGGTTAGGTATTCAGTATATCAAGTCGTATAAGTAAATAAATCAACCAATTAGTCGGATATAATATATTATTTAGTAGGTCAATGAGTCAGGACCGTTTTTAAAAATAGGGGCATTCGGTGCGGTGCACCTGACTCTCCGAACTTGACCCGCTGCCTATCGATTTTGTTTTGATTAAGCGCCTGTGAATAAGCTGGTTCCCGCGACTTGACTTTTGTGGGCGCTGTAGAAGTCTCGAGATTGCGATTACGATTACGAATGCCTGTGAATCACGAGACGAGTTTTATTGCCATCTCTAAGATGTTTGATGAAAAATTTATCACTGTCTCGCTTGAAATTTATGTATGAGTGGCAGGTGTAAGAAAGATAGTTTCTAAACAGTTTTTAAAGTGCTGTCGAGAGTCGTTCTACCGTATGCGATATTGCATCTATGATTTATCATATGCAATTATATATGATTTTAATCAGATTGTTGATTTTTAATATTGTTTTTAAAGAAAGGCATGAATCATAAACTGTTTACCACAACACCGCCGCCGGACCCCTAACAGTCGCCACGCCCCAGGACATTTGAGCCCCTTTCGATGAAAATTAAGCATGTCTGTACGTGTGCCTGTCATAATACTGGTTTTGAAATTTCACTGATGGGCCTATTATTTTAGACACGTTAGCGGCATTCAAATCAGCTGTAGGCCTAAACTACATGTAAGTCCTATAAACAAAAGCTATACCAAAGATTCACGTCCAAATTAGAGACTGAGGGTTTACCCGCGCCCACTGGTTTCAGCATAGGCCTGCCGCCTACCTCGGATCAGATAATTATGGGATTGGTACGCATTTCACGGGTCGGGCCAGGTACGGATAGGGCATTACGGGTGCGGGTATACCAAGTTTTATCCGAACAAACGCAGGGCTTTTTTAGCGTGCAGTTGTACACAGCATGTGCAGTTCTAAATGTTTTTGCGCAGTTTCAGAAGCACTTCTGTGCAGTTAAAACTAGTAAAAAGGCCATTGTCCTCCGATTGGAATTTTTTGACCATGCATGGTGGGAAATGAAAGGATTGTGCAGTTATAAAAATTCCTTAAAAACAGCCTCGTGTATCCATGCGCGGAGTTTGGTTTCCGCTTTTTTGGGAGGGAGGCTAAAAACTTGGTCTAGACCGCGCGTCGCCGACAATATTTTTTAGTCATTGGTTGTAAGTTCTTGGGGGGGGGGCTAAGCCCGAAAAAAGATACCATTTACAATTACATGGTAAAAACATGACTCTGGGGCTTCCTGGGAGGCTTAGCCCCCCTAGCCCCTGATAAACTCCGCCCATGCCTGCATCAATGTACTGAAACAGTGCCAGATATACATTTCTTAATCATGCATAATGCCTAATGCAAGCTGCACATGGTAGATCCAATGGTCAAAAATCGGCCGCTCAACCTGCGCGTGCCCTTGTGCCACTGTGGTACCATTTTGCACCGAAGGCTCTGCAATCAGGCAATCACCCATATTTTTTATAGTGGATAAAAGCGGTCATATAATATTATTATATTATGCATTGCATGTATCAGGTGTGTCGCAACAGCTATTGCCAACTGCGTCAGCTCCTGGGTCATTGCTCGCCCTCTGACCGCAGCTTCTCTTGTCCACGCATTTGTGCTGAGCCGCCATCTGCGCTGGTCTCCCGCGGGTTCGGATTGAGAGGTTGGAGAGGGTCCACCGGACTGCGGCGCGACTCATTGGCGGGTTCACCAAGTCCGACCGTGTATCCCAATATATGCGCGAGGTCTTTCACTGACTTCATTTCCCATAGCGCATCTCATTTAGGATTGCATCTTTGGTATGGAGATGCTTATCAGGCTGGGCACCCTCTTATCTGTGAGAGTTTTGTCCTCCCCCTCCCTTTCCACTTGCATAGGCCGCCGCGCACTGCGCTCTGCTGTCCATTGTGACTTAATGGTTCCTTTCACTCGCTCTGCAACAAAGCAGAGGTGTTCGTTCTCTGTGGTTGTCCAACAACCTGGAATGGACTTCCATTGACTATTCGACACCTCCCAAGCTCTTCTCAATTTCGCAAACTGTTGAAGACTTTTCGCTTGATCTCGGCGGGGAGCGCCTCTGAATAGGTACCTTGAAGGAGCGCTATATAAATTACGATTGATTGTTATATGTATGTAGATACATGTATGTATGTTTGTACATGTATGTTCTTTTGCAGAAATCAAGAGTAGTACCTCATTGAGTGAGTCAGGAGTCAGTAAGCAAATCATTACGTCAGTCAGTCAGTCAGTCAGTCAGTCAGTCAGTCAGTCAGTCAGTCAGTCAGTCAATCAATTGGTCAATCAGTCGGTCAGTCAATCAATCAATCACCCAGCCAGTCAGTTAGGCAGTTAGTCAGTCAGTCAGTCAGTCAGTTAGTCAGTCAGTCAGTAGTCAGTCAGTGAGTCAGCCAGCCAACCAGTTACCCAGCCAGTCAGTTACTCAGTCAGCCAATCAGTCACCCAGTCAGTCAATCAGTTAGTCAGTCAGTCAGTCAGCCAATCAGTCAGTCAATCAGTTAGTCAGTCAGTCAGTTAGTCAGCCAGCCAATCAGTTAGTCAGTCAGTCAGTCAGCCAATCAGTCAGTCAATCAGTTAGTCAGTCAGTCAGTTAGTCAGTCAGTCAGCCAATCAGTTAGTCAGTCAGTCAGTTAGTCAGTCAGTCAGTCAATCAGTTAGTCAGTCAGTCAGTCAGTTAGTCAGTCAGCCAATCAGTCACCCAGTCAGTCAGTTAGTCAGTCAGTCAGCCAATCAGTTAGTCAGTCAGTCAGTCAGTCAGTCAGCCAATCAGTTAGTCAGTCAGTTAGCGTCTTTGTGTCACTTTCCTTGTCTCTCTGTCTATCTGTTGTTGGTCAATAACTCAACCAATCAGATGTGTGTGTGTGTGTGTGCGTGTCTGTTAATCTGCCTGTCTGCCTGCCTGTCTGTCTGTCTGTTTGTGTATACCCAGCGGGGCACTTACCCTCTGAACCGATGGCGCTGGCACCGAGATATTGGATGCATTCATCGTACGACTGTAGACCCCATCCCTCCACCATGCCGACCGGTTACCATGAATGACCGATCACAGAGATACAAGATGCACCGACTGCTGCAGTTGTTGCCTTAGCAACAGGCGGAAGCGCGTCACAGATGAAGTATCCCTCTTCCTGGCTAGTGATGATGTTGCTGATGCTGATGGTGATGATGATGTTGCTGAGATTGAGTGTTAGTCCTCAGCTTCTCTCAGCTAGTTGTAAATCGGCTAAGGAAACAGAAAAATAATTGCAGGATGATTTTCCTTTGTATAACATGATTTATAGGCCTATACGCAATAAACTGCATTAACCACATAATAGGCCTATAAATAGCAATATAAAAGAATGGTTTATGTAATACTGCAGGTAACCATCCGTATATCGTCGCAGATCATTTCGTCGCAGATCATTTCGTCGCAGTCATAGGGTCGTTAATTAATTGATCGCGAATTAATTGGTCGCCCTCTATATCGTCGCAGTCAACTGATCGCATTCATTCAGTCGTATTGGTCGTTATTCCTCAATCGGTCTACGTGACAGCAGACTTGGAGTCAACAATCCAAGGTACGCCTAGTATAATTGATGGGTTTATATACGTCGACTCCAAGTCTGCTGTCACGTAGACCAATTGAGGAGTACGCACAGTAAAATCCGCCACTGATTGTTGTCTGCCAGTGCCAGTCCCAACACTGGATAAAGGAAGAGGGAGACACTAATCATCTTTGATACGGCGGTGTCGTTAAACATGTAACAAGAAGAAGGTAGGCCTACGCCTAGTTATCGCCACAATGTCGAAGTTAACGTTTGTTACGGGTAGCAGAGGAAATCACTGTGACAAAATTATTTAACGACGATATGAAAAACAACGGACTGAACAGTGAACACGACGATTTGCATGCGACGAATTATACAGCGACGATTTAATTTACGACGACATAAATTGCGACGAATTGATTACGACGAAATCACTTGCGACCAAATGATAGGGAACCCTACTGCAAAGGCTATGTGGGTCGGTGTACCTATAGTAAATATATGATACATATTATGTTGGTATCTAATGTGAGCTGTAGGCTATTTGACCGCGTTCCCTCCAAGGCCATCTCCAGCCCGTGCTAGCATGTATAAGCGATGTACATGTATATTATGTCATTGTCCCCCCCTAAGTCTCCGCCCATGGACAGATGACTTCACCCTTCAAAGGTCTTGATCCGCCTTACATAATATATCGATGATCTGTATTGACAACCCAGCTCCGACCTATCTTATGGAACTCTGTGTACCTGTGCTATCCATTCCAGGCCGTTAATTTCTTCGCGCTGCTACGCATGGTGACCTGGTTGTCCCTATGGCTCGATCTTTCACAGTGCTGCACAGAAGCTTTGCTATGGTCGGTCCGTCTTTCTGGAATAAGTTACCTATTAGTCTCCGTAATGAACTTCTTTGTCCTTCTTTGCCCCTTTTGCGCAAGCGTTTGAAAACCATTCTCTTTGATTGTGGTTTGGTGTCAGGAGCGCCTCTGAGGAGTTCTCTTGAAGGGGCGCTATATAAATGTACGATTACAATTACAACAGACGATCGTGATCGTTCCCCGATGGCACACAGTTGCCCCACCGTCAAGCGGCTCCCCCTACATAATATGTAGAAGACGACACCACATATCCATTGAACAACGCTCGTGAATAAGCTTGTGCCCCTGCGGCGCTTGGCTTTCGAGTGGCGCTTTGGTTATTTGGAGATTACGATTACGATTGCAATCGCGATCAATGAAAGACAGGAATCAGTCGCTCGTCGGTCGGTAAAAGTCATTTCATGATTGATGGTCAACGTCATTTCAATGACAATCAATCATTCTACTGATGAATCCAGGATTTTTCGTGGTGTCAGACTGCGCGCGTAGATTGTCAGGTTTCTGTTCAGCTGGGAGCCCGGGAACCCTCGGTTCCCCTCACATCGGTATTTATAGGAACGGGGATCAGTGCCGAGAGGTTAGAGGTTAACTGGCTCGCTTGGCTACACCGGTAAGGTCGAAGGCCGCGCGTCTGTATGCAATTCACTCTGTGAAAGAGAGCGTGCGGGCCGCGGTTCGATTCCCGAAGGTGGCTATTTCAGAGATTCAAATCTCGGGCTAGCACGGTCCGTCCACGGGGACCTAAACGGCGTGGCGACACTAATCATCTTCGATATGGCAGTGTCGTTAAACATGCAACAACAGTGACGGGAGGCGGCGTATCATGCGCAGAGGAATCGTACGAAACGCAGTTAATCTTCTACTGAAACGGAGTGAGTATAATCTGACGTCAACAGTACGCGTCATTGAAATCGGTATTTCCGGAGAGCGTAGCAGACAATTTAACTCGATAAATTCTTCTGTTTATAAATAATTGAATGCAACTGTTCAACCTTTTCCTTGGAGTTGGACTTTTAAGTGCTGCAGCAGAACTGAGTCGACTAACTGACATTAATTAGTGCATTAAGTGCAATGTAGCCTATGCTCGATAAACATAGACCTGCAATATAGCATTGCAGCAATTTACTGCGCTGTATACTGGGTTGTGATTGTTTGCTTAAATTAAATTGAACATTCTTATAATGAGCAATGACGAGGTACTTCCGAGTGGTACAGATCCGACAACAGCAGAATACGATGATTAGCGGTACAAGCCAGAATTAGCCTACGGAGAACACTCTATGCATGGACGAGAAATGCGTCGTCGAAATGACACAACGAAAGTGCGACTTTCAACATGGCTGTGGTCTTGTCCCCAAATATACCTACAGTACTTCCCCCATCAGTTCGCTCTGCCATTCTCTCTGGTAGTGTATCGTCGTCTTTCTCTCGTCTAAACACTTGCCTTTTTTCTCGGAGTTAAACTCAATGGGAGCGCTTCTGGAAGGCTCTTGCTGCGAGAAGCGCCTTATAAATGGTCCGATAAGATAAGATATTATACTGTGTGTATATATATAATATTATATACAATATTCTACATGTACATAATTCTTGTGTCCGTGGCCATATTGAGGTGCTTATACCCCTCCCTCAATATTTAAGAAATATACTATAAATATTATCATAAATTTCTGCGGTGTTATCCACTGTTTATCCGAAACAGGGGTGGATCCAGGGGAGAGCCAATCAGGCCATGGCCCCATTAAGAATTGCATTGGTCGTGGTCCCCCATTTGGTTTCAACAAGCTTTAAAAAATTCCCAAGGGATTACGACCAGATGACCCAACGGAGAGGTGGATCCATCTCGTACCGGAAGAGCACAAAGAAGACGACGGATAAAGGTTGGAGGGCATGGCCGCATGGGCGTAGTTTGGTTTCCGTTTTGAAAGGGAGCTAAAAACTTGGTGCCGAAATTTAAAAAAAAATTCGTTTCGCCCGGAAAAAAGTTGATGACCTTTTTAGCCATTACTTGGAAGCGCTTGGTGGCTAAGTCCGAAAAAAAGACCATTTATACCGTAAAAATATGACTATGGGGCTTCTTGGGGGGCTTAGCCCCCCAGCCCCTGATAAATTCCGCCCATGGGCATGGATGGATGATGAGGTCATGCATCCAGCTGGAAGATCGTCAACGTTTACCTATAACCTACAACAGTCCTATATATAAATTATACAATGAATGGAACTTATGCTTCGATAGATATAAGTTTATTCGGGCGTTGCGGCTTCAAAGAACTGTTGGACTGTGTAAAGTGTGTATGCAGCATGTGTGTTGCGTGTGCATAAAATAAGCTTATGGATTCATTATACATTCGTTCTGCTTGGTATAAAACAGATTTAATGGTGGAGGATAGTTTTCTAAGCTGCAGTGGCGACGGGACAGGCTTATGTGTATGTATATAATTATATATATATATATATATATATGGATTGCTCAATCAATCAATCAATCAATCAATCAATCAATCAATCAATCAATGCAAATATGAATTGATGGATCGATGGATGAACGAATGGATTAAGGGATTCCTACACGGATGATAGATCGACCCGTCATACCATCGATGGACGAAAGCAAAGCTCGAGGGTACGTTCCATGTATACGCATTCTATTTTCATTCATTCATTCATTCAAGTATTTATATAGCGCCTCTTCAAGGAAACTACTCAGAGGCGCTCCCGATTCCAGCACGGACAAACAGAACAGTTTTTAAGTGCTCTTAGAATGTGTCAGAATCTAGGAATCCAGGCGCAGCTTAAGTGGGAGGGCATTCCATCCATTTTGTGAAAGGTAGGCTACGTGCGTATTTTAACGTAGCCTACCCTATTTTAGGGTAGCCTACGTGAACAGTAACAAAATACGTTAGCCTCGTCATTGCTCATTATAAGAATGTTCAATTTAATTTAAGCAAACAATCACAGCCAAGTATATAGCGTAGTGAATTGCTGCAATGCTATATTGTAGGTATATGTTTATCCAGCATACAATGTACTTAATGCACTAATTAATGTCAGTTAGTCGACTCAGTTCTGCTGCAGCACTTAAAACCCCAACTTCAAGGAAAAGGTTGAACAGTTGCATTCAACTATTTATAACAGAAGAATTTAGGCACATACAGACTTACAGGCTTACAGACGGACAGACAGAGACTGAGAGAGACAGACAGACAGACGGACAGACATAGACTGAGAGAGACAAAGACAGAGAGACAGACGTGCAAAGCAATTGAGAGAAAGAACTTATAATAAGAGACACGTGACGTCATTATAGACGGGTAGACTCATGCAGCACAATGCTCTAAAATCTAAATCGATCTATTTTGAATCGTTGAGCGTTTATATAGCTCAAGAGCCGTTCGGCAAAACAAATCCGATATTTAAAGTTGAAAACAGAAATCGATTTCCACTAGATTGACTATATTTATCCACATTTTCTTGACAGTAAATACCTATTATGTTTTTTCCCCGTCTCTCTTAATGACAGAGTCTCCCTAAATGCATGCCAGACATGACCTAGACATAATCCATATATATATATATATATATATATATATATTGATTTATAGATATATTCCCATATAATTGTAAATACACATTAAAGTCAAATCAAAGTCGCTTAATATCGATAGAAAATTCGCCCACACGAAATCAGAACTGATCGCAGCTGGTATTTTCAATCCATTGCTCGGCTTCTTCATGACTTGCGACCATTTCTTAGTAGGTTACATCGTGTCCGTAAAAACGAGAAGTCTTTCTAAGAGCTGACGTCGAACGTTGCCAAGCGGTCGTTTCCTAAATAAATTAAGAGGATTCAGAACTGCTTAACTTATGTATTGTCGCAGTTCAAGGGTCGGTCATCTTTTAGCTCTGGATATACATGTACATGTATGTATGAGTGCACTTGTTATAGCGCTCCTTTAAGATGCTACCTAGAAGCGCTCCCGACTACAGCGCGGATACTGAATCGGAATTTCACGCCGAAGAGTGAAGGACTTGCCCAAGGTCCCTAAACGGCGGCTTGAGGTGGATTCGAACCTGCAATCCTCGGACTGGAAGGCAACGAACATACTCATTACACCATATATATACTACATAATATACAGACGCGATTAATACAATCAGATACGGTTTATCGAATTTGCGGCTTCACAACGCAACATACAAATTATGTCTCACTATTAATTTATCTAGATAAAACGTTAGACTTTCCTTTTTGCGAACGTCGTGTATACCTTCGCCTCCAATTTAATGTAAGCGCTGGGCAGCAGCTAATGATCAGTTGAAGCACTCAGCGCTCGAGCAACAGCAGCAGCCGCACCGAGAGACACCAAAGAATATCATTAGCAAAGTAAAATCACTTCACTCGCTACAGTGATTAACGCACTGGTCCGTATACAATGCCACTTAAAACATCAGCCAATATATATATATATATATATATATATATATATATATAGTCCCTAAGCACAATCATATTATATATAATTATTATATATATACATGATATATATATAAGAGAGATATATATATATAATCAGGAATAAATAGATTTGATGTCATGTTGTAACGTAACCCTTAATATGGTAATTTGACGAATATTATTATCATTATAACTTCACTGCAACTTGAGTTGGGAGAATCACTTGCAACATCTAAGCGCTGTCATTTGAAGATCTGCACGAGTTATCACCATGGCTACATAAATTTAGGCTTATGATAATAATGATATATAGGACTGCTCTTCTTTCTGTCTCTGTATCTGTCTCATCCTCTCTGTCTCTGTTTCTGTCTCTCGTTTTTACCTATCTCTTTCTGTTTGTCTCTCTCTGTCTGTTTGTCTCCCTGTCTATCGATCTGTATGTCTCTCAGTCTCTCTGTCTGTCTGTCTGTCTGTCTGTCTGTCTGTCTGTCTGTCTGTCTGTCTGTCTGTCTGTCTGTCTATCTCTCTATCTTTATCTCTCGGTCTGTCTGTCTCTTTATCTGTCTCTCTCTGTCATTCTCTATCTGTTTCTCTCTGACTCTCTCTCTCTGTCTCTCTCTTCTTCTGTCTATCTGTGTGTCGGTCTCTGTCTGTGTGTGTGTGTGTGTGTGTGTGGGTGGGTGTGCGCGCGTTTGTGTGTATTGTATATGTGTGTGTGTGTCTACATGTATGTATTACACTGCGGGACATTTGTCTTATAATCAATAATTATTTGATTAATAGCACAGGACGGACAGACCTGAACTAGAAAACCTCTAGATGTATTTGCTATTTGGTGGAAATATACATACATACATACATACATATATAAAATTATATATATATATATTCTGCATATAGGCCTACAATATGGTACACACAAGCTACCGCACTGTATATTAGATCTACATAATTATTGTATATATATTGCAGTTATATAATTTTGCTGAGCATTTTGAAGCAAAACTAAGCATCGGTCTTGTGCAGAAGTAGGTCTAATAGTTTCGTCTATAGACCTAGGCTTATGCTGCTGTACCAACCAGCTGTTGTTTACCATTCACGCACCGGTCTATGCATCAACAATAATAACAACATCTTCATTCATTATGTCAAACTGATACGAGCGCCGTATTGTATTATTGCAATTCGTCGAATATGAGCAGTAATTATAATAGAAATCGAATTCAACTGTCTGGCAGCCATGCGAGGCGCACTTGACTTCCTCTAATGCTCTATTTATGACAATTCCATTTAAATGAATGGCAGAGTCGACCCGTGGGAGGCGAGGGTTGCGAGATGCAATCGCGTTACGGGTTCATCATCTGCTGCCCATGCCAGAGTGTTTGTTGCCCATTATTATACCCTGACTTGTGAACGCAGGTGTTAACACGGATTTAAAGCTGGTTAGTTAGGATGCTGTGGCCTAAGAAAGTTGGAGAAGAAGGGCTGAGGATAAGCCTGTCAATCACTCAATCAATCCATAAATCAATCAATGTAATCATTGAATACATTTAATCAATACATTTAATCAGTGCATTTAATAAATTAAATCAGTCGATAAACCAATCAATCAGTCAATCAATTAGCTTGCAATCCATCCATAAGACAATCAATCAGTCAATTCAATCAATCAATCAGTTGATTCAGTCAGTCAATCAAATCATCAATCATTCACTCAACCAATAAATCAGTCAATTCAATAAATCAGTCAATTCAATCAATTAGTCAATATAATCAATCAATACAATCGATCAATACAATCAATCACTCATTGTCTGTTGGCCATTGTATACAGATAGAACAGTGCATTTACAGTTGGATAGAGTCTTCATCGCTTTGTTAGCAAACCGGAAGCACTGAGAATCCTTCTAAGTCATGGTCATCTGTGAACCGAATAGCAGCGACATCCGTATTGTATTACATGGACGGTTTTACTATTATTATTATTATTATTATTATTATTATTATTATTATTATTATTATTATTATTATTATTATTATTATTATTATTATTATGAAAGTTTTATCTACCATACAGTCGAGTGTTTTCAACTGTTGAACTCGTGGGATGCATGGTTTCGATTACAGTATAGTATACTTTCTAAGTGGACAGTCTCGCAGCTTGTAAGGAGAGACAAAGAATGGTGAGCCTTTAAGTGTTCCTGGCTAGCATAATTTAAGAAGTAGGCCTCTTTAGTAACGTCATAATAAACACACCTTTCCGTAAATTCTACCCGAAGTCCCTATTTGAGGTTACCACTGTACTGCCAGTATAAATCCACTTCGTGATTATCATTTACAGCACACGTATACGGTACACGTTACATATTAAATAAAGTTATAATGTACATACGTATAATAAAATCATAAAGCTTGTGCATCTTAGTCTAGAGCCCATAAACTCGAGTCCCCTTGTCGCTGTTCATAAGTCTAACAGAGGCAACATAAGTGCCCATTATTATTTCTAATGTGGAGATAAATGGATTTGCCAAAAAGCGAGTTCTGCAAGGGACATATAGACTACTTTATCCCACCAGAATAGTCCGTTGATTTGTGCATAACGTCAAATTATAAACACAAACTTGATTAATTATGCAAATCTAATCTAATCGCAGGATTCATGCAGTGCCGTATAATCTTGTTTAAAACCTTTTAGCGTTCAACCATGTCTGTGGGTCTACATGTAAATATAATATGAGAATGTGCTTTCGTAATGTGTTCGTTTTGCTCGGCTTTCAACGACTTTCCGTTCTCGAATCGTGACGTTTTTGTTTCACCATATTTATTGGCCATTTTAGGCAAATTTTCTGTTTCACCGTTGGCCATAACCGGATTGTTCAGGACTACCGACGGAAGGCAACTTTTGCATTAGTGTGATGACACCAGGATGATTATTTTAGAAAAATAATTGTTCAGACGTTGATTTATATGGAGCTGCGGTCCGGGGAGCGGAATGAAGACTTTACTGATTGGTGGGTGAGTTGGATATTAGGGGAAGGTGGGTGACTATGGGTGAGCTTGAATTTCAGGGGATGGGTGGTCGAATTTGATGTTAGGGGATGGGTGGGTAAGTTTGAAGACTCATACTAACTAGCCTATATCGACTATTTTCCTGTTTAAGTCAGGATCCGTCGGAATTGTTATCGTTCCTATAGTGCATAGACGTAAAACAATTCCTTCCAAAAAGCATAAGTATGCAGCGCCTGTCTAAATAATTTCCAACGCGTCGTTAAGCAAGTGGCGCTATAGATATAATAATCGAAAGCGAATATCGTTGATCGCTTAAATGGTCCCGTAAATGGCCTGAATGCTCTCCAACACATAATTGAAGTCCGTGTTTCCGACATAATTATATATATATAGAATGTACTGAACGGTGACGATTAGAACTGTTTTCAGTTACGAATATTACCTGCTGCATAGAGCTCAGGTCTCGTCCGGCGTGCACAGCATAACAGCAATTCTATCGTAGCTTAATCAGCGCTGCATGAAACTTTCATTCGGAACAGGTCTGCGTTAGCAGCCTTGCTGTTTCATATCATCGCTCGGAAGCTGTTGTAATTGACGCCGTTATAATATTCGCCAAATGCACTGTTTGTAATCACGTCACGGAGTTAATACAAGATTAATAAGTCAGGAAGTCCTCATATTATGTAGATATAATATTTTATACAGGGTGGGCCAGCATAAATGCACCGACTTTGAATGCGTATAACTCAACCAATTTTTGCAATGTATTTATGCTTAATGCTTCAAATTAAAACCATTTCACTCTAGTATCAGCCATGGGCGCCCGCAGAAATTTTTGCAGGAGGGGGCAAAATTTTAAGATGGTTACGGTTAAATTTCTTAGTCGCAAGAGCTTAAAAATTGCAACGCTGGAAAGTGAGAACAAGCATATTTTTCAAAGAGGTTTCCTAATGCCTGTTTTTCAGTTTCATTTTGTGTAGGTCTATCATTTTCAAAATGAATAGTTTTCTTAGTGCGAAGAACTTTATTAAAAATCAAAAGTAGAATGTTAAAAAGTAGGTTTTTGAAGGGCACTATATAATGAATGAATGAATAAATGAACGAAAAACAGGTATCAGTTTTAAAGAGGCAAGTGCTCCATCAAGTTACTTATATATTTTAATCCTAATTTCTAAACTTCTAAAGTGTCACTCGAAAGTCAATTGTAAGGCACCAGCTTATTCAGAAGCGCTGCATCGAGTCAGCAGGCTGTTCAAAGGGTAGTCAAGATCGAGGTCTGAGTCCGGTAGCCAGTGGGTCAGATGTTAATGCAGGTGTCGTTTAGGAAGGTGGAGGATCCCGAGGATCAGAAGAATGGGGTATCAATTCTTTTGAACAGACGAGACGTTGGTTTTGGGAGAAAATTTCGAGGCGTGATAACCAGAGCCAATTATCCAAGTTTATCTACAGCTTGACCTACCTAAATTCTGTACTGGTAGCATGCAAAATGGACAAAATGCAGCCTGACTTAAAGCAGACTTGATTCCATAATGCTGGTGAATATGTAGATCTCTCTGATATAATTTCAATGAGCTGTTGATAAATTTCAAAATTTTACATTCGTGTAATAATATACTGTAATTTATCGATAATTAATTTTTGTGTAGTTGTGAAAAATTGCTTTAGCCTACAGCGAGATTCCAGACAAGTAGGCCATAATCGATAGGAATACTATTTGAATGGGCATCCGCAGGAGAGTCATTGTTACCGTTTTCAGCAAGAGCTTGAAAAAATACAAGGCAGAAAATTAGGAACTTTTTTATTTCTAGAGAGAGTTCTATACTTAAATTTCTGACTTTCACTGAAGCGTATCATTCGTAACATTACTATTTCAATGGGAAAAAATTTCTTAAACCCCAAAAGTAGTAGTTAGAAAAATATGTTTCAATTTTTCAGGGGGGCGCAAGTCCCCCCCCCTTGCCCCTATGTGCGGGCGCCCATGGTATCAGCCACAAAAAGTCGAACTGATATTAGTTTACGTTTTAATACAATGTTCAGAAGATCCGTATAGGCCTACCTACCATATTTTGTCGTTATTATTGACGCAATATGGCACCATCTACACTCTACAGACGATGATCGCGTTTTGATGTTAATTTTTAATCGGATAAAGGAATTAATTCGTTTAAATTGAATAAAGGATGTCCTAACAGATGATGGAACAAAATAGCTTCAATCGTCTGATAAAAAAATTGATGAAATAAGAATTTCTAGTCATAAACCGCGTTATTCGGTACACGCGCGGCGCGCACGTCAGCTAACATTGCTTGTGTGTCCTAGTTAATTTGCAATTAAGACGATAACCGAGTAAAAAAACAAATTTCTCGCGTGGATTACCGGTGGAGGTCGGAGTGTCGTGGGGTGTGGTGGGTGTGGTGTGGTGGGGTTGTGGCCAGAGCGGGTCGAATCCTAAATTTCCAGGGCAACGCCGGGTACCCCAGCTTGTAATATAATATGTGTCTAGGACATTTTTATCGTGTCGTTATCGTATCTGTGAATTTATAAGGCTACTTTAACAGCACTAGCTATTCAGAGGCGCTCTTAGCATGACAGTGCCCCTATAAAAAAGCGCGTGAGCGTGCTTGCATGCGTACCCGCTTGCGTGTGTGTGTGCCTGTGTGTGTTTGTGTCTGGATATATTTTTGAAGCTCCTATTGTCATAATTATTGATGTCTCTTTCCTCTTCATCCGTGAGTCAAATGCGTTCGGTTAATAATAGCATTTCAGTCCACACCCAAAAACCGGTCGCTTCCGCTCGGAGCCGTTTTATAACAGCCGAGCGCGCAATTCAATCGAGACTGCTTGGGTGCACGAACTGCAATGCCTGCAGGCAGCGAGCAACGAATTCCAATTTATTCAAATGCATTCCTCTCATCTCTATTCGAATCCATTCGTGCGGTAAACAATCGATTCATCTTCGATCGAGGAGTCGACCCTGCAGTCCGACGGTCGACTGGTTAGTCTAATCGTCGTCTGTCAACGCAGATGGTTCACGGTTCGATTCCTTCCATCGAGACATAAACAGTAAACACGTGTCAGCAGCAGCAGAGGTTAAGACTGTACTCCACAAACGGTCAACGCAAAACTCCGCCACTGGTTGCACTCTGCCAGTGCCAGTCCCAAGCCTGGATAAAGGAGGAGGGCGTCGCTAATGGTCTTTGTTACCACACAGTGACGTTAAACTGCAAATGCCGCCGCCGCAAATCAACGCACGTGTTGTTCTGTATGTCCTCTGTCGTTCACAGAGGTTTTCGATGCACAAAGCTGTACGATAGCCAACATATTATTAATTATCTTCTTTTATGTTTGATCGCCTTCATGCACTGGTTCCCCATCACTGTTCGTATCCAGATCACGAAGGTTCTTACTGTTATCTGCCGGTCTTACTCTGGCTTATGATCGAGTCGACCCTGTCCTTTATCACAAGCATCTTTGTCATCTCGTTCCCTTGGAGACCTCATCAGCATTCTCTCTTCGTCCATTATATAATTATACGCTCAGGTGACATACAAGACCTCCCTGTCCCGCGAGCAAGGACTGCTTTCGCCAAAACTGGAGCTGCTACCTTCATCGGTCCAGCCCATTGGAATCAGCTCTCTCTCTCTCTGTCTCTCTGTCTCTGTCTCTGTCTCTGTCTCTGTCTCTGTCTCTATCTATCTATCATCTATCTATCTATCTATCTATCTATCTATCTATCTATCTATCTATCTATCTATCTATCTATCTATCTATCTATCTATCTATCTATCTATCTATCTATCTATCTATCTATCTATCTATCTATCTATCTATCTATCTATCTATCTATCTATCTATCTATCTATCTATCTATCTATATGTCTATCTGTCTATCTATCTATCTATCTGTCTATCTGTCTATCTGTCTAATCTATCTATCTATCTATCTATCTATCTATCTATCTATCTATCTATCTATCTATCTATCTATCTATCTATCTATCTATCTATCTATCTATCTAATCTATCTAATCTATCTATCTATCTATCTATCTATCTATCGATCTATCTATCTATTTATCTATCTATCTAATCTATCTATCTATCTATCTATCTATCTATCTATCGATCGATCGATCGATCCATCCATCCATCCATCCATCCATCTATCTATCTATCTCACACACACACTCTCTCACTCTCTGTCTCTCACACTCTCTCTGCCTCTGTCTTTCTGTCTTTCTCTCTCTCTCCATTGACACGTTCTTTAATTGTTATTAACTGATACCCGACGCACACCTTTCCCTGTCTCAAAGCTGCTTTCTATTCTCTGTGTCAATCGTACTGCAGGGGAGCGCCTCCGATTGGAGTGCATTGTGAGAGGCGCTTTTAAATTTGTAGATGCAATTCCATATAATAATATTATGTCTCTGGTGTATAAGATATAGATAAGGTGGGACAGATGCTGTACGCGGTTCACGTATATATATAGTGAGGTTCGTGGTCCTTAGGTGGGGGCTTCAACCCCCAGTCTTTCTTAAAGCTTCATAGTAAAGTCTGTTTTCGCACTCCAATTCCAAGTGGATCATGCCCCATACCCTCGGTTATTTTTCCGCAATTCTCACACTGGGTTGACCCTTTCGACTTCCGACTTCCTGTAGAACAGCATTGCGGACATTACTAATTATCCAGCAGACGTTGTCCTACAGAGACAATTCCCTCACTCCCATAAAACCCGCTTATGTACAATTTACACTGGAATAATACCAAACGCTGGTTTAATTATTCACTCGTCAAGGTTTGTTTTGCGATTTTGGCTGAGGGTACACGTCCCCATCTTTCCCTTGTCGCGCTACTCTGCAGACAGACCCGCGGTCAGGAAGGTCATCCCTCCAGGTATCGAATGCTTTCCGGGCCCAGTTTTGCTTCAAAGCGACCACATAATTATTATTTGGAATAATTGTACTTAATTATTGCTGTAACACTCTATAATTATTATTATAATGTGGTGAATGCTATTGATGCGTTGTGCCTAATGATACAGCGCTATAGAAATGTTTAAATTATATCATTAGGTTAGGGGCATCTTCAACCGGTCTGAAGTATAGAAAAAACACGCGACCATTTCGTAGACTATGCATAGCTCTATATAAAAGTCCAGGAGACTACATGTCTCGCAACGACATTACCATCTAGTCAACGTTTACAATGGGAAGAGTAATATGTTCTTTAACGCGTGCGGTATTCTCCACCAGCGTCTACCATGTTTGTTTGTATGTGCACTTGTTATAGCGCCCCTTCAAGCTCTCTCCACTCAGAGGCGCTCCCGAATGCAGAGCGGACACTGCATCGGAGTTTCACGCCGAAGCGCTGAGCAATTGTGAGTGAAGGACTTGCCCAAGGTCCTTACGCGGCGAGGTGGATTCGAACCTCGAACCTTCCGGCTTCAAGGCAACGACGCCACCACTACACCACCGCGCCCCACATGTGAAAAGTATTGACGAATGACATAACTGTATAATATAATTATATGATATCCTGCATGTGATGTTTTCTATTATTATGCAGCAGGAAGGAAGGAAGGAAGGAAGGAGAGCAGGCTTCAAGTGCTACACAATACATCAATAAAACAGTATTATCCTCGTGCACCTCGTAACTAATCGCTGACATCTGCACATCAATTCTATTTCACCTGTATAATTGATCTGCTGTTATAGGCCTACCACCTGTGCATGCCGTCATCATTATTATTCCACCTGCGTACAACTGTACATGTAGTAGGCCCTAGGCTATATATTTTTTTAATATCACGAATACATGGCTATTAATTAATTTTATACGAATCTGAGAATGTTCATCTTTACACAGGGTTTTGCCATTGTTTCACCCTAATTGATGAGCATGTCTGTAACTCCACCTATCATCATCGTCGTCGTCGTCGTCATCATCATCATCATCGTCGTCGTCGTCGTCGTCATCATCATCATCGTCATCATCATCATCATCATCATCATCACGATCATCCCATGCTCTTCTTCCTCCTCCTCTTCCTCCTCCTCGTCATCATCATCACAATTATCATTATAGCAGCAGCAAAGTCGTTACACAAGGACTCCGATGGCGCGGACGTGTAGGTAGAGAGAGAGAGAGAAAGAGAGAGAGAGAGAGAGAGAGAGAGAGAGAGAGAGAGAGAGAGAGAGAGAGAATGCCCGATGACCGAATTCCACACAACGTAGCCTACGTAGGCGTATAACCCTAAATAACCATATTCAAGATTTGAAGGTAGCCTAAAGAAAGCAAAGACGACCAAGACTATTAAAGGCCTACGTTGGATAGATCACATAATTATTTAATGAGGACGTAACTGCAATTGGACTAACACAAACGGAAGCAGAGTACTTGACAAACGATCAAGGTCAATGCACCGCCAAATTGGCCACCGTCAGGAACTGAGAATGATTGATGATGATGATGATGATGACGATGACGATGACGATGACGATGACGATGACGATGACGATGACGATGACGATGACGATGACGATGACGATGACGATGACGATGACGATGACGATGACGATGACGATGACGATGACGATGACGATGACGATGATGATGATGATGATGATGATGATGATGATGATGATGATGATGATGATGATACCAGGTCATGGTTGATAAATATGTAAGTTATTTAAATATTAAACTAATGTCATATGAATTAGCGATCTTCATCAACTGCTGCTTTATGTAAAATACATGTATATCATCAATCCTGTTACTCTATCGCTTAAACAGTTGAATCCGATATCATCCCCTATGGGCTTCATTTCCTATCCGGATTTATTCATTCTCTAGTCTCAACTCTTACCCCGAAAATCGAGCATCATGTATAGAAACAACAAATTATTTCATGCCAGGAAATAGGGCATCCTATAGCAACAACAAATTTGTATCAGGAAATAGAGCATTTTGCCCTACAGAGGCAAGACATTTCTGCCAGAAAATAGAGCATCGTATATAGCGACAAGAGATTTCTGCGAGACGATAGAGAATTAGGTCTACACTATAGCGACAAGAGATTTCTTTCAGAAAATAGATGATTATGTATAGCGACAAGAGATTTGTGCCAGAAAATAGAGCAACATATACCGGTATAGCGACAAGAGATTTCTGCGAGACGATAGAGAATTAGGTCTACACTATAGCGACAAGAGATTTCTTTCAGAAAATAGATGATTATGTATAGCGACAAGAGATTTGTGCCAGAAAATAGAGCAACATATACCGGTATAGCGACAAGAGATTTCTGCGAGACGATAGAGAATTAGGTCTACACTATAGCGACAAGAGATTTCTTTCAGAAAATAGAGCATCATATATAGCGACAAGAGATTTGTGCCAGAAAATAGAGCAACATATACCGGTATAGCGACAAGAGATTTCTGCGAGACGATAGAGAATTAGGTCTACACTATAGCGACAAGAGATTTCTTTCAGAAAATAGAGCATCATATATAGCGACAAGAGATTTGTGCCAGAAAATAGAGCAACATATACCGGTATAGCGACAAGAGATTTCTGCGAGACGATAGAGAATTAGGTCTACACTATAGCGACAAGAGATTTCTTTCAGAAAATAGAGCATCATATATAGCGACAAGAGATTTGTGCCAGAAAATAGAGCATTATGTATAGCGACAAGAGATTTAGGCCTAAGCCAGAAAGCTCTGCGTACAGCTGCAAACCTAGATCAAGAGTTGACATTTATCTGAAGTCATCATCATCAAGAATTTAGGGGAAGAACAGTGGTTTGGCTGAGATCGGGTTAGATTGCTTTTCCTCATATTTCCTTACATTTCCACGCCATAAACTACTGATCCAGTAATCCAGATAATGCCACGGAGGCCATTCCATCACATTGACTAGAGTCTCGTAACAAGACTCGTCTGTGACAGAACACGCAGTTGATGCAAAGACTCGAGCGCTTCAAACCAGGCTATCACACAATCTCCAGTCATATCAATATCTGTATATATATATATAGCCTAGATATATATATATGCATGGATGTATATATATATATATATGCATATATGAATATAATTATGTACTAGCTGAATTACCCGGCATTGCCCCGGGAAATTTCGGTTCTTCGTTCCCACCGGTGACACGAAACGGAGTATCCCCCCTGAAAGCTATCCGGGTGGATGAATTAGTCTATCCCCCGGATGGAATTAACCGGTCTATACTATCCGGGGGGATAAACCATTCTATCCCCTTTTTTGAAAAATCCGCATAATAACAAAATTTATGCTGTAATACAAATTTAAAGTGACTCTAATTGTTTTAAGTGTCCTAAGCAATGCTCAGATAAAGGCAACTCGAATTTATTTACTGACTCTGAGTGTTCTTAAGTGTTTTAAATGTAAGTGCTCTAAAACAGGGCAAAACAAATTATCTAGTAGGAATAAACATACCTGTTAGTGTCATTGTTCAAACAAAGCAGATGAAAATCAATTTGCCAAAAAAATACACGCGGAAGCGGTTTTTTTTTACTTTTTTAAATTTGGGGGGATACAATTAATACGGGGATACTCTATTTCGTGACACCGGCCGAACGAATAGCTAGAGGAAGTCTGTTCCAACTTCCAGCATCGAGGACCAGAAATCGAGAAGGCACGATCGCCGAAGAGCGTTCTCATTCTCCGCACACGCAAATCGGTCTTCTCGGATGATCTGAGCCGAAACCCGGCCGCGGATGAATGAGTCTCTGTGCAGCAATCACGCAGGTACTCGGGCGCAGCTCCGTGAAGTGATTTGAAGACAATCATACAAGAGCTTGAATTATACATATATATGCATGTATGTGTCTATTTTGCACACACACACACACACACACACATATATATATATATATATATATAATTATATATATGATTTTATATATATATATAAATAGATATAGAGGATGAGAGAGCATTTGGAAAATTATCAGAAGATTTAAATTGCTTGTGGAACAAAATTGATGCATTTGGCTCATCGCGAAAAATCAGGACTTTTTAGCAAACAGTTCTACACAAAATGTGCATATCTAAAATCTAAATGGCTTTATGCAGTGGAAGCAATTCTGCACAGCATAATTATGCTTATTTAAAAAGGACATTGCCATCCATTCCATGGGAGTGATTTACCATGCATTTAGGGTGGGAAAGGGGGATTAAGAAGGGATTGAGCATGCAGCAATAAAAATTCTTTAACTAAAAGAAGCCCTGCAATGATATAGATTGCAGGCAAGTGTTTTTTAAACAGTTACAAGATAATCCAGCGGTGACTGACTGGATTCCCATTTGCAATAAT
>OX457039.1:12277038-12284538 GCA_949752735.1 Lumbricus terrestris | reverse complement strand
TCTATAGCTTAAGGAACAAGTTTTTTTAAAGGTTATTTATCCACTTAAATAAGAAAAAACAAAACACTTGTAGTAACAATTGTTTTTCTTACTTTATTCCCTTTGTTACTTTATTCCCTTTTTATTTACTGTAATACTGTTGCCATGGGTTTGTGTCAGGAAGGGCATCCGGCCAGGCCATAAAACTCACAAAACCCCCGTCATAAATTCCTGGCTACGCCACTGGCCTATAATACACTAACTGAAGCCTATACATCTATCATTGCCACCATCGCTCGATTCACGATAACTAACCTGCAGATACCACCATACACCAACAACTTCTATGGAGTTATTGGCTGAAAACATAACATATGGATCAAACCCTTTTGGGCCCAGATGAAAGCGCTGCATAAGAACGTCAACTAAATCACAGAGATTAGATCTACTAGCAGGTGGATCTATCCATCACAGGCTGTTGAAGACTTGTAGTGAACACTAAAAGAACCGACGCACAGGACCTTTACGAACCGAAAAAGTAAGATTTAGGGCCTACCTTTTTAAACCAATCTGAATTCAGTTCCAACTATTAATTATCGGTATTTATTTATATATCGTAGTTAATAAATAAAAGAGACGGAACTAGTTTCGGAAACATCGAACCAGAACCGAATGAAAACATTCACAACGACAATTAGCCTATAGCTACATGTATATTCAGCGAACGAAACCAAACTCAGAAATGGAGTTTTGCGTATACGATCACGACCCGCATTCACACATAATTATACTGTAGTATAGACCTACGGACGCAGTTTATCATAGGATCATTTTTCACGCATTTCTGTTGTCACAACAATAGTCTATCTGTACCTAATTATAGCCTGTAAAAAAATATACACGCATGCATATTATGCCTATATAATATAGCCCCATTCGATATAGCCTACATAGCATAGGCCTACGTAAAAATGCATGTGATTTTTTATGACAATGCGCTGAAAAGACTTAGCACCTTATATATATATATATATATATATTTATATATATATAAAAATAAATATACACTTGTATATATATAGAGAGAGAGAGACAGAGAGACAGAGACAGAGAGAGAGAGAGAGAAGTGCAGCTCACGAAAGAGATTAAAAATGCACTCCATAGAAAGTCAAGACCTTATCGTCGGTGACACAATCATTGGTGAGGGGCAACATTCAGGCGAAACAGTACACTGCAGCGGCGGCTGAAGAAAAGAGCCGCAGTTACTTAGTAGCCTGTGTTTTAGTTCTACGGTTCTACCGGTCTCAGTCAGCCTACACTGGATTGAGTTTCCACCGACGACTAGTGCGGACTCGCCGCACCTCATGAATAGGAGGTGCTTGCTCTGCACCCGATCGACCTTTAAGTGGTGCTGGGAAAGAGACGCCAGGAACAGTTCCGCCACTGGTTGCACTCTGCCAGTGCCAGTCCCAAGCCTGGGTAAAGGAGGAGGGCGTCGCTAATGGTCTTTGTTACCTCACAGTGCATGACGTTAAACTGCAATCACACACGCCAAGAACTAACGGACGGGCCACACTGCACGTGACTGCAGAGTGCAGACCCGTTGAATAATCGTACATGAACAAGGGTCGGACCTGTCTATCCTCGAACGATATTTTGCAACGGAAGCTTATTTTCATCTGGCTGACTGACTGACTGATTGACTAACTGATTGATAAACTGGTTAACTTAACTGAATGATTGATTGACTGATTGACTGACTGGCTGATTGACTGATTGACTGGCAGGCTGACTGATTGATTGACTAACTAATTGACTGGTTGAGTGACTGACTGACTGACCGACCGACCGACCGACCAACTTACTTACTCACTTACTTACTTACTTACTTACTTACTTAGTTACTTACTTACTTACTGACTGACTGACTGACTGACCAATTGATTGATTGATTGATTGATTGATTGATTGATTGATTGACTGAGTGATAGCTATAGTCAGACTGACTGGCTTTTGCTATTATTCGTGCATTCGGGCACACGGGTCTAAGGTAAAGAGATTTCTTGAATCAGCCATTAATCATTTCAAGACTGAAGGAGACGAAAGAGACTGTAGATGCAAAGTCGAAGAAAAATAAGTTATTGCCAAATTTTTAAAGTCATTGCCAGTATCATCCAGTCCCTCCAAGTCATTTTGCTCAGCAACTAAATGGGCGAAGACTATACGTAGGCCTATGTATATACAATAATTATTATACATACATATACATCCTATACATGTGGGGCGCGGTGGTGTAGTGGTGGCGCCGTTGCCTTGAAGCCGGAAGGTTCGAGGTTCGAATCCACCTCGCCGCGTAAGTACCTTGGGCAAGCTCTTCACTCACAATTGCTCAGCGCTTCGGCGTGAAACTCCGATGCAGTGTCCGCTCTGCATTCGGGAGCGCCTCTGAGTAGTGAGAGCTTGAAGGGGCGCTATAACAAGTGCACATACAAACAAAAATCCATATATACATATAATCGTAATCGTAATTTCGATAACCATAATTTCGTAATATATACATGTATATGCAAGCTAAGGCAGTCCTGCAGTCCCATAGGCATTGTCATTCTACTCATACAATACACGTGTAGGCCTATACATACAAATTAAGTCCTCGGCCTCACTGAAAAACTTATTTAACTTCGGGTGCAATTGGCTTGTGGTGGATGCATCGCACTGCACGTATCACGACCGTTGAGAATAACAGAGAGAAAAGAAGAAACTCAGTCACTCAAGCTAATACATAGATCGCATCTTCTGAGGCAGCCATGGGTGTGAAGTGTTAGCGTCTGCATTTTCTTATCCTCGGCGTATATGAGAACAAGTGGTAAGTCCTCTTCCTCACCGTCTAAATCCTCCCACCAACGACAGTGTATATACATACACATATATACATATATACATACACTGTGTCCGGATGAAAAGTAGTACACAACTAAAAGTGTCATAACCCGGTCAAAACTTTTAGGATTTGTCTGAAATTTTTAATACAGCAACAGTGACCATATGTACACGAGATTCCAAAGTCGTTTGCAAATATTCGCGAGTTTGCCAAATTTATGAGCGTTTGCGATGGAGCACTGAAAAATTAAAGTTTCCAACATGGGCCCTCACATAAGAGAGTGAAGTTCGGCTACAGTTGGTGTTCAAAATGTCCTCCTCGTTGACGGACACACGACCGCAGGCGTGGACGCCACTGTTTGATGGCCCGGTCGATGATCACGTGGTCAAACAGCTGCCACTCCTCAACCAGACGCGCCCTACGCCTTACGGTTATCGATGTCATGAATACGCGTGATCGAAAAACGCGCTTCTCCAGTAAATGTACCTGGTACTCCGGATCGAGGTCTGGACTGCTGGGCGGCCACAACTGCGGAATATGAAGCCGAGTGTCTCCCGGGACAACAACTACGCTTACGGTCGTGTGTTCGTGAACAAGAAGAACATTTTGAACACCATATATAGGTGAATTTCACTTTCTTACAGATTTTCCATGTTGGAAAGTTCAATTTTTTGGTGCTCCATTTTAAACGCTCATAAATTTCACAAACTCACGAATATTTGCAAATGACTTTGGAATCTCGTGTACATATGGTCACTGTTGCTGTATTAAAAATTTCAGACAAATCCTAAAAGTTTTGACCGGGTTATGACACTTTTAGTTGTGTACTACTTTTCATCCGGACACAGTGTATATATATACAAATATATACATATATACATATATACACATATATATAATTCTGGTCGTTATTATTGCTGGTCAGTTGACTATAGGGAATCGCAAACTGTGGAGCTGACATCTTGACCTAAGTTTCTCTCTTGGTACAGAGATCTAAACCCCAACCTATATTATAATAATATCAGTCGATGGTCCAACGCGCCAACCACTGCAATACCGAGTATATCTCTTACTGCATATATAATAAGCGGACACATTAACTTTCTGTGTCACGAGGCTGTCCTCCTCGTAGGCGGGAGCTTTTGTCCCTTTGTCCTTTTGCCACTATATAAGAGGATGCCGAAGACAAGGCCGCCAGGATCCTGTGTGGCCGAGTGGGTTGTAGCCCGCTCGCCGCGCCGGCGAAGCGGGTTCGATTCCCCGGTCGGATCTTTACATACTGCGGGTGGCTCGGTCGCAATATAAACGTGGAGTCGACGCTGAAATCATCTTCGATATGAAAAAGAGTCGTTAAACCCAAACATTTCATTTACAAGGCCGCCAGCTTTGATGTCTATAGCTTGAAGGCCATGCCTCAAGGCATAGCGATGTCTGCTTACCGTATACACTTTGATGTATATACGAATGGATTAGGTATATAGAGCACAAAAGAATATATTACCGGGGCGGCCGAGCGAGTGCTATACTTAACATCAGAGGCAAAATGTCAGAATCATGGTTGGTCTATTTATAACTGATCGTTTGTCTTTATTTACATGTGGCGGGTGGGGGCGGGGCGGGGTGGGGCAGGTAGGATACGGGAGGCGACTGTGGTAGAGTCAACGGTGAGGCGAAGGTGTCCCTAGGTGCAGCTGTCTGGAGGTTAGCGAGGACAGCACCTGCCCGCAGTCTACCCGATACATGCACCATTTGCACGGAATGGCATAATAATGATTCTGCAACTTAGTGGCTTATGGAAATCGGATTAGAAACTGATTCCGCCGACTAACGGAAGCGGTTTTCCAGAGTGCGCTGCGCAGTGAACGAGATTGTAATAGCTTCCGAATGATCCCAACGAACTCTGGATAAACGTGTTGCATAATATCAGGACGATTAAATGTATGGCTTACAGCCCTGGGTCGATACAATTATTGGTGAATTAAACGCCAGCAGAAGTGCATATCTTGGAGCGCTATCGACTGGTAACTGTAAAAGTAATATAGAGATAATTTTATATGTCACCGCTTTAGAAACAATCACCGATATCTAAGCGTGCTCAATAATATTATTGACTCATGATTAAGTTAGCTGATGGCAATTGGATGTTCATCATAAAGCAAGCATTTATCAGATCAGTACAGCACTGCAGGCATTCACAAACACTCTGCGCGCACAATCCAACTGGTAGGACAAAGAAAAGATGTGTATGTGTAATTGTGTATGTTAAAAAAAATGCACGGTAAAACCCTTGAGACTGAGCATGTGACCAAAATGACGTCCGTCCTGGTCCGAAACGAGGCCGACGACAAGGAGTAATGGGGAATGTTCATGTTCATGTGCATGTACACGGCTGTACCCACTACCCAGAACTTTTGAGGTGACTACACGCTGCAAAATTCGACCTTTTCGGGAAAAAAATTTCCGACGACCTTTTTTAGTCATCGAAGTTTTTGGCCGTGATATTTCGCACGGAAAACCTTTAAAACAACGCAAAACGCTCTACTTTCATGATTTTTTTCTCTTTGTAATTGGCGATTTTTGCTTGCATGTACCCACCTGGTCTTACTGAGGTGGGCATACGCTGTATACCTGCGTGTATTCTCGTTTTTTGAGGTGAGTATCATTTTTTCCCGGAGGTGGGTAGCTGAGTATACGCAGGCCCGCCGACAGAAATTCAGGGTCCCTGGGCAGGGAAGTCACAGGCCCTAAACTGTCTTTAGACTTTTATAGCAAATTTGAATATATAAAAAACAAAAAGAAATAACAAAAGTGTGGGTGCGGATGCACGATAATGCATACATTTACGATTACAATCAGTTCTTAAAATGTTAAGAATTTAGTTTTCAAATTAAAAAAATTATGATATCGTGGTCTAATCAAAAAGCAATCCTTTCTGGATTTAACTTCAGCAAAAGAGTTTACGATATCCTGGTAGGCCTATCCATTTTGTAATTTTTGTCATGGGAACCTTTAAGATGCACTTCGGAAATGCTCTTTTTATCACCTGGCAAATTGTCCGGATGTCTTGGAGGACAGTTTCTTATGTTACAGCCTAGTAATTCTATATTCTATACGGTGTCAATCGTTTGTGTATACAGGGTGGGCCAAAAAAAGTAATCCCCTACGATTTTTTGCCAATATCTTGGCCAGAAGTAAGAATTTCGAAACGAAATTTTACAGGCTTATAGGCAATTCATATTTACACATGATGGCCAGATTTCGTCAAAATATTTCAAACACAACAAAAGTTATATAACTTTTAGTGAGGCCACCCACCATTTTTTGACGATTCAAAAACGAAACGCAATTGTTATTTCTATTTGTTTTAGATTTTTTGCCAATATCATGGCCAGAAGTAAGAATTTCGAAATTAAATTTTGCAGGCTAAAAGACAATTCATATTTACACATGATGGTCAGATTTTATTAAAATATTTCAAACAAAACAAAAGTTATACTACTTTTAGTGAGACCACCCACCGTTTTTTGACGATTCAAAGACGAAACGCAACAAAGAGTAACAAGAACGCGATTTTATCAAGCCATATCTCAAATAGCTGTTATAAAATGAGCTTGGCAGTGCTTCACAACTTGTGTTCAATGTGCCCACCACCAGTGCCAAACTTCTTTTGAGTCTCTTTGCAAAGTTCTTGATGGACCTGTTGATTAATCTGACAGATTTCTTATTTACCAATTTGATTGTCATCTTGCTAAGTGACTTCTCAGTGATGTGCAGCTACGCTGGTACCCTGTTCTTTTTTAAATAGTAATAATAATGATCATCTGGCATTATCAAAGCCTATTTGATAACAATTATTTGAGATGAGACTTAATAAAATCGTCTGTTTGAAATCGGACAACGCACAATAAGTATCAGATGAGCGTTCTGAGATGGAAGTGAGCTTTGGAAAAGCTTGATTAGTATAAGGTAATGGACAGTTGCTTGAAAGTTGAAGCTTGAACAGTTGTATACTTGTGTGATAGTAATATTAGGCTATTATTCAAAACGGCATAACTCCTAAGCTTTCTATAGGCATAAGTGATTATAGGCTGGACCCGCCGCCCGTAATCAACATATGAAAAATATTATAACCAGTGTAACCCGGGCCCCTCCGGGCCCCTAAAAGTCGCCGGGCCCCTGGGTAGTTGCACCCCCTGCCCCTCTCTCGGCGGCCTGAGTATACGCCGTATACCCGCGTAAACCATTGAGTAAAGACCTGTTCATGTACATGTATATTTGTAGACCTACATGAATGTACGTTCTGCTATTAGCAATTGTGTACGTTTGTCAAATAATTTTTAAAGCAAGCCTACTGTAACACGAAGGAAGTCAGCTCTCATGTCTAACAATCACTCAATGAACCCAGATCTATTATTATCTAACGAGCAGATGTAGCCTAACGATATGCAACGAGGCGCATTCACTCTGAAACGAACAGGTCCATATATCAGCATATACCGGCTTCCGTTTATACAGGCGGAATTCGCAATGATTAATTAAGTCTGGCGTCAATTTATTATCGTACTAATTATACTCACAGAGTTACATTTGCAATTATGCCGCCTCAGTTCCTTGTATTAGGCTGCTACCATGATAGTCCG
>OX457039.1:12247038-12272038 GCA_949752735.1 Lumbricus terrestris | reverse complement strand
GGGCTCAGCCCCCCCAAACCCTGAAATCCTGGCGCCGCCACCATAATTATAGAGATTGTTTAAACATTGGTGGCAGTTGTCATTTGAACATTGGTGCTATAGCTACATGTATAGTATCGCAAGATTGAATCGATGGCGCTGTTATTATTAGAATGCCAGGATGGTCGTCCCAGCCAAGTGATACAATAGTAAGAGGATTGTTCAAATGGCATATAAAAATGGTGTACGGACATTTGAACGGTGGTCATTTGACCGGACGACACATGACCGGCGACACTTTAACAGGCGATTATTAGAACGGGCCGACGATAGAACAGGCGACACTTAACCGGAACGCTATAGTAACGGGCGTCTAATGAACAATTCACAAGGTGCAATTGTACATTACGCTGCTATGCATGTAGGTCTACTTTGAATTTTGATTAAATGTTTGGTGTGACGTTTGGTGACACTTGATATTAGACAAACGACACCTGATATTAGACAACGTGATACAAAGTTCTGATATTATCTTTACGTGTGAGGCAAAGTTGTGTTTTTACGTGTGAGACATGGCGTTAATCACCACCCACCATTATGGACATGATCGACATTCAAATGCAACAAAAGACCTACTTTCTTGCAAGGATCGACCAAGCAGGACGAACCATCGACAATTAAACGAACGGGTTACACGTGCAGTCGCCAGCTAGGCCTATGGCAAAGCAGAAATCTAATACACCGTTCTACTGTCGCCGTTCTAGTGTCGCACGTTCTTTTGTCGTTCGTTCAAATGTCATGGAACCATAAAAATGACTGCTCAAGTAAAGTAGAAATTAAAGGATTTCCCAAGCAAAGTGTGGTAGCATTTAAAGGATTGCCCAAGTAAAGTAGCAGCCATAGCTCGAGGGTACGCGTATCCTAAAATAGAATACGTTAAAATACGTAGGCCTACGTACCTTAAAAAATACAAAAACGCATATGTTAGGCCTACATACGATACACTAAAATTTTGTGTATGGCTTACTCGGTGACCCATAACCTACATGTACGTATAATCTGACGTCAACAATAGGCCTATACGTAATTGAAATTCGGTATTTCCGGTAGCGTAGCAGTAAATTTAATTCGATAAATTCTTCTTTTATAATTAATTGAATGCAACTGTTCAACATTTTTCTTTGAGTGGGACTTTTAAGTGCTGCAGCAGAACTGAGCCGACTAACTGACATTAATTAGTGCATTAAGTGCATTGTATGCTGGATAAACATAGACCTACAATATACAGTGGCGTAACTACGGGGGGGCAAGGTGGCAGCCGCCCCCCCCCCCAAATGAAAGGGGTGCCACCCCAGCTGCCCCCCAATCCCTGCGTTTGTTTTACTTTTTACTTTTACGAGTGATAAAGAATTAAAGAATGTTATATAATTTCTGACTTATTTTATTTTTTTATACAACTTCCTGTACAACTTTTTATAGGGTTGGTCATGGGAAAGTGGGATAGGCCACTATGGTGCACTGTGGGACAGACAAGCTAGTGAGGCTTGCATGCGTATTATTTCCAATACTGTAATACATCCAAAATCTAAAAATACATAGTCTATGGCAATATACCGATGCCGATGCACGCTTTAATTGCCAACGGTAGCCACCCCATCATTTTAAGCTGCCACCCCACTGCCCCCCATGAAAAAATAACTGGCTACGCCACTGACAATATAGCATTGCAACAATTCACTACGCTGTATACATAGGCGCAATCACGACCTAAAAGTTGGGGGGGACCATAATGAATCACGTCCTAAAAGTTGGGGGGGGACCATAATAATAAAGCTAGGGGACCACTCAAAAGTTGGAGGGGACGCGTCCCGTGGGTCCCATAGGGTGGTTGCGCCTTTGGCTGTATAGGCCTACTTGACTGTGACTGTTTGCTTAAATTAAATTGAACATTCTAGTAATGATGAGGTTAACGCATTTTATTATTGCTTACGAACCATAAAATCGGGTAGGCTACGTTAAAATAGGCCTATACAAGTATACATGTACGTACGTACCTTTCACAAAATAGAATAGGCTACGTATGGTACGTACCCTAGAGCTTTGGTAGCAGCTAAAGGATTGTCCAAGTGAAATAGAAGTCAAGAATAAATCCATTTGAATTAGTAGTCAAAGGATCGTTCGCTATTCTTAAAGCCCTCCCAGATAACCACCACTTGACGGATTGACGTCGGTCCTATGAGCTACTCGATGGATTCTCGTCTGTGCTCCATTTCTCGTCTCTATTCGGTCAGTTGCCGCTGGCTTAGGCGTTAGAGGCATCTCTTTGGGATAACGGAGATCACGTGGGCCGTGCGGTGGCCAATGATCTGCGGGTGACGATCGGTCTTTGTAAATTGATACTGCAGCGGATTCGGTCCTTTTGAAAACTGATGCTGCATCGGGAGGGTCTTTTCTGCATGGTGAGGAATATACCGTACAGAGTTCCTATTAAATATTTATAGCTCTGTTAGCAGCGTTGCATATATCTAATTAATCATACTGTATAATATTCTCAGACAATTATCAATCACATTGGGCAGACATCGTTAAAAAATAAGAAGTTTGCCACTTGGCCATCTTGCACGTGCTTAACTATTGTTTATGACCTAGCTACGTCGACTTGACCCACGCTGATTGATTGTAATTTGTAAATGGGTACAATACCCACATATAGAACTAGCTAGGAAGATTATACTGAAAGGTTTCTTATATAATTTTAATCTGTATAGCCCATAGAAATATTTTATTTTTAGGTAATTGTGTAGCACGTTTATGCGGTCCTATCATTTCCACCAAGTGATGTCGGTGGTTCTGAGTATGTTGAAGCTGTGCCATGGCTGACACCAAATAAATCTCACTGCTATTGGCCTCCGTATAAAAACCCACAGAAGGTGACCAAGTGTTTGAAGGATTGTGCAGAACGAACCTCAGGACGACTGGACCATTTCGGAAGCCAGATGTTTGAAATTATGTGGTAATTAATTTTGTCTAAAATCTGAACATTTTTATGCGAAACATCTTTTTATATATGCCAGTGCCATTGCCTTTCAAATTTTGCCTAATTTTTGTTTCTTGATAATCTGTTTATGAATGCCTAGTTTGAACTAATCATAGACTTTGTGCAAACTTTCTTTTTTATTTTTCCAAGAAAATTCACTTTTTTCGCTTAATTTCTTCTGGTTTCTGTCGTTTTTTATATTTTTATGTGACCAAAATTATTTATTGGTTTACTGTCAGTAATTATTTTTCATACTTTTATTTATGTCTGATTCCTTGAACTGTCTTCGTACTTTGAACAAAAAAGTTGTGTTATTTGCATCCTAATTAACATTAACTTGCACAAAAAAACTTTTTAATTTTAAACTGTAGTGCAAGATGTAGCAAAGTCGTATTATTTATCCTTCTTCGTTTATTTTAAAACTTATTTTTCAATAAAACGACATTTTATTTTGTTCTTCAATTCGTTTTCCTCCTTTTAAGCATTTATGGAATTAATTATGACATTCTGAATCTTTGACAGCTGATTATAAGACTGCACATCAGAAGTCGGAAGATGCTCAGTTCACTTCTGACCTTGAGAGCCAGGACACGGATGCTGAGCGGCATCAGTCACGAGAACGTCGGAAGCGCCACTTTGACTCCGATGGCTCATGTGATGGAAATCACCTCCTCCACATGCTATACTATTACCGGTACCAGCCAAACAAAGTTCACTTACCCCTCTGGCACCCAAAAATCATCAGCAGTCACCTATTCCTCTGAATATTGCATCAACTACTGCTCTGCCTTTCCCAGCCCCTCCTAAACAGTCAACTCCTGGCACATCTCTTTTGGACTCTTTGCAACCATATGTGTCACCTATTCACAGCTCCATGCCTACACCTAGCGACAATCGCCCAGTGACTGAGGAAACTGGTAACTATGAGCAATAAGTTTTTAAATATTGTTCATAAAAAGCTCATAATACAATTTTTGCATACATAGCCATGCTGCAGGTGATGAAATGCTCGAGGACTGCCACTACAGACACTTAACTTAGGAAAGTATTGGTAACAATAGTTTAGCTTAATCAACAGTAGGCCTAGTGCTTCCAACATGCAGGTCTTCTAAAGTATACTGACTCGATGAAGTCAGTTTGCATTGAATTTTGTTAATGGTAGTTTTGTTGCTCTGCTCAGTGCAATGAATGGTGAATGATGACAGACTCCAATAGCGGAAATGAATTGATCAGGTTTGTCATTACAATGTGTGTGAGTTGATGATTCATATCTTGGTAAGAATTTGTTGTTTGAATCACTACACAGTGTGTTTCTGGATATTTCTTGTACAGGTCGAAAGCTGATAACTCTGGTCACTGAAGTGAAGCACGAAATGAAAGCGCTTCAACAGCAGACTCAACACATCATCGATGAGCTGCTGAAGGGGCGATCAGTTGGTGCTAGACAGGCTCTTTCTACACCTAAGCTGCCTGAAGGTGTATCGTTGCCACTCCAGACTTTCGACCAGCTGTTAGCGCTTGAAAGACGACTTTTGCGTTCGTCAGAGGACAGACTGCAGCTGGTGGGTATTATTCTGATGTATGTTCACCCCTAATTAGCATATTAGCAAGTCTTAGCTGAGCAATGGTTTGAATTATTGTTACATATCTGTCTGTTGTTTTTCCTACTGTGACAATAATTGAGATCAGCCTTTGAATGGGAAATTCTTTAAATAATGTCTCTAAGTGGTGCAATATATTTGTCAGTATGTAATTGTATATGGCCATTTACATAACAAGAATCTCACAAAGGCGCTTATTGTAGCTACAAAACAGATCTAATGATGTGCGATTTACTGTCAATATATGCTGCTTGTGCCAGAACATTCTATTTAAGGTGACGATGTCACTTTATTTATATTTTTGGTACAATGGGTAGAGCATAGCTAGGAGAAAAATAAAAACTGTGTTAGCATGATAGACCGTTATGTTTGCAGGTAAATTATCTTGGGCTCATTGGCGGGCTCACCATAAAGGCTACCACAGTTAACGTGTTGAGGTCGGTGATGATGAATGCCTTGGCCAGGCAATTCAGCTTCTGTGGGCAGCGTGGCAAACACGGTTTCAAATCACTGCAGCTGAAAGAAGTTCTTCATGGTTAGTCATTCAATATCGCATTTATGCAAGTTATGCTTTCAAACCATGTTTAATGAGGACTTCCGATATTTTAGCGTAGTGGCATTGTTACAAGAAAACATTTTTTGAGGTTTGCTATGTGCAGATATGATTTGTGCAGATATGTTTATTCAAAAATTTTCAGATGCATTATTGCACATTACCACATTCTCAGCTGTAATGTCACATTCATGTTTGGTGGATTACTGCCATTGTTTAATTTCTCTTGAAAAAATCATTTTAATTTGTATCGTAAAGATTATCAGCCTTGTTTACCAAATGCTTGGCATCAGGAACATGATGATGATGATGATGATATATATATAATTCATTCATTCCGAAAAATTTACATAGCACGTGGGTGATATAAAGTTTAGTTTCTTGCCTAATCATTAACTATGCCTTCCATTCTTACCTGAGGATACTCCCTTCTTTGAACAGATCTAGCTAGAACCTGTGTTATGCCGTATTGCAACAATTTTGAATTTAGTTTTAATAGGCTTTTTTATATGTCAATGTCTTGATGAATTCAATGTATTATGTATGTTTATTATTATGTCTGCATTCCAAAATGCAGATAGCAATTAGTCAAATAAGGAATATTCTTATAGTTCTAGTTTTTATGTTTGTGTGTAGATGCGGTCAGGGCAAACCGACTGACTCGAAGTGCAACAAATGCGGATATCGATAACGTCATCATGGAATGGTTGCGCACAGCATGTGACCGTGATGGTGGCCGCCATAGCCGAGGTTCAACAAAGGAACGAAACTCCTTGAATTGCAGCGACACGGAAGATGTCAATAACTCTCACATCTGAAGTTCCCATGTAAATATTAATAGCACAACGATCTTAATGTTATCAGTTCAGCTTTATTCATACAACCCATTGCATTCTTGGTCTAGGACAGTTGTGCACTTTTGCTCTACTAAAAATAACGGCAAATAATTATGAACTTGCTGGCTAAAATTTGCTTTTGAATCCTTGTGCTCTCAGCACATGTACCTAAGATTGAAAATTCAAATCACTTCATGAGCTGCACTTGAGTACCTGCGCAATTGCTGTATAAAGACTCATTCCTGCGTGGCTGCGATTCAGCCCTAATCATCTGAAGTTTTTATACCCTTGAATTTGATGCCTCTAACATGATGTTTTCTTTGTGTTCTTTTTACTGTATAGGGAAGTTCTACTACCGTACTCGACCCGCACCGCCACGGACTACTTTCATGGACAACCTTGTGACTCAACGCATAAATAAGAAGGTGCAAACAAGCCTGCAAAACATGGAACAGTGCATTCGTGGTGTGTCAAGAGAATGGTACGAAGAATAAAAAAAAGGCATTTCAGTTTCCTACTTAACAATAACCATGGACACTTAATTTTTATGAGGCCTGCCTTTCCCTCAGCAGTATGGTCAAAAAGCTCTGGCTCGAAACATTGTTTTAAAAAGAACATTGCTGTCACTTTGTCCTAGGTAGTGTTGCTGGAACGCTTTTGAAGATTGCTTAGTGCAGAGTTTTTTAAACTGTGGGTCGAGACCCAAAACTGGGTCGCAAAGCTCTGTCAAGTGTGTTGCCCTAGTTTTCGGGATATGTTTAGTTTTCATCATTTATTCGTAAAATCTAAAAATTCATGTTATAAACAACATTTGAATGTGATTGACCTATGACTGGCTGTCGTAGTTTCATTTTAATGTCTCAAATATGCAAATTTTTAAACAGCGTCTGTAAATCAGCATATTTCCATGTCAATTTAGCAAATTTTAAGCACAAGTTCAATTTTATTAATTGGTTCTCGAGACGTCTACGACATTTACAAGTGGGTAGCGACCAGAGAAGTTTGGGAAACACTGGCTTTGAGGTGATGTTCAAATGCTGTGATTATATATCTACAGGGTGGGCCAAAAAAAGACCCCCCTACGTTTTTTGCCAATATCTTGACCAAAAGTAAGAATTTCAAAATGAAATTATACAGGCTTATATACAATTCATATTTACACATCATGGCCAGATTTCATCGAAATATTTCAACCAGAACAAAAGTTATGCCACTGCTACGGAGGCCACCCACCGTTTTTAAAAACTTTTTGAATCATCAAAAAACGTAGGGTGGCCTCACTAAAAGTGATATAACTTTTGTTCTGTTTGAAATATTTTTATGAAATCTGGCCATCATATGTATATATGAATTGTCTATAAACCCCTAAAATTTCATTTCTAAATTCTTGCTTTTGGCCAAGATATTGGCAAAAAGCTACTTTTTGTTGCGTTACGTTTTTGAATCGTCAAAAAACGGTGGGTGGCCTCCATAATGGTGGCATCACTTTTTCTCTGTTGGAAATATTTTGATGAAATTTGGCCATCATGTGTAAATATGAATTGTCTATAAGACTAAAATTTCATTTCAAAATTCTTACTTTTGGTCAAGATATTGGCAAAAAAACCTAGGGGGGTCTTTCTTATGGCCCACCCTGTACATACATTGTGTAATGTTGGTGTAATATACAGTAATCTATAATCTGTTCCTTAACTATATATATATAAATATATGTTTGTGTATATATATATGTACATTCATACATTGATTGTATAAAGTTAAACAACACCATATAAAAGATTACTGTATGCTAACTGCAGCATTATCATCTTGTATAGAAAGATTATGTGCCATATCTCTATTTAAGATTTATGTTCTTGATTTTTTTAAATATTTGGTTTAAACTATTGATGTAATATTGGCTTGCTTCCTCAATCTGTACGTTTGGTGATTAATGATTATTTCGGTTACACAGAGGACTCTGAAGAGGTATAACAAGTCACGACCCAACTAAGTAGGATCCTTCTATTTAGCGGGGTTGTAAGATTTCTTTGGAGTCTCTTGCCATTTGAATATGTGCTACTGCATGAGTGCTACTGCATGTCTTTAGTTGCTATAAAAATAAATTGTTTGAAATTTGATGTGGTGAGTGGCGTAAAAAGAAATGCATCTGACCCAGCAAATGTGGCCAAAACAGAATGGGAGTCAACTAGCAGTGTAAACCGCTAGGCGAGCACTGGAAAATAAATTCTCACCTACAGTTAGGGTTTCTAGCTGGGTAGCTGCCCGACAGCATTGCTTTTTTTTAACCCCATGTACCCTTGTAGTTATTTTTATTCTGCCATGTATATACAACAATTATTTACAGCTCTCTTCCCAGGTTCATAATCATTTTACAAGATACGCTTTTTCGTATCGCTGAATCTATGCTCGCACTAACACACCCCTGTTTTCTATTAAATCTACTGGGGTCACCACTTGGGAAAACAATTGAGCCCCAGTATTTGGGTTTTTACGAAGAAACTTAGCGCATTTCTAATAGAAGGCACCTAATAAGAGTAAAGGACTGTTCGTTCGATGTATGCACTGCAGTGGGTGTCTGCTCGTTAGTTAAGTTTTTGTTCTTTTTTCATAATTGCTTGTGACTCAGCAACGTTGAGCTTTTCAGTTTCAATTAATTTTGTTGTGTTTTCTCATACGTTTTCTAGCATAAGTTGCTTGATTGTGCTTTGTCATTTTTGTCATTCACTATGTTGATTTTGCAAAGATTTCGTCATGGCCAACTCACATCGTCAACTCAATACATTAATTGGTGTCCCTAGACAGTGGGATTATTTTATCACTTTAGGGCCTCCCCGTTTGTTACCAATGAGCAAGATGTGTAAACCTATCATGTATACTTTTGGTTGCAAAATAAAAATATTTGATTGATTGATTGATTGATTGATTGATTGAAGTGTGCATAAGTTGTTGGTCCAGGCTGCTTATAATTCATGTATGGTTTAATAGTACTAGCCAACAACCACAAGGTATAACAGCAGGTGTCTCTGCTTCTTCACAAAGGTCCTCATATGAGCATTGCCACAAGCGTAGGATTCCATGTGAAATCAGTTCCCAAATTGTTGACAGTGGATGTTGGACCGAGTTAGAGATAATGGAATAAGCCTAGGCCCACATTTTGGGAATCGACATCGAGTCGACTTGAATAGAGACATCGGATAGATGTCAAAATCAGACGTCGAACCAACGTGAATTAGACACGTCGGATTGACGTAAAAAACCGACGTCGGATTGACGTCATAAAACTCATCAGAATAAGACATCTGTCCGCCATCTTCCCGTTAAGCGGGTGCTCATCGTCACGCGTGTTTTAATGACGTCAAAACGACGAGTTTTTATTACGTCGATATGACGAGTTTTTACGACGTCGGCTCGACGTCGTAAAAACTCGTCGTTTTGACGTCATTAAAACACGCGTGACGATGAGCACCCGCTTAACGGGAAGATGGCGGACAGACGTCATATTCTGATGGGTTTGTTGACGAGTCACCGATGTCAATCCGACGTGGCTGGTTATCTGGGCTGCGTTGCCTGCAAGCGTTGTTTTGTAAATGTAGCAAAATGACACTGCGAAGTCCATTTGCAGCTGGCAATCGTTTATAGCGTAGCCTATTTATCCATATATTTTATTATAAGCATGTTCATCCACGGTTTTCGAAATGTCATAAATATTTAGAAAGGCTGCTGAACGATTGTCACATTTATCATTCGACATTGATGTACTGCATGCGCCTTCTGTGAAATACAAGAGCTGGATTATTATGTCGACTCTTTGATGTGAAATCATAAATTTCCCCAGTATAAAAGAATTTGATTGATAATAATAATGATGATGATAATGATGACGACGACAAAGATGATGACGACGACGACAATGATGATGACGACGACGATGGCAGAGAGTGAACACTGAACACATGGCTGAGCAAACAAGACAGGAGATAAATTCTTCGTTCGTCACCCATGCTTTGACAGAACCATTCCTCATAATATAATTGATGTTCCCCATGTCCATCATCTGCGTCGTCCAAAATCGCTACTGAATCAAACAGACTCCACTTCTTCGAACACTACTTCGAACACTACTTCGAACACTACTTCGAACACTACTTCGAACACTGCTTTGAACACTACTTCGAACACTACTTCGAACACTACTTCGAACACTACTTCGAACACTACTTCGAAAACTACTTCGAACACTACTTCGAACACTACTTCGAACACTGCTTCGAACACTACTTCGAACACTACTTCGAACACTACTTCGAAAACTACTTCGAACACTACTTCGAACACTACTTCGAACAGCCTCTATTTCTCAGTAGGCGTGGTTCGTAATCGTAATTTTTAGACTTCTAAAGCAGCGGTTCCCAAAAGGCCGCCTAAAAACGGCCCTAATCTCTCAAAGAATTAACAAAAATATATGGAAAAAATGACAATTTGGTTATTTGGACGGTTTAGAACACACGATTATTTTCTGTTATAAATTATTATTCTAAGCTTATAGTCTATTATAACATCAAACATTCCATTTTGAATCAATTAACAAGTTTATTCAGAGAGTTCTCGAATTTCAGGGAGAAGGCCCTCCATGAGTAAAATATCTTTGTAGTATTGTCCGTTGATTTTTACCCCCGTTTCAACAAAGTGACCGCGCCCCAGAGAAGAAACACCGACTGACACCATCAGGGATTTGCCATACTTCGGTCGTGTGCGTAAAAGGCGATCGGCTGCAATATCTCTCTTTCGAGTTCCAACTGCTACATACAGACTACCATTTTGAGTAGCCTATTGCTAGGAGAAACAACGGAGAATAATTTTTGGTCCGTGAAACAGGTTAAATGCACAATATTCTATAGCTGGGTAGCGACGCAACAAAAGGTGACTGCGGCCAAGTCGAGCTTGTTTGTTGGCCACGGTCAATTCATGTGCCCTACGTTTTTTCATGCATATCAAACGTACGTCTTTTTTCACAATACGATTAACGGGACGCTGAGATATAAGCTTACCAACTTCCCGAGCAATTCATCTTTGAGTACGGTGTGTTTGCGGCAGATCTTCCTGCATGGCTTAGTTATAAGCGAATCATGCAAGCTTGGAACGATCTTGACCAGCGAATTATTGACTCGGCGGTGCGTGTATGGCGCAAGCGACTTCGCGCATGCGTAGAAGCTAAAGGCGGACAGTTTGAGTACAAACTGTAAATTTTTACATCGCCTGTTATTTAGCTATAACTTTCCTGGATTTCATTGACATTGCTTGAATATTGTTAAATCAATAGCGATTTTTCCAAGGGCTTCCTTTTTTATGCCTCACGGTGTATAATGTATACGTTAAAAGGTGACATGTAAAGTCCTACTAAAGAGGATTGGCAACGACCATCTGCAGAAACTTGGCCGTCGCAAAAGCTCAACAGATACAAGAAAAAGCAAAGAGAACGAGGGAGAATGTGAGAAACTGATTACAAGTGAAAGTTAAACGAAAATGAACTGAAATCTGTCCTACATTTAAAAACTTTAAGGACGTCAACAGCCTTTGAAGCCATGAGATGTCGTTAAGCTTTTGAATAAAAATAAAGATAAAAATAACAACAACAACAACAACAACAATAATAATAATAATAATAATAATAATAATAATAATAATAATAATAATAATAATACTAATAATAATAATTCCGCGGCTCTTTTCCTGCACTGGATTTCAACGACGACTAGGTGCCGTTCCAGATGTTTTTATTTTAGTAATAGAGTGTAAGTCCCTGAGGGATCATATGTACCTCGGGGCAAAAAAAATAAAAAATAATAGTAATAGTCATCCAATTATCGCCCTTAGTACAGTAGTCCTATATCGTCTTCTCGGCCAGGAGAAGTTGGGGAGGGGAAGACCTGCAGCAGTGCGCTCAACATTGGGCATAAACCACGCCAGGCTCTGCGGTCCCATCGACTCGCAAATACCACCGACGGGTAATTTTATGAACATTTGTGGTGGCAGATGAATCATGAGCTGGTCTTTCTTACGTGTCTTTTGTAAAAAAATGCATACATTATGGGACGCGATGGTGCAGAGTTATGTTCAATGCCCTGGAGCCGGAAAGTCACGGGTTCGAATTCACCTCAAGTGAGTCAAGTCGCTGCGTATAGGAACCCTGAGCAACTCCTTCACTCGCAATTGCTCATGCGCTTCAGCGTGAAACTCCGATTCAGTGTCCGCGCTGTAGTCGGGAGCGCCTCTGAGTAGAACACATTGAAGGGGCGCTACAACAAGCGCTCAAACATAGACCTACATACATTGCCTACATATAAGTATATGCATGTATTAGGCCTACACACGCATGCACGTATATATGCTTATACACATACATGTATTATCTGCAAGCAATAATGGCCCTAATGCACTTCAAGCGCAGAAATTCTTTCGCGAAACGTCTAGGCTATGTCGACAGGTCTCTCATTTAACATCATTATTCTCTGCCTTCCTTTTTTTCAAACCACGCCATTTAATTCATCATCATTATGGCCTTCCATGTTCCAGGTGTGCCGCTATATATACACCGTGGTTCAAAAAAGTAAGTCATATTGTTTTGCATATATCTCTAATACCTGATGACATATCACGCTAAAAAATTCCAAACATTTAGAGAATTGGACCAAGAATATGATTCCAAAATTTCATGAGATAAAGTTGAACAGATAAAAAGATATGAATCTTTCAACTTCATTTGCCGAAATTTCAGTTTACAAGCAATTTTCTGTTAGATTCAATCAAATGTAAGCCAAACTGTTTTTCTTACATCTCTAATGTCCGATGATTAGCCTAATTTCCAATAATTTCCCAATATTTAGAGAATTCAACAAAGAATAGGATTCCGAAATATCATGTCATAAATTTGTACGGATAGAAAGATATGGTTATTTAAACTTCATCTCCCGAAATATTAGTTTTCAGCAAGGCAAGTCTGTTATGGTATCCGTTGTGGTTTCGGCGCTTGGTCGTTCCCATTTAGTCTTCATTGATCCTGGAGTAAAAATTAATGGAACCTATTATCGCGACGTTCTGCTGTCACAACATCTTCTACCTGTAATCAGAAATCTAGCCCCAGAGGGCTGCTTTTTTCAACAGGACAGTGCCCCATGCAGCCCACAGAGCCAAGGAAACCTTCGAAATGCTGACAAGAGAGACGCTAGACTTCGTTTCTCCTACATTATGGTCTCCGAACTGCCCAGATTTGAATCCTGTCGACTACAAAGTGTGGAGCGTGATGCAAGACCGAGTCTATACCAGACAACAATCCATGATATAAACCATCTGAAGCAACGCTTGTTGGAAGTGTGGGATGGCCTGGACCAGAGGATAATCGACGATGCTGTTGCCCAATGGCACCAGCGCCTCCAGGCCTGCGTGCAAGCAGGAGTAGGACATTTTGAGCATCTTAATTAATTGAATAATCAAACCATACTGTTGGAATCATATTGTTAGTTCCATTATCTATATATCTGGACAATTTTAGAATGATTAATTATCAAGCCATAAAGATAATGAAAAACAGTCTGGCTTACATTTTATTGAATATAACAGAAAATTGCTTTGTAAGCTGAAATTTCGGCATATGACGTTGAAAGATCCATATCTTTTTATCCGTTCAACTTTATCTCATGAAATTTTGGAATCGTATTCTTGGCCCAATTCTCTAAATATTTGGAAAATGTTAGCGTGATACATCATCAGGTATTAGAGATATATTCAAAACAATTTGGCTCACTTTTTGAACCACGCTGTAGTTTATATGACTCCTATCCTGCATGCTACTCGCATCTGTTACAGGTTTCGAGGATGACTGTAGTCGTAAAGTGTGGTGGTGCTGGAGCGTCGCCATTCAGTCTAGCCTACAGTCTTCAACCGATCTTTCAATCATCCGTTTGCTTGAGTACGGTTTAGATGTCTCTGAGTACTATGGCGCGCCGTTACTCTCATAATATCTTCGCACTCTGAAATTTATTATGCCAGGAAATGTGAAATTTCTCTACCCAATTAGAGATTCGGAAGGTCTCCAAGTTCCGAAACTGAATAATATTGTGTGCTAGTAAAATAGCTACGTTGTCCTGACTTGACGCTGCACTCACGAATAAGCTTGTGCTCTGTGTTTATGGCCTCAGAGCGGCGAGTAGTATAGATTTGAGTTTTCTGCTATTAAGCATGCGGTGCATCGGTTATGAGCAATGCTTGAGAAACCGTCCTGAAAGATCCTTAGCGTCGCCCTCCTCCTTTACCTAGGCTTGGGACGGGCACTGGCGGTATGCGGACTACTGATCAAAGGACTACTGATCAAGGGAATACTCATCAGAAGCAACTCATCAAGCTACTATTCATCACAAAATTATACAACGCACATCGCACTTCGAACATTGAACGAATCACCGAACAAATCATAAATAAATAGGCCTACACTGTTAGAAATCTCACCGTAATTTTACGGGCATTTCCTGGCAGCTTTGTACACAGGGAATGACCGTAAAATTACGCCGGACAGTACTTCATTCTAGACCGTAATAGTTACGATCATATGACCGTAAAAGTTTACGGTAAAAGAAAGTAAGCTCACCGTAATTTACCGTAATTTTTTACGGTAAAGTCTCGTATTGTTTGATGTTTGTGAATGTATTTTACCGTAATTTCTACGGTCAGGTTTCGTACTTTTATGGGTTTTGAATGTATTTCACCTTAATTTCTACGGTCATATCTTGCATTTTTCAATATTTTAGAATGTATTTTACCGTAATTTCTACGGTCACGAATCTCATTTTTGTTATCTTGAATGTATTTTACCGTAATTTCTACGATCATGTCTCGTACTTTTAGGATTTTTTAATGTATTTTACCTTTATTTATACGGTCATATCTCGTATTGTTTTTTATATTCGAATGTACTTCACCGTAATTTATACGGTCACGGCTCTCATTTTTTATATTTTGAACGTATTTTACGGTAATTTATACAGTCATATCTCGTATTTTAAAATATCTTCTAATGTATTTCACCGTAGTCCATACGGTCATGTCTCGTATCTTTAATGCTTTTTATTGCATTTCACAGTGATATCTACAATCATGTCTTGCATTTGTACTGTTTTTCACAGCATAACGCGGCAATTTATACGGTCATGCATGGTATTTTAAATGTTGTAAAATGAGTTCACAGAAACTTTTATTCTTGGCTCAAAAATTCTAAAGGTTTGAGGTTCAAATCTTGCATAGGTGAATGCCTCACATCTCTTCCATGACTTGACGTTAGGAAGGATGCAGCTGCAAACTATTCCTTCGATATACTACAATGGGAGGGATCTTGACAAACCCAGAACAAATAATTATTGAAAGCCCTGAACATTGAATATTCCTTTACACTTCACCTAACAGAAGCTCTTTTTATAATCTAAAATTGCCACACAATCCAGCTTTAAGTAATTTTATTTACAAAACAGTAAAATGATCACCTTAAATCCTATAATAAACAGCACAAACACTTTCAATCAATACAGAAGCGCAAACACAAAATTATAAACTCCAACGTCTTACTGTTAAAAAAATAGTAAAATGTTCTAAGAATCGTGCTTCTGCATCCTAAAAATCTTATTAACTGAAAGCAATTTTAATAATGATCCATTTTTAACCAAATTAATATACAACAGCATCTGAATGTAGATATCACCTTAAAGTCATCGAAATAAAACACACCCAATCCCCAAGCAAAAACACAGCATTATAATTTAAGCCGAAGTCATTTTTGTTATCAACTGTTTAATAGCAGGAGAAATCTTTACTAACCCAGAACAAGTCCTTATTGAAAGCCCTGAATATTGAATATTCCGTTAAACCTTATCTAACAGAGGCTCTGTTGTTTTAAATGTAGAATTACTGCTACGCTATCCATTTTTCAATACTTTTATTTCCAAAAACGGCATGTTAAAGTAAAGCGATCACTTTAAAATCCTATGATAAACAGCATAAACACTTGCAATCAGTGACTAGGCATAACACGCGAAATAATAAACTCGTAATATTTATAATGGAGTCCTCCATTACTCCTTATTCCACACCATAATCTTTACCAAAGCATATTACTGACCATTACCATCCATTACTCCTGAGTAAAACAATTAGTCAATCTTCTTCAAGTAAACCTTCAAATCACCAAATAACGACGCAAACAACACCTAAGCAAAACACAAAATAAGAATCTAAGCTTAAGTCATATTTATTATATCCTGCTTAAAATTAATCAATAATGTCCCCATCCTCAAAAGTAGCAACACATCAAAAGTCAGTGTTCTGTAAAAACTATGGGAAGGATTTTTTAAATCTCAATCACCGGTTGAATATTTAATAATGCATTTGTAAAAATTACAATATATAAGTAAATGAACGCTTCAAATCCCAATGAGAAACCGCAATAACTTGTAGATAATCACCAATCACAAAGCTAAATCTCTAAATCTGTTTAAAACAAAACACTAATATACACAAATAAACAAGTGAACACATTCTAGCTGTCCCAGATGATAGATTGAAAGCATAACTGTATACTGACATGCATCTTGTACTCTTGAGGCAAAATAAAAAATGTCACATGGCCAATTACACTGTTCAAAATTCAAATTCTGCTTCACACACATTAACAACAATAACATAATTAACACCTTATGCAACAAAACAAATCTGTTACATGATTTATTATGTGATTCACATTTGGTGTAGGCCTACACTGCGAGGGGCCTCAACATTTGGATACAGTGGAACCTAATGCAATACACTATTCCACACCATAATCTTTACTAAAGCATATTACCGTGACTATCCAAAATCTGCAATAGTCTGAAATCATGTCAAGGCTTTTCTATTTGATTCTATTTTCTGATTTATAATGCTCCTCTCACAGTACAATCTAATCAGAGGCGCTCCCAGTGCGAAGGACCCCTGGAAAGGAAAAGTCCTAAGACTACGGGTAGAAAAAGTAGTGCCTCCAGATAAAATATGAACACGGGTTATGGAAGGAAAGCCATTCCACAGCTACGTGTCGACAGAGGGGAAGACACGATGCTGGACTGTAGCAATCCGTGACCGTGGTACAAGAAGGTCATGGCGGTTAAAAAAGCTGAGAGGACGTCCAATGGTAGTTGAGATATGCCGAGTAGTAAGGTCACATGGGGGACTTTACCCATAAACGTCTTATAGGGAAGAAATTTTTGGGGAATCCGGGCAATTAAAGGAAGCCAGTGAAGGAGTCATAACAGACGAAATGCGATATAAACGAAGGAGGTGGGCAATCAAACTAGGAGAAGCATTATTACCGATTGGAGAGGGCCAGGCGCAGTTTAGGTAGTTCGATGAGTAACGAGTTACAGTAGTCAATGCGAGAACAGATGAAGGCATAAGCCAGAAGAAGAAAAATAGATAAGGGCCAGAACCTGGAATGGCACGTAAACGTCGCAAATGATGGAGAGTGGACCGATTAATATTATTTATGTGTAGAAAAGGAAAGAGCATTGTCTAGTAATACCCAAGTCACTGACATTTGTCAAGAAAGTAAAACGAGGAAATCCCTTGGTAAGTAAAGCGTAATCAATCTTATTAAGCTTTTTACGAGTGACCAGCCAGGTCAACTGAGTCTTGGAAGAGTTGGGCAAGGACGATTTGAGGACATCCATCAATTGAGATCAGCAGAAAGAGATTCAATAGACTGGCAAAGAGCAAGTTGTTGGGAACAAGAGTCATGTCTGGACATCATCAGCATAGAGCTGACCAGATGCTGAATGTTTAGCAAAAAGAAGAGGAAGCTCAGCAGCCCATAAAGATACGAAGAAGTAGACACAGTACGGATCCTTAAAAAATTCCAAATTTAACAGGAACCTATGAGGTGCGAGGGTCATCTGGAATAACCATTTGAGTACGGTCAGTAAGGTGAGAACGGCACGAAAGAAGAGGAATTCCACTAAGACGAAAAGAAGTTTTAAGGCAATCCTATAGAATATTATGGTCTACGATATCGAATGCTAAAGATGCAGCAAATATTGCCAGAAGAGTAACACAGGATCCATGCAGAACTTTTGGTTTTACAGGGTTCTTCCTTTTTCAACTTTGGACAAGCTTACTGTCTCGGTCAGATTTTAATCAGAAGAAATATTTGAAAATACCAAAAACAATCTCGTAAAAGAAAATTAAGTAGCTTGCCTGGAAGCATATATCCACTAAAGTTTAGTATTGAATGAAAATATGAAGGCAGGGTAAGTCAAAAACAGAGCTGCATAGACCTATTAGGCACAAATGTGCGACTGTCGCTTCAAATTTAAGATGAGAACGAAACCAAAGAATAGGAATTCCGCTAAGACCAAACTAAGTTGCAATACGATGTTATAGAATTTAATGGTCTACTATATCGAATTCTATTATATTCTATTTTGGGATTTATAATGCGCCTTTCACAGTACAACCTAATCAGAGGCGCTAACAGTGCGAAGCACTCCTGGGAATAGAAAAATCTTAAGATAACAGGCAGAAAAATGAAGCCTCCAGATAAAACCTAAGCACGAATAATAGTAGGAATGCCACTCCACAGTAAAGGGCAGACAGAGGCAATGGCGCAATGCTGGTCTGTGGCAGTCCGACGTCGTGGTACAAGAGGATCATGACGGTCTAAAGAGCGGAGAGAACGTCCAACAGTAGCTGAGAAGGGCTTCCTAATAAGATCACAAAGGTTCCGAAGGGCTTGCCTAAAAACATCTTATAGGTAAGAAAAAGAATTTTATATTGATTCCGGGCAGTCAAATGAAACCATTGTAGGTGCTCAGTCATGAAAGTCGAAATGTGTGAGAAACGATTGAGGCGGACAATCAAACGAGCAGATGCATTAAGTACCGAATGGACAGGAGCCAGGCGGAGTTAAGTAGGCCAATGAGTAATGAGTTACAGTAGTCAATCCGGGAACAGATGAAGGAACAGCCCATAGAAGAAAATATCGATGAGTTAGGCCTAATCTAGCAAAATACCCAGTTTGAACTTGCGGACCAGAGCAAGGACTTTCTTACTATGAGTTGCGGGTAGAGAGACGAGGTAAATGTAGTTCATTGACTATTAAAAAATTATATGAGAGTATTTATGAAGACAGACAGCTAATCAGTCACAAAATAATTTAAGAACTGGCTCAATAGGAGATAATTCGTTGGTTGAGAATTATAAGGCTCTATGTCCAAAAAGGACTATTCCGAGATATTCCAATTTGAAAGTTCAACAATCTAGCACACAAACAATAATGAAAATATTACAGATGTAGGTAACGGATTTAGTTCATTTGTCAATAAAGTAACATTGTACATTGCAAAAGGCTGTGTTAAAACGTAAAAAATTTATCAATTTTTTAAAGAAAGCCCCACGACCCAAAATTGGACATAGAGCCTTATAACACTCAATGTAAACAGAATGCGAGGGCTAAACATTTTATTCCAGGTTGAAAGTTCAGCATTCAAGCAAACAAACAATAATGAAAATATTGCAAATGTAACTAACGGATTTAGTTCATTTGTCAATAAAGTAACATTGTACTTCGGAAAAGGCTGTGAATAAAACGCAAAAACATTTTTTATGAATTTTGAAAAAAACCACGAAATTGGACATAGAGCTTTATAACAATGCGTGGGCCCAATTATTATTAATAGATTGAAATTACGTGACTTGTATGCAGCGGTCTTATTTGCTTATTTGCTGCATACGCAATAGATTCAAATCACGTGACTTGTATGCAGCGGTCTTATTTGCTGTTGGACATAGAGCCTTATAATTATTCTCAAAAAGATGAAAACATTTGACCATTGACGTGTATTGAAATGCATGGGACATAGAGCCTTTTAATTTTGTAAATCGCTCTTCATGTTGAAGATGCAACTTAGATCTCACAGGACATATAGCCCTGAAAAGGATTTACGTCATGATACCGATAACTAAAAATTCTCAAAAAATGGACATAGAGCCTCATAATTCTCAACCGACGAATTATATACGGACCATGGGAAGATCAACAGGAATAGAATTGTAATCAATTCTGGATCAGAAAAATTTGTGGACAATGGATGTCATGGCAGAATGGGAGACGGACCTGCAGTGGAAACAAGTGGAATAGTGACATTTATAGCATTATGTTCTTGAGTGCGGTGTGGCTTCTAAGGGCATGAGCCAGTCCCATGGCAAAAAGCAACCCAGCTCCATCGCCGTATTCTTAATTCGTCATCGCCGCTTAAGCCGAAGTCATCCAACTCATCATCGTCGGCATCGGTCATGAACCCCAGGATAGAAAAGTCGATATCGTCCTCCACGACCTTGTATGCATTGACCCAGTCTGCGAATATAAACAAAACAGCATTCAATTAACATTCATCCTACAACTTTAAAATCAAGCATGCAAATGAAAATGCACAACATCCTGTAAAAATCCTCAAACTCTACTTATGAAGTTTTTCTACTACATAAAAGCAGGTATATGAATGTAATATCTCCAAAGACACGAATAACTACTTTGGTACACTGCCAGCACCTCATGTTTTGATTTTGCTAATGCTGATGGACCCGTCGTGCCCAGGGTCCTGGGCACGACGTTAAACTGCATCCATCCTCTGCCACAGGGAGCCAACAACTCCCCTGTGCCGGTCCTACGCCCGGATAAAATGAGGAAGGTTTGCCAGATGGGTGGAGATACACTGGCAGTAAAAGACCAAGACCATTGAAATCCGCAAAAACCACGGCACAAGTGACATAGCGACCCAGATGCTTCAAGGTGTCATGATGTGGGGCTGACATGCACAGGCCGGTCAGTACAGACCAGTGGAGAGAGTCGGGGGGAGAGCGTGGGACACATACGGGCATTGACCCAGGTTGTCCTTCGTGCCTCTCTCCCAATATTCTCTTCAATCAGACAAGGTGGTCTAGCTGGTTCAAGATGTTAATGGTATGGACCTGCAGACCGGACCAGTTGAAGCTGGGCAGCATGACCCGAGACAGACTCAAACAGAGAGTGGCGCCGGACACCTACGGGCGTTTAGCCCAAGGATTTCGATGATGATGATGATGATGATGATGATGATGATGATGATGATGATGATGGACTAACCACCTCAAAAGAATCTTGATGTTACACCATGATGCAAATATAGCTTTAAAGCTGCAGTGTTCTCGATGTAAAATTCATTCACTTTCAGGGCAGTTTTAGAGCAAGAAGTAGAGACTGTTTACGTGAGACTTATGCAGGTCGCTTGGAGAGAGAGCAAAGCTTTTGATTCAAGACAGTTTCAAAAAGTTCAGAATTGGCCGAGAGACCATGCCTTAGACGAAGACAATAGGCCCAATATCGAGACATAAAAACCTGTCTCAAGATGTCAATGGTTTACTTTGTTATGAAAATAACGGTATTTTCCATTGATCTCATTCAGTGCCACTGAAACACTTCACGGCACCTGACTTGTTACATATTTAACGACACTGTCATATCAAAGATCATTAGTGTCACCCTCCTCCTTTATCCAGGCTTGGGACTGGCACTGGCAGAGAACAACCAGTCGCGGACTTTCAATTCATGGCAGACATCATACTGGTCTATAAACGCTTTGCAAAACAGACGTGCGCGTGGAAATATATATATATAAACAAGTATACCGGGTGGGCCATAAAAAGTAACCCCTACCATTTTTTGCCAATACCTAGGCCAAAAATAAGAATTTTTCTAATCAAGTTTTACGGTCTTAAATGTAATTCATATCTACGTGTAATAGCCAAATTTCAACGAAATGTTTGAAACAGGACAAGTTATATTACTTTTATTAAACCCACCCACTGTTTTTTGACGATCCAAAAACATCATGCAGCAAAAAGTACCAAAGAAACGATTTTATTAAGTCACATCTGAAATAATTGTTTTCAAATGAGCTTGATATTGCTTCAAAACTTGTGCTCAATGTGTCCACCACCAGTGCTTAGACTTGATCTCAGTCTCTTTGTAAAGTTCTTGATGGCCTTGTAATCTTGTTGATGTGTTCTAAAGGTAAACCTTCACATATCAATTCCAATACGACCATCAATTCTCTTATCACTCTTGGTTTTGGCCGCAGATTGTGGTATTTCTCCGGTTGTACCTCTCCACATTTGATAATCATTTGGTAAAAATCCGGAGATAAAGTGGCTACTGGTTCTTCTCAATGAAACAAGAACAATAATACTTATGTTGAGCCGAACTCCTTTCATCAACGGCACATTTCTTAAATTTTATTTTAACTCGAAGTTTCTCTCCGATCTCACTTTTCATCAGAGTAAATGGTGATTAGGCCTATGGCTTAAGCTTCAAGACCATGCTCATGAAGTATCTGAATATATATTTTGTCTGTATTTGAAGCCTTGGCCATTTTATGTCTCATAAATTTCAATTTTACTCTTTTAGAAGCAAAATTTGAATCTGAAAAATTCTTCATTTGCAACTTCATAGTCATCCGGCTAAATGATGTCACAATGAGTTGCAGCTACGCTGGCACATGTTTCTTTTCCAAATGGTAACAATAACGATTATGTGGCAATATCAAGTTAACTTGATCGCAATAATTTGTTATGACTTAATAAAATCGCTTTTTGTTACCTTTGTTCCGTTGCGTGTTTCGATCGTTAAAATAGAGTGGATGGGCTCATTAAAAGTGATATAACTTTTGTTCTGCTTCAAATATTTTGATTAAATTTGTCAATTGCATGTAGATATGAATTACCTTTAAGCAAATAGAATCTGATTTGAGAAATTCTTATTATTGACCAAGATATTGACAAAACATTCAAGGGATTACTTTTTTATGGCCCACCCTGTTTATATCCGGTATGCATAAGCATAGATTCATCCACCCGTCAATACATCCATATGATCGTGGTGGTGATTATCATGACTACGACGAAGACGAGAATGAAGATGATGATGCTGACGATGATAATGATAATGTCTATGATGATGACCACGATTACGACGACTAATGATGATTGATAAGTAAGTAAGTAAGTATGTATGTACTTTATTGAACCGCCTGCAAACGCACTGCGGGAACAATGGAATGAAAAAAACCTCTTCCACCTCAAATACAAAAATCAAATATAAAAAACAAATCTGGCAGCCAACAGCAGAGCCCATCCCTACTCTAGTCTTCGATGTTACTGTCACTACAATAGACAGAGTCATCTGTGGGATGACATGCACCGACGCACCCATACCCATGCATACACATTATACACACAAAATAATAATGATAATAATAATAATAATAATAATAATAATAATTATAATATTAATATTAATAATAACACTGTTCATCACGCACAGCCAATTGGTGTTGCACAGTTTGAAACGGAAATAGATGATGGTTTATAATACTGCTACTGCTACTGCTACTACTACTACTACTATTACTACTACTACTACTAATAATAATAATAATAAGCATAGTTATAATAATGCTACTACTACTACTAATAATAATAATATTAAAAATAATAAAAATAATAATAATAATAATAATATTAATAGCATTCCGGGGTACGTTCACACAACCAACCGGGGTCGAGGACGACCAACAATACTAACACTAAATGCATACCGGTAATACATAAGTTTTAGTATGCAATTGTGGAAAACAATTAGCACATTATGCTAGTGTTTTGCCAGGAGTTCACTGCTCATCAGGAACAGCCAGTTGGTATTTCACAGTTTATTGGAAATAAATCTATACCCTTAATTGACACGGATGAGGGTGGTTGGACTCGCTAAAATTCACACAGCTTTTGTTCTGTTTGACTGTCTGGATAATAATAATAATAATAATAATAATAATAATAATAATAATAATAATAATAATAATAATAATAATAACAATAATTATAATATTTTTGCTATAATTGAGCGCCTGCAAATTAACGCGATGCGCTTTACATGTACGAGTTATGCAGTAATCTTAATTAACTTCAAAATTATAGCTGAACAGACAACCTGCAATACGGCGCTAATAGCAGCTTGCGGGGATCCGATCAGTTTGCTTTATAATGGACTTCCCTCCCCCGTCTCCTTCCCCTTCTCCCCTCGAATACTACCGGCGGCCAGTGCCGTATACGCCCATGGTTGTATGTATAATTGTATATACCCCGTCTTTCGTCTATATGTGCTCAGCGCCTCTATTCGTAATCATTTGTACACATCGCCAAATCCACTCTTTGTAGCCCCATGAACATGGACTCATTTATACCTAGGCCTATATGAAAGTGCAGTTTTGTATGAAGACAAACTCTCCACAGCTAATATGTTCAGATTATTGATATTATCATTATTGTCGTCAGCATGATCATCATCATGACCATAATAGTCAGTAATAACCTTCAACGGGTGCTATATAAACTTTCATGATGAATACATACCAGATCTAATTGTATATTCATGGACGGTGGGTTATGGCGTGCGATTAATCTGTTCCCAGTACATACACACTTACATACACACATGATCATATGATCATGATCAAGATCATCGTCATCGTCGTCATCATCATAGCCATCATCCTATTATCATCCTCATCATCACTTTCCCCACCACTACCCCACCATCAACACCACCTCCTCCTCCACCCACCACCACAACCTCCCCACCACCATGATGATGGTGATGATGATGACCGCGACAACGTCAACGACTAAGTGCTGATGATGACAATTTTGATGATGACGATGATTTTGAATATAATGTTAATGATGATGAAGAAGAAGAAGAAGAGGAAGATGATGATGATGTTGATTATGATGATGATGTCGACTATAACGACCACGACGACGACGATGCTTATAACAACGATGATAATGAAGATGAAGAGAAGATGAGGACGATGATGATGATGATGATGGT
>OX457039.1:11862038-12242038 GCA_949752735.1 Lumbricus terrestris | reverse complement strand
CCCTTGTGACGGGCGGCGGGTGTGGCCTCTGATGCTAATGATCGTTAGCTACGTGTAGGGATTTCGCCGGCCGTTAGCGTGGGGGATGACTTCGATAGATCGTGGAAAATTTTCTGCAGCTGTTTCATTTGACGGACATGGGCTAATATACAAACTTACATAGTGCACTATAATGTCTTCATCACCCTCATTATCATCATCTCTCCGTCGTCATCATTTTTGGGATCATGATATTCATCTTCGTCGTGGGCATCTCATCATTATCATCATTACTGGTATATTCGTTCTCGACATCCTCATCGTCGTCATCATCATTTTATGCTAATCGTACACGTCGTCGCCTTATGATCGTCGTCGTCATTCTCATTATTATCATCATTACTGTGCACGACATCATCGTCGTCGTCACATCATCAAGTAGTACTCGCAATCGTAATTATCGTCATCATCGTCGCCGTCATCATAATTATCACTTTATGACCATCGCGCTAGCCGTCGTCGTCAGCGACGGCAGCAGCTGCGAAGGTGTCACCATCATCATCATCATCATCATCATCATCATCATCGTCATCATCATCATCGTCGTCGTCGTCGTCGTCATCATCATCCTTGTCGTCGTCTTCATCATATCCATCGTCATTATCATCATTCACATGGTCCTCTTCGTCGTCGTCGTCATCATCGTCTTCGTCACCATCATTTCATTGTATTGTATCTGACCATTTATAAGGCGCTTCTCGCTGCAAGAGCCTTTTCAGAAGCTCTCTCAGAGCCTGCAACAGCGAGAGAAAAGACAGGTTTTGAGACGATAGAAATAATAGGAATGATTACATAGAGAATGACAGAGCGAACTGACGGGGGCCATAGAGCGAGAGACCTATACAGGCAAGGCATCTGGATTAAGTCATGGAACCACGGAGGTGGGAAACAAAGAGGTCAAGTCGATCAGATAATTTAAGTGTGGTGGGGTAGGGTGGGTGGGGGAGAAAACTTGTCCCAAAAACCAAAATTTCACGGGTGGCGTACCGGCGGAGGTCGGAATGTGGAAGGGTATCGTGGGGTGTGGTGGGAGTGGGGGTAGGGTGGGGCGGAAAAAAAGTTGCCCCCCAAACGAAAATTTCACGACTGGTGGAGAGTGGGAGGGATGGTGGGATGGTGGAGGTCGGAGATTGTGGTGGGGCGTCGTGGGTGTGGTGGGGGTGGGAATGGGGGAGGGAGGGTGAAAGGGTGGGATTGGAGAGTGGGAGGGAGGATGAAAGGGAGGGAGGGTGGGATGGTTGGAGGAAGGGTGGTGGGATAGCGGGAGGGAGTGAAGGAGGGTGGGAGTGATGGTGGGATGGGGGGAGGGACGGAGGGAGGGATTGGCGGGGAACAGCCCAAATCCTAAAATTCCCTGGGAACGCCGGGTGGGAGGGAGGGCAGGAGGGAGGGAGGTGAGGAAGGGTGGTACGGTGGGATGGTGTGATGGAGGGAGGGTGGGAGAGTGGGAGAGAGGGAAGGAGTGTGGGATGGATGGTGGGATGGAGGCATGAAGGGAGAGAGAGAGGGAGAGAGGGACGGAGAGACGGAGGAACGGTGGGAGGGACGGAGGGAAAGAGGGTGGGAGGGAGGTAGTGTGGGAGGGTGGTAGAGGTGGTAGGAGGGAGGGTGGAATGGAGGGAAGGAGGTGGGAGAGATGGTGGGACGGAGGGAAGGACTTGGCGGGGAACGAATCCTATAATTCCCGGGCAACGCCGGGTACCCCAGCTAGTATTTTATAAACAAAGACAGAGGGCGGCATGACCGGATTCCGACACAGATAACTGATTACAATGACGACCAGAAGCATCAGACGAGGTAATTAACGGTCGCCTTGAGGGTCGAGTAGACGCTGGGAGGGGCGATGATGATAGCTATGCAACATATTTGCCAGGCAGAGAACGGTTATAGGGTGTTGAGTGCGGAGACAAAGACTCAGACGGATGATTGGACAAACATACAGAAACACCAAAAGACGGTGGAAGGAACACAGAGGTGTATAGACGAAGATCCATGAAAATAAAGATAGCTAAAAACTACTACTACTACTACCACTGCTACTACACCCTTTTCAGCTTCGTCATCTTCGTAGTCATAATGGCACATGATGATGATCTGTGCTCAGCGTTCAATTCTTCAAGTAGACTATATATATATACACCGTGATTCAAAAAAAGTAAGCCAAAATGTTTTTCAAATATCTCCAATGCCTGATAACATATCACGCTAAAATTTTCCAAATATTTAGAGAATTGGACCAAGAATATGATTCCAAGATTTCATGAGATAAAGTTGAACGGATAAAAAGATATGTATCTTTCAACTTCATATGCCGAAATTTCAGTTTACAAGCTATTTTCTGTTAGATTCAATCAATTGTATGTCAAACTGTTTTTCTTATATCTCTAATTCCTGATGACTAATCATGCTAAAATTTTCCAGATATGTAGAGAATTGAATAACAACATGATTCCCATAGTTTGGTTTGATTCTTTAATTAAATAAGATGCTCAAAATGTCCTCCTCCTGCTTGCACGCAAGCCTGGAGGCGCTGGCGCCATTGTGCAACAGCATCGTCGATTATCCTCTGGTCCAGGTCATCTCACACTTCCATCCAGCGCTACTTCAGATCGTTTATACCATGGGTTGTTGTCTAGTCGATCTTGCATCATGCTTCACACGTTATGGTCGGCAGGATTCAAATCTGGGCTGTTCGGAGAACATAATGCGGGAGAAATGAAGTCTGGCGTCTCTCTTGTCAGCATTTCAATGGTTTCCTTGGCTCTGTGGGCTGGGGCTCTGTCCTGTTGAAAAAAAACCAACCTTCTGGGGGCTAGATTTCTGATTACAGATAGAGGATGTTGTGACAGCAGAACGTCGCGATAATAGGATCCATTAATTTTTACTCTGCAGGGTCACTGAAGACCAAAATTGGGAACTATCAAGCGTCGAAACCGCAAAGAACACCATAACAGACATGCTGAAAACTGAAGTTTCGGGAGATGAAGTTGAAATATTCATATCTTTCTATTCGTTCAAATTTATGACTTGATATTTTGGAATCCCATTCTTGATTCAATTCTCTAACTATTGGGAAAATTTTACTCTGATTAATTATCAGACCATAAAGATACTGAAAAGGTTTGACTCACATTTTATTGAATCTAACAGAAAATTGCTTGTAAACTGAAATTTCGGCATATGAAGTTGAAAGATACATATCTTTTTATCCGTTCAACTTTATCTCATGAAATCTTGGAATCATATTCTTGGTCCAATTCTCTAAATATTTGGAAAATTTTAGCGTGATATGTTATCAGGCATTGGAGATATATGAAAAATAATTTGGCTTACTTTTTTTGAATCACGGTGTATATATATTATATGTATATATATATATATATATATTATATATATGGCCTATACGGTACTTCATCATCACGATAATAATAATAATCATCACTACTGTTATCGTCATCATAGCTACTATCATCATCATCATCATCATCATCATCATCATCATCATCATCATCATCATCATCATCATCATCATCATCATCATCACCATCATCATCTCTTCTATTATTACAACTATCATCATCGTCGTCGTCGTAGTCATCATCATCATCATTATAATCCGCATCATCATTATCAACAACAACGAACTCATTATCATCATCATCACCAACAACGACGTCATCATCATCATCATCACCTCTACTATTATTGCAACTATCATCATCATCGTCGTCGTCGTAGTCATTATTATTATTATTATCATCATCATCATCCGCATCATAATCATCAACAACGAAATAAGCATCATCATCGTCATCACCATCATCGTCGTCTTCATAATCGTTGTCGTCATCATCATAATTATCATCACTACTCTCATCACTGCAATCATCAAAGCTACGATCATCATCTTTATCATCATCATCAGCAGCAACAACATCATCGTCATCGACTCTATCATCATCATCATATCTTCGCCTTTACTAATACTTCTTCAGCAAGTTCGTCGTCGTCGTCACATTGGTCGTTGTCATCATGATTATAATAATCGCTTTCTTGATCAGCGTAACAGCTGTCGTCATCATCATCACTACTATCATCATCATCATCATCATCATCATCGTCGTCATTGTCATCATCATCATCATCATCATCATCCTTATAGTCACTACCATAACAGAGAACTACTGCTACTTCTTCAACTTCTTCATCATCGTCGCTGCCGTCGTTGTCATCATCATTATGATCATCGCTCTCATTATCATCATACCTACTTAGGCCTACACCCCACACTGCTACTGGTACTGCTACTGGTACTGCTACTACTGCTGCTACTACTGCTACTACTACTACTACTACTACTGCTGCTGCTGCTGCTGCTGCTGCTGCTGCTGCTCCTACTACTACTACTACTACTACTACTACTACTACTACTACTACTACTACTACTACTACTACTACTACTGCTGCTGCTACTACTACTACTACTACTACTACTACTACTACTACTACTACTACTACTACTACTACTTCTACTCCACAGGCGGCGTCTCATGGCGTCAGTGTTTAGAAAGCTTTCGCTAGGTGGCAGCCCGATTCGCAACAGGTCTACGGGGAGACACCGTAATTTCAGGCTGATTGCTGGTCCCAGAGGGATCTCCGTCGAAATGATGGGTCTCTACACGCGTTGCCCGTAGCCAAACATATACGGTCGCTGACCTTCAAGATATAATGGCAATGACCTTCATACCCACAGTTAATTCTTACAGTGTACTCTATTGCTTGTTAAATACGGCCGTATGCTATTAAACTAAGTAAGTCACTTTCTATATTAATCGTATAATAAAGTTTTTTGAGTTATACACTGGACTTCAATGTAGGTTACTAGGCCCTATGTGTTATAACAGTCGTAAATTTAGTACCTGTACTAAAGTCGTATGCTATTAAGTAATTTAAGTTAGTACTAACACTGAGTATACTAATTCCGGTATTGAGTTTCGATCTATTAATTTTTTCTCCGATTTAGCCTAATTGCTTAGGTTCGTTCTTAGATAAAACAGACTGTGATGAGTTGTAGGCCTACCTTGATGGGTTGCCCTTGATCAGTATAGTCCCTTGATCAATAGTCCCTTGATCAGTAGTCCTTTGATTTAATTGACCTATGATCAGTAGTCCTAGAACTTTTCAACTTGATAAATAGGTCATTTAAATTCGACAAACGGTAGTGTCAAACGCTAAAAGCGCTGGAAGTTTTTGTGGTTTTTTGGTTCTTGGTCTCATGGAACGACTTGCAATACACCTACCACTTGTCCCATCTCTCTATTTCCATTTAAATACCCGCTGCAGTATACGACGCATCTAACATGGTCACGGCTGATTATTACGAATCATCGACCTCAACTGCCTCGAAATATAACCAAGCATTGCTTGTCCCCTGCTTTCGTAAAAGTAATTCTCGGACTTTGGTACTTTGCAGTAAATTCTTGACTGGAAGCTGCTCTAGGCATCTATAGGCCTATCTTCCAACACAAAGGAATCAAAGTAGCCTATAGGCAGGGCTTAAAGTGGGTGGCACTGCTCTCGAAATTCTTGGCTTGCGTTCCCACTGCTCATCATGATGGAACGCCAAAACACATGCATTTCAATGCAATTCTTCATCAGCGTTCCCACTGCTCACATTCAGCGTTCCCACTGCTCACACAACCCCCTTTAACCACTGCCTAAAAGCATCAAATTAATTACCAACGAGGTCACACGCCACGCTTGATAGAACTTCTAAGTGACTAAGTAAACCTACTTCACAGAACGTCCAAGTCAATAGCATAAATCGACGAGATCTGACGAACCGTATCCATTACCGCGGTACTACCGCAGCTTCCATATCCATCCCCACGGTAAAAATACCGTTCTATGTATCAGTGTTATTTCTATTAACTGAAACTGTAACTGAAATAGCAGAATAACTGAAAATTTTTTGCCAGTTAACTGTAACTGTAACTGAAACTGAAAAATGTTGAATAACTAAAACTGTAATAGAAACTGAAAAACAATAACTGTATAACTGAAGAATCAAAAGGAGTTAACTTGAAAATAAAACAAGTGCTTTTTGTGCGACTTGCAGAGCTAGCCAGAATATTGAAGCCATTTAAGGAGCAGACAGATGCAATGCAAACAGACACTCTTGCACTCTCCAACAAGAAATGCCTTTAAAGAACATGAGACCAATGAAGAGAAATTGTTTGACTACTGCCTTTCTATAACATTTGTAATTCTGCTATTACATGACAAGTTGATTAATCACTTTGAGGGGTGTTTCACTCGTTATCTTTTGGTTTGTGAACATATGTGAATTCCATTGTTCTTATTGTAAGTTATAATATGTTGACAGTGACACTGTTGGCATGTCATGAAAGGCACTTACATATAAAATACTTCTTTAAAATGTTTTGCAGGCCGAAAGTGCACGGACGCAAGTCGAGAGTGCTTTCTGGGAACTTTGCGCAATATGTGTGACTGTGATCAGTGTCTTAGTAGTTGTGACGTTTGAATATACACGTAATAACTGTAACTGAAACTGTAACTGAAAAATAAGAAATAACTGTAACTGAAACTGAAAAATCTCATCGCAGTTAACTGTAACTGAAACTGTAACTGAAAAATAAAAAAATTGATAACTGTAACTTAAACTGTAACTGAAAAACCATAACTGAAATAACACTGCTATGTATCCCCATTACCGTGCTTTACCCTGATTATATTAAATTTTAACAATTTATCTCATTCCCGCGGTATTCCCGACCGCAGATTTACCGCGGTAGCTGTTACCGTGTCACTCTCTACTGTGCAGGGGACAGACGGTTTTTCGCTAAGGCTTATCCCCAATATCCCACCGTTGGCCGTTTGTGTGACGCCATTGTAACGAAATGGCCGGCGTTTCGGCGTCAGATAAAATTTGTCGTTATAATTAGGATTACTATTTTTACCTCAGATCCCTCGGGATTTCATAAAATTATGCTAGAGCTGTTGCTGAATGTCTAGTAATTCAAGTCTCGTCCTTCATAACATTAGTGAAAGTGCCATGAAAATAATGCGATGGCATTGTAGCGCTGAATGCAGATAGAAATGCGCTTTCTTTCACTGCGTATCCGCTTGCAGATGTAAGTCTCGCATAGAAAGCCAGGCAACATCTAGAGCTCTGCTAACGTCATCTTGTCGTTTTACCAAGCATGCAGGCAGATGGTTGAATAAAAATTCTCAGAGGAGTCAGTATCGGCACACAATATACACCCGGATGCAACTTCCCCATCTCATTTGATGTTAAGTTTGCGCTGCTCTTTATTGGCTATGGGATACTTTTGCTGAGCTTAAATTTCTATGGCTTTATTGTCTCCGTCCATTAGCAGACTTGCCGTTGACAAACTCGAGTATTATGTCCGACTTCGAGAATGAGTCTATGCTTTTTCATCGCTTTGAACGTGCAATGCACAGGCAAACAAGTACTTGACTGATATGGATATATGGCCAAGTTTCACTTTACAAATTGCAAGGCAAAGCGATAGTGTGTGTGTGCTTATTCACAGTCGTCCGAAATAAAGAGTCAGACTGAATGGATAAATGGCAGAATGAAGGATAAACAATAATTGCACTTCTAGAAGTCAGTCGCTAAGAAATTATGAACTAACTCGACGAGTTAGCGACTGACTTATAGCAACTTCGACTGCATGGCCGGAGACGTTGGAAACTCCTTCACCTAAGTAATAACTAATCTGAATAACCATGGGCGGAGACTTGGGCGGATACTTGCGGGGACTAAAAAGAGTGGCCGAAGATTTTGGGCGGACGAATGGCTGAGTCGCCGACGAAGTTTTCCATATTTTTGCCGGCAAAAATTTCTGACGACCTTTTTTTAAATTTTTAGTCATCCGTCCGAAATATCGATGAAAAACCCAATTTTCGTCTGCCAAAAAAGTTGATGACCTTTGTTTTAGTCATCACCTTGTTCGAACACCTCTTTCTTCTTCTGTCTTCCTATCTTCTATCGTTATGACCTCACAGTGTATTTCGGGAAGTGTGTGCGTGTCCTAACACTTAACGATTGGGGGGGGGGAGGGGGGGGTTACAAATGCATGGGCCGTCCCCCACCACATCCATTGAGGGGGACCGTCCTTCCTGTCACCCCCTAAGTCTCCGCCCATGTGAATAACGCGCCATTTGCTTGAACAACAGACTGAATAACTTTTCCGCGACGTCCTTCAATGTAATGTAACTAATGTAAGAGACGCCACTCGTCATCAGAAGGCAGATATAGTGAGCAAAGATCTGGATATATAAGGTGACACGGTGACACCGATTGATTTGCTAGACTGCTAGTTTCAAAATTTATATTGCGCCCTGTCGGATCCTCTCTAAAGCGAGCTGCAGTGCTCCTGTGGATTTCACGTGTCACCTATAAAACTTGTCTTGACCGGGTGTTGCGCTCTGCTGCGCGTCTAATTGGGAAAATCCCTAAATATGGTCATGTCTCAAACTACATGCTTGAAGTACTTCACTGGCTCCCTATTCGCCAGCGTATTGAGTTCAGGGTAGCTGCATTGGTATGGCGATGTTGTCAGGGCCTCGCCCCAATTTACCTCAGAGAGCTATGCAGCTTTACATTGGGTATCCAAGGACGTCGTCAGCTACGCTCTGCTGATAAGGGAGTTCTCTTAGTTCCTTTTGCTCGTACTACTACCATGAAGAATCGAGCCTTTTCTGTGGTTGGACCAGTGGTCTGGAATGGCCTTCCTTTTGAGCTACGCCTTCACCCTGGGACTCTACCAGGATCCTTCCTTGCTAAACTTAAAACTATTCTTTTTGGGCGCACTGGAGTCGGGAGCGCCTCTGAGTAGTTTTTCTTGAAGAAGCGCTATATAAATGTCCGAATGAATGAATGAATGATTGAATATATGGCTGCTGTCAAAAGGACAATAATTATAGGACATAGATTTATGTATCCAACTGTGGCGTGGGCTTTAGGCCTATAATAACAATTAAATCGTTGTTTATCTTCTTCTGCTGTTGATGTCTACATCTGATTTAAACACGAAACAACCCGGAATATCTAGTCAGCCAGTGGCGCACCCAGGAATTTATGATGGGGGGTTTTGTTTTTTGTTTTTGCTTGACCGGATGCCCTTTCTGACACCAGCCCAACAGTATTACATTAAATAAAAAGGGAATAAAGCAACAAAGGGAATAAAGTAAGAAAAACAGTTGTTAGGCCTACTACAAGCAATTGTTTTGTATTTCTTATTTAAGTGGATAAATAACCTTTAAAAAAACTTTCCCCTAGGCCAATGAGGGGTTTTAACCCTTGAAACCGCTTGTCTACGCCACTGTAGTCAGCGATGTACCTATACTACAGTAATTCGTCTGTTTGAAATTATGTTTTCTCCATCTTACCTGTTCTGTTGAAGACGGCCAAGAGGTCCGCAGATGAGATCTAAGAACGGACTCACAACGTATGCGCGCAGTGTGTTTATGTATCCCAACTGCTGTTCTATAGTCTGACCAAGCACTCGACTCTCTTATATATTATGATCCCAGTTGGATCATCAACCGCCGCCACCGCTGAGGCTCTGCAATGTTGCATGCAGTTGACGTTGCAGCGTCTTAGCACACAATAAAAAAATAAAAGACACAGGCTAGGTCGACTGCTGCGAGTCCCCGGCTGACCGTCTGTGTCTCAGTACATCTGTCTGTCTGTCTGTGTATGTGTCCGTCTGTCTGTATGTGTACGTGTCCGTCTGTCTGTGTGGCTGTCTGTCTGCCTGTTTGCCTGTCTATCTGTGTGTCTTTCTGTCTGTCTGTCCTCTGTCTGTTTGTCTGTCTATCTATCTGTCTGTCTGCCTGTTTGCCTGTCTATCTGTGTGTCTGTCTTCTGTCTGTTTGTCTGTCTTCTGTCTGTCTTTCTGTCTGCCTGTCTGTCTCTGTCTCTCTTCTGTCTGCCTGTCTGTCTCTGTCTGTCTTCTGTCTGTCTGCCTGTCTGCCTGTCTGTGAATGTGTCCGTCTGTCTACATGTCTGTCTGCCTGTCTATCTACATGTATCTGTCTGTCTGTCTATCAATATGTCTGTCTGTTTGCCCGTCTGTCGAAGCGTCATCTGTTTACATGCAGCGGCCGACAGAACCGAGTAAGATGCTTGCAAAGACAAGATCTGTCGGCTGTAGACAACGATAATATACAGCTACAGTTGCAGCTCTGTTGGCCGATAGGTGGCAGTACTTTATTGGCTTCATTCGGTAAATAAGAAGCAGGGATCCAGCGTGCGATGTAATCTTCGATGATGAAGCGACGTCTGGCGACAGCTGAGGACGCAATTCAGCTGCAATTAGGGGCAATCGCTCGAAAGAATCTCATGTCAGGATAATGGAGATCATCAGAATTATTATTATTAGGCCCTACACAGTGCTTAAAGTGTGGAAAAATAAGTGCCTGGACGCCCCTTGCCTCTCCAAAAGAAGTGCCTGGACGCCCCTTACCTTTCTAGTATGTGCCGGACAATAACTGGCAGGACGGCGTTCAGATTTTAAAATAAGTGCATGGACGCCGTCCATGACCGTCCAGCCACACTTTAAGCACTGGCCCTACATTTATTTATTTATTTACTGAGAATTTGATATAGCGCTCCTCCTTCAAGGTTAACTACTCAGGAGCGCTCCCAGTCCAACTCCAGTCGAATAAGACGGTCTTAAGAAGAGAAAGAAAGAAAGTAGGAAGGTCAATAGGTATTTGACGAAGAATAACAGGGAGCTCATTCCAGGTCGCAGGGCCAGCCACGGAGAAAGCATGGCGCTTCCTGATTGCAGTCCGTGGGCGGGAACAATAAGTTACGCTTTTAATGCGATCGCTGTCTCTAGCAGGCTTTTGACTGGTGGCATTTTATTGATGGAGGTCCGAATTCAAGCCATTAGATCTAAAAGAGGATATACAGGATGGGCCAAAAAAAAAACCCTACGTTTTTTGCCCATATCTTGACCAAAAGTAAGAATTTTGAAATGAAATTTTACAGGCTTATAGACAATTCATATTTACACATCATGACCAGATTCCATAAAAATATTTTAAACAGAACAAAAGTTATATCACTTTTAGTGAGGCCACCCACCGTTTTTTCACGATTCAAAAACGCGACGCAACAAAAAGTGACATAAAACCGATCTAATTATTCTGGTCAATATCTTGGATGAAATTTTAGGGGCTAAAAGACAATTCATATCCGCACACGATGGCCAGATTTCATCAAAATATTTCAAATAGAAAAAAGTTATGCCACTTTTAATGAGGTCACCCACCATTTTTTGACGATTCAAAGGTGTAACACAGCAAAAAGTAGCAAAAACACGATTTTATTACGTTTCATCTCAAATAATTGTTATCAAATGGCCTTCGTATAGCAAGATGATCATTATTATTACTATTTAAAAAAGAAACAGGGTACCAGCGTAGCTGCGCGTCCCTGAGAAGTCACTTAGCAAGATGACAATCAAATTGGTAAATAAGGAATCAATCAGATTAATCAACATATCAATCAAGAACTTTGCCAAGAGACTCAAAAGAAGTTTTGGCACGGGTGGTGGGCACATTGAACACAAGTTGTGACGCACTACCAAGTTCATTTGACAACAGTTATTTGAGATGAGACTTAATAAAGTCGTGTTTTTGTTACTTTTTGTTGCGTTTCGTCTTTGAATTGTCAAAAACGGTGGGTGACCTCACTAAAAGTGGTATAACTTTTGTTCTGCTTGAAATATTTTGATAAAATCTGACCATCTTGTGTAAATATGAATTGTCTTTGAGCCTGAAAAATGTCATTTAGAAATTCCTACTTTTGGCCATGATATTTGCAAAAAACCTAATTTTTTTGCGTTTCGTTTTTGAATCGTCAAAAAACGGGGGGTGGCCTCACTAAAAGTGGTGTAACTATTGTTGTGTTTGAAATATTTTTATGAAATCTGGCCATCATGTGTAAATATGAATTGTCTTTAAGCCTGTAAAATTTCACTTCAAAATTCTTACTTCTGGACAAAATATTGGCAAAAAACCTAGGGGGGTCTTTTTTTGGCCCACCCTGTATACGAAGAAGACGAATGGGTGTTTAGGTGTCGCAGAAAAGAGAGAGAGACTGCATCGGTCACGTTACCGTAATATAAACGAAGACGAGACCATTAAATCCTGAGGTGCATGCAAACAGACACGACAATGCTGTTGACGAAACATCGTCTCGGATCTACGACTACGAAATGTCTTGACTGCAGGATAGGATATATGATACATACAACACCGGATGCGTTTATACCGCGTGCGAACAAGTGAGCAGGGTTTTTTTAACGTGCAGTTGTACACAAAATGTGCTGTTCTAAATGGATTTGTGCAGTTGTAGAAGCACTTCTGTACAGTTAAAACTAGCAAAAGAGGTCATTGTCCTCCGATTGGAAGTAATTTACCATGGAGGATGGGAAAGGAAAGAAGAAGTTGTGCAGTTCTAAAAATTCCTTTAAAACAGCCCTGCAAGTGAGTAGGCAAAGGATAAAAGGTGAAGTAGAAATGTGGAGAGAAGGAAGAAACAGAGAAGACCAAGAACAGGATAAGAAGGAAGAGGAGGAGGAAAAGAAGGGAGAGGAAGAAAAGAAGGAAGCTTCCAGTACACATCACCAGCTGAGTCAAAAATAGAAGAGTGGATTCAATTGCCCATTGTTACGGATCTGAGGGTTTCTTGCAAAAGTAGAGCTAAATAAATTCCGAACTATACGGCTACGACTACAACAGTGCATAGACATATACTCTTGCAAATGGGAAGGGATTTATGGTAATGGTAATATTCCGGCACAAAGAGCAAAGGGGACGTGAGATTGCTTCCCGCTACTCTCCCTAAGCCTCAACTCAGCCTTTCAATCACCAGATGGTTTTGGTAAAAGAAGCAGTGAACAGTTGGACGTCATTGACGCCTTGCAATGCTGCCAGACAGTTAAATTAGACCTCGAAATGTTGACTTAGACCCTGAAATCATGATTGCATTGCATACTTGACTTCACCTACAGCCATTTTAGGCTTCTGGCCGCCATTTTGCCCGCCATTTTGATTTTTGTGCCGTGCAATATATATGACCCTGCTTCCATCGCATTCCTTGACCTCGAAAATGTTGATTTAGACTCTGAAATCCTATTTCTATTGCATACAACATGGCTTCACTTATAGCCATTTTAGAATTCTGGCTGCCATTTTGTCCGCCATTTTGATTTTCTTACAGTGCTACATATATGTCTTTATTCCGTTGCATTCCTTGAACTCTATAATTTTAATTTAGAGTCTAAAACCGTGTTCCTATCACATACAATACTTTACTTTTAGTCATTGGAAGCAATTGACAGCCATTTTGTTGGCCATCTTGTTTTCCCATGGAACCGCTAAAATCCAGCTTGCTAACCGCGATTTTCGTTTTCAGGAGGGTCAAATTAGTCTAGAAACACTGGTTAGCAAATTGCTACATGATTTGATTATAACAATGTGATTTTCAGATTCCAAGTAGGCTAAATAAACCATTTTGGCATCTCAAAATAGGTCAGGTCACTTGTCTATAGTGGTCTAGTTGTTACGGAGTATTAATGTTCTAGGTGGTTAAAACGTTGGATTGTTGATGAATTAAAAAAATTTGACTGAAAACCTCGGACAACTTTAAAACTTCGTAAACTTAAGCCACGTGTGTTAATTGTGTGTTTACAATTCTGGTAGGCTTGACCCGCTGCGCATGCGCACACGAATATATCGATTAAGCTTATTGTCAGTATGGATGCCGAGTCTCTGACAACTTTAACAATTATTTATATCTTTAGAGTTAATTGTAATTACATTTTATTTGACTCTTTTGACGAACATTTTGTTAACCCTCATCTGAACAAGCGAAAAACCAACTTAATTTGAACAAAGGGGTCTAAAATACCGGTAGCTTATACGAATAGTCTGGGTTTTTCTGATTTTTTTCGGAAGAAAATCTGGGCTGATTTCTGAAACCTCAGTGGCAAGACTGGCTATATCATTGAAAGACGTTCAGGAAATCATCGATCGTAACCCGACGAGTATCGCATCGAATTTTAGAATAACAGTTCTTCTTTTAAAAGAACCAATACGGAAGTTTTGAAATGCAGATGAGATGAAAACGGATTTTTCCTGAGACGGAAAAATCGATCGGAAATCTTTCACAACGCGACAGACGCTCGAGCAATCTTTATTTTGTTTGGTCCTGTGAACACAACAGATGCTGTCTTCGTCAAAGCTTAAGCAATCAGACGCCATAATTATAATAGAAATACAGGGTGGGTCATAAAAAAGACCCATACATGTTTTTTTGCCAATATCTTGGCCAGAAGTAAGAATTTCCAAATAACATTTTACAGGCTTTAATACAAATATTTACACATGATAGCCAGATATCATCAAAAAATTTCAAACAGAACACAAGTTATATCACTTTTAGTCAATCAATCAATTATTTTATCTTGAAACCAAACAATTTTTTCAGTTATACAATTGCTATCACGTATTTATAGGGGGAATGGCCACAAGGATAGGCCCTGAAGGGATCACTGATTCCGCAAATAGGGACATGTAAGCAAAAGTATGCAATGGCCGACAATTACTGCTTTTAAGTTAAACAATTAATGATTACAATTACTTACGGTAACTTAACTAAACTATACAGTGCAAACTCTTGACTAAATAAGGAATAATAAAAGAAAGATAATTATTGTAAAGTTTGCGAGTGGTTTAATACACAAACACCATGATGCATCATCCCACATTGTTGCTAATGAGACCATTGTTGCAGTGAGACCACCCACTGGTTTTTGACGATACAAAAACGTAACGCAACAAAAAGTAACAAAAATCATATCTCAAATAACTGTTGTAAAATGAACTTGATAGTGATTCGCAATTTGTGTTCAATGTGTCCACCACCAGTGCTCAAACTTGTAATGAATCTCTTTATAAAGTTCTTGATGGCTTGTTGGTGTGTTCCAGAGGTAAATCTTCCCACATCGTCTTCAATGCAAAACTCAATTCTCTTGTTGCTCTTAGTTTTGGCCGCATATTGTGGTATTTCGCCAGCATAGCTCTCTATAGCTATATACACTTGATGATCCATTGGGCTTCAATCTGGATATTTGGGAGTAATTGGGGTTTCTCAGTGACACCCACACAATTGACGATAAACCGATCTTATTTCATCAACGGCATGTTTCTTAACTCTCAATTTAACTCAATTTTTCTCTGCACTCACTGTTTATCAGAGTTAGCGGTGATTATAGGTTTAGCCCCAGGACCCCATGCTCATGAAGTGTGCCTGAGTACATATTTTGTCTGCGTTACGTTTTTGAATCGTCAAAAAACAGAGGGTGGTCACACTAAAGGTAATATCACTGATGCTCTGTTCGAAATATTTTGGTGAAATCTGGTCATCATGCGTAGATATGAATTGCCTTTTAAGCCTGCAAAGTTTGATTTGGAAATTCTTACTTTTGGCCAAGATATTTGCAAAAACCTTAGAGGGGTCTTTTTCTCTGGCGCACCCTGTACAACTGGAACTCAGCAGCTCGTTCGATAAAGATGTCGTCAAAGAACTTCTGAGCAACATCGATTACAGCTGCGAGAAAGTAAGTAAGTAAGTAAGTAGGCAAGTAGGCACGGACTTTGTTGAACCGACTGCAGAGGCACTGACGGAACATCAGTTCAGAACAATCTAGAAGTGTATATATAACACACTGATCCGACATCTTCGGAGCCGTGGCAGAGTACACAACGGCGACGCCAGGCACTTTCTGTGACCAGGGTATAGCCTGGACAGTCATACAAATTACCGGGGCAGAAGGCGAGTCGCGTGCTCGTCACTACGAGCTTACATGTACATGCTCTGCCAGAATTGTTTTCTGTCGGAATTTTTGCCTTGCCAGAATAATGAGGAGCACAATTCCCAAACTCACTCAGTCCAATACTTATCAATTGGACTGAGTGAGTTTTGGAATTGTGCTGCCCTGCCATACCGTGCCATGGCATAGCACCGCCTCTGATTCTGAGTATAAGGCTAGACCTACAGTCAGAAGAAGTTAGAGTAGGCCCAATGAAGTCATTTTAATAGCATCCTTAAAGCCACACCTGGTTAATACTCGAGCATGCGTGATCTGACGGAGTGAATATAGTTATGCCTAACATTTTTATGAGCCTAGGAGGTAGGCCTATACTTAGACAACATATATAAGGCATGGCTTCGGAGCCGAAATCGTAAACTCCAAATTTCCAAGGGGCCTCTTGAAAGCTAACCGCGGGGCTCCAGCTTATTCACGAGCGCTGAATAGTAATCAACGAATATGGCCTTGTTTTAAGAGGAAATATAAAGTATCTTGCATTCTTTGTCTCGCGAGTTGAAAGTTCACGCCAGAGATCCACTTAGAGTTGCAAACGTTGTATGCAACGTCAGCACGTTAATAGGGACGTTAACTTCTCGTAAGCACTAAGCTGCAATTGCTTATCATAATTATTAACAAGCCTTTTTTAATGATTACTTTAAAACTAATGCCTCAATCCATAACTATAGAGTCTAATACTGGGTCACGTTTTAACTTACATTTAATTCGTGTAAAACAATACTGAACAGTTCACTGTTAGATTATCCGGACCCAAACTATGGAATTCCATTGACCTAAGCATCCGCTCTATAAATTCTCTGAATTCCTTTAAGTTGGCCTATGAAAAGCATTAACACAAAACAGCTGACTTTATATAAGCTATAACTAAACGCTAGTCACGTCGTCGATTCTTGCTTTTATCTTTGCTTCCTCATCGTGTCTCACCATGTTGAGGATGACTATAGACAAGCTTTTGCTTCTTCTCCTCACGAGTCGATTCAATTTATCCCTTGATAATCGTAAACATTCTCATGCATATTTAAATGTAAATAAGAATATTTTACTGCATTCTTTAGTACAAATGTGCATTGTGAATTGTGGAGTGTTTACATTGAATCGATTCGAATAAATTTGATTTGATTTGACATTGTCGATATTATCATTTCATATTTCAATTGTGCGACCCAGAATCTTTGATCAGTCAATCAACGAATCAGAATTCTAATAGAGCCCTTAAAATTTCCTAATCAGAGGTGCTCTCGACCCCAGTCCATTGAGTCCAAGAGGAAGTCCTAATTCTGCAGGCTAGTCAATATATGTCTGCCTATAATAGCCTAACTGCAAGTGTAAATGGGACTTTGAAGGTTTCCCATATGCGCCTTATAAATATAAACGTCGTGGTAGCCTGTACACAGTGTACAGTGTACATAAGCTTATATATAATTTTATGCAATTATACATACATTATGGACAAGCTCTACTTATTGCGTCTATGTTAAAAATTATTAGAGGTGCTATACAGAACTGACTACGTAATATAAAAATCAAGAAAAGAGGAATGGTTTTCAAACGCTTGTGAAACTATCTTAGTCATCAGAACTATCATGACACGTGAGCAGTTGAAACTGGATATGATCGGATAGTTTGCATCCAAAATAAAAGTTTGACATCGACAATTTTTGAGTTTCTGAGTGGTTTAGTTCATTGAGGAAACACAATGAACTAATTATAAGTTGCCATGAAAGTAAGAGGCTGATCTAACAAGCAATTTTTATGTCTTGCCATTTGATATACCGTATACGCCGGTGTCACGTGAGCAATTTGTATCTGTAGGGCCGCAGTACCTGTGGAATTCTGCCTCATTTGTTACACCTGTGCAGGGTTTTTTAGCGTGCAGTTGTACACAAAACGTGCAGTTCTAAAAGGATTTGTGCAGTTGTAGCCTAAAAGCACTTCCGTGCAGTTGAAACTAGCAAAAAAGGTCAGTGTCGTCCGATTGGAAGTAATTTACCATGGAGGATAGGAAAGAAAAGAAGAGGTTGTGCAGTTCTAAAAATTCCTTAAAAACAGCCCTGCCCTTGTGGTTCGTGTCACGTGTGCCGTATTTGAAAAATACGTTTTAAATTTTTCCAGTAGAAGAAGCATAGGGCTACGCATAAATTGTTACACTGCATTTTTCTTTATATTTCTATGTGTAGGCCTATGAGTGTCAAAAGTCCTCTCCCACGCCGTCTCATATCTCACTGACCGTGCGACGTCAAGCCAATCAATTTCGCTAGGTTGGTCAGAGGTGACGGTGGAGCCGATTTCTGATAAGAAATTCCTTTATCTGGTGGGAATGTGAAGCCCAAGCTCCCGATTGACAACGCACAGCTCCTCACCGCATAACTATATATTGCGTACATTGGAGTTTTTATCAACTGCAGCTGCAATCGATTCTAATGTAATCCTTCATTTTTTTGGATTTCTAATTTACTCTTTTGGTTTTTAAATCTTAATTTTATCTTTTGTGTTTTTCTGGGACCGGACCATTGATCCTAAAAGGTTGTTTACGATCGTGCCATGGAGTTCCAATCCACATCAAACCGAAAATCGATTGATGATTAACATGATGAATGTAACGGCGTTGTAACGCATTGTGCATTGTACTCTATGGCAACATAAATCGCCGGTTTTTAACGCACACACCCCACCCCACCCCACCGTCTGTTTATTAGAGGACCACAGTCTCGATGGTTTTTTCGTTTATATCACTCACTCGCCACGTTTTCCTTTCAGTGGAGTAGGATTTCCCAGCGATTCCGCTGGAGTTGATGTATCTTGCGGATTGATTTTCCAGGTACCATGAGGTGATGAATTGCAAACACGCGGGTCATTAGATCCGAAAAAAGTTAGATTAAAAGTCCTGAGATGCTAGACCGTCTGTTTTCTGACGATAACGAATGGCTTTTGCAACACCTTAGCTTTCATAGACTACATCTATCACTTCGACGTGTGCGCATGCGTAATGAATTGAACATAATAACGTAGTCAATTATATCGACTTTCGTTTAATAGGCCTTTATATATACATGTATGTTATTTATATATAATATGATATATATACTATTACTGCCAGATTTACCATTTACGTGGCACTGACTGTGCACGGCAGGGAGTTGTAAGGGGAACTATTAAAGCGATAATGATAATCATGTTAAGGTGGTGGTGGTGGTGGTGGTGGTGGTGGTGGTGGTGGTGGTGGTGGTGGCGGTGGTGATATAAAATTATGGGAAGCAGAATATATTTTAGGCGCAATGCAGCATAGACCTATTTATACATGTAAATATGCATAAATCTATTAATCTCGTGTGCACAGAATATTATTATGCATTTATTATATTTGTTTGCATGTATGCACACTTGTTATAGCGCCCCTTCAAGCTCCCTATACTCAGAGGCCCTCCCGACTACAGCACCGAGCAATTGCGAGTGAAGGACTTGCCCAAGGTCCCTAAGCGGGGACTTGAGGTGGATTAGAACCTGCAATCCTCCGGCTGCAAGGCAATGAATATTCACACTACACCACCGCGCCCCACAATAATGCAATCTATTACAGTTTGAGTTTGCGATAGGATCCTGAAATGCATCTGCCCTGTCGGTCATTGAGTGCGTGTGCCGTTGCTCTTTCAATCGCTACGGGTCGCTGGTGTGTTGACAGTAATTGGTGCTCAAAGAACAACATGTACATGTACCTTTCACTTTTAAAAGTAATGTCTGCAGTCAAGCAGGCACTACACTGTGTCAGCGATTATAGGCACCAAATGTCTAGCATTGAAACACATTCAATCGCATTCACGAATACAAAATCTTGCGGCCTTGAATTACGTGGACTTTGGTCATTGCGACAGATGACATAAAATGAACTACAGCACCAGGCTGTTGACTTGTAATCGTGTTCTCCAAACTTCTAAAGCGCCACTCGAAAGCCAATCGCGGGGCACCAGCTTATTCACGAGCGCTGCGTTGAGTTAGAAGGGTTGTCCGTGAGAGTAGGCCTAGTCCGTGGTGGTCCGGGTCGGCCTAATTAGCATGCTAGACTAGCAACAGTTTTAGCTGATATACGTAATTATTTGGTAGACGGTCTTGCACCGTTCCCAGGATTATAAGTTATGGAGATTTAAGTATTTACTGTGGCAGAGTCAGATTCCACTACTAGGCTATAATTATTCTCACACCGTTTGTGTTCATTGCGTGCAGGTCATGCGCTGGAGTCGGGAGCGCCTCTGCGTAGTCTTTTCTTGAACGAGCGATATATAAATGTCCGAATGAATGAAAGAATGCGGTGAGACTCACACTACATCATTCAGTCCATATACAAGTAGTGCAATATTCGTCGTCATCGTCATGTTCATAGGCGCAACCACCGTCTAGAAGTTGGGGGGAACTAACAGAAATTCCGAGTCGTAGTAATTGCAAGTGTGTGGAACGCGCGAAGCCGCGATTGCCGAAGGCAGGAAGCTCGTAACAACTTGGGGTATGGGGAGCGTCTACGTTTAGGTACTTCTCAGAAGTTACAGCAGGGATGAATGAAGTGCAGCTTGAACTCCGGACACCCTGGTCTTTTACAGTGTCATTGGCATTGATATTTCCTATGTCACTTATATATATATACTTAGCTCTCTTGCTCTTTGGTTTCAGTTGCTGAAGTCATTGCTGGTGTTGATATTCTGAGTATGAAATTACAGACAGTTAAAGATCCAAAATAAGTGTAGAGATTCGGCAAACTTTCTATCAGAACTTTGGCTCCTTCTTGCTTGGTTAGGCCTACCTGCTTTCAAAATTTCGTAAGCTATAATATTATAATTAGCCTATAGGCTATAGAACCAGGTTACGTACGATGGCAGGGCGACATCCAAATTCGATATCTCGAATTAAGACACGTCACAGAAAAGACAATTAACTGCTAATTGAGTGCTTTATTTCACAGTCCACTGAATGAGGGTGTTCCTCTCCACACTATCAATAATAGATTCTATTTGCAAAATATCTGTTTCTGTCTTGTAACGAAGAGTTTTTTGCCCGGTCGAACAATCGTCATTGTCGATCGAGTTGAAGTAAGTTGTCCTTCTCTTGATCAGGCTGTTTCGAAGATCCACTAGGCCTACGACCTGGCTCCCCCACTGACCTCTGATCATACTGCTCCTTCATCCCCCTTCTCATTCCTCGCTCAACAATGCACACCACAAAAATAAAAGATAAATTTAAAATAAATAATAGTGGGCTTGCGAGATTTTACGCCATGGCATCCGCGCCAGGGGCCCTCCTGCCTTTGCGAGGAGCTTACGGGGTTTTACACCACGCCAGAGGCCCGGCAGGTACTAATACAAATAAACTACAAACACACACAACAACAACAGCAACAACAACAAACACAGAGCCACACAACCGTCGCTCATCCCAACCTCTCAGGCCATGCAGTCTCTCAGGTCATCATCCTATAGGCAGCCATCATGTAGCGATTCCTGAAACAACACAGGAAGCCCAAAAAGATAATTAACACATGTTATGACAGATATCATAGGAAGAAATAAATATAGTGTCTCGTTTGTTGTCTAGTTGATTCCACCGATACCAACACTCTGACTCAGAGGGAATATCTATCTGCGAGGGTGTGGACTGAATCTGCCCTCGATAATGTGTCGAGGCTACGTAGAGTAAATGAAGTCGAGAACACTTCAAACCAATACGTTAGCCCAATTCGCGCCAGTGGTCCTCCTGCCTTTGCGAGGAGCTTACGGGGTTTTACACCACGCCAGAGGCCCGGCAGGTACTAATACAAATAAACTGCCTCTCGATGCTACTATATATATCCTATAAGGAACTGGTTGCGTAAACTTCTTTACATCTCAGTTTTTAAACCCTATCGCACAGGTCAGCATCATAGATCTAGCTTCAATTAGCCTATAACTACATGTAGATCCATGGTGCTAGAACGTTATTATTATCCGATGCTCGGCATAGCAACGTAAACTATAGACCTATAGACCTATATGCATTTCCAATGTGTTGCACTCGCATTTGACTAGAAGTGGAACACACTTGGTTTTCCGGCGCCTTAATGAAACAGCGCAAAACAGCGGCGCGCAGACAAATGCGCGCAGACAATAGCGCGCAGCAGAAACCAGCCCCGACAAAAGGGCGCAGACAAAAGAGCGCACTACAAAGCGCGAAACTATCCGGAACTCCCCGGAAAGGCATCTAATGCTTACTGATGATGATCAATAACGTACCGCCTATGCCTAAATTATTGGTTAAGTAAGGATGATGACAATGCACAATATTGATATAAAATAAATATTTGTAGCCTATAGATCCTTTGATAAGTGTCAAGCCACTTCGAGCAACGGAATATGGGGCTTAACGCACAGACTCAATTTCAAGGCATGTGTTAATTCACAATAGTTAAAATAGAGAAAGCAGAAAATGAAAAGAGATAATCATAAAACAGAATATAGGCCTAAGACATAAATTACATATCTTGGATACGAAGATGTCATGACAAACATCATTGTAAAGTTTGGCCGAGAGTACTAATAAAATTTCGGAACACTTAGGCTACGACAATTTCTAGTTTCAATAATTAATGTTCTATTATTTTTATGTGTTCTCTTGTGTTCAAAGTTGTTGCAAATTAGTCCATTTCGAGTATAAATAAATGTTTCTTCTCTTGCTTATTTTTGTTTTTGCGCGCTCTTGTCTGCGCGCACTTTTCTGCGCGCATTTGTCGTACGCGCTTTTGTCGCTGCGCGCAATTGTCGGCGCGCATTTGTCGGCGCACTTTTGCCCTGCGCGCTTCTTTGTCGCGTCACCGGTTTTCCTAATGCTAATTCATAATTTCCATTATGTCCATCTACTGGAACCAGGGTGCTAATAAAATGCCAGAGGATTTGGAGGTTTCAACCCCTAGTTTTTTTATGGCCCCATAATCGAGCCTTCTTTGCGCACCCCAGCAGTTCCACGTGGATCAAAGTCTGACTCTCGGCTACATTAATAGGCCCTACACAATTTTATACTGAGGTCAACAAATAGGTTATTTTATTATTTTCTTCTTCATTTTCTTCATCGGGAAATATTTTATCATTTGCTGACCATCTCTTCCCAGTTTTAGACTTGACCCTGCAGGGGCGCAACCAGAACATTTTCCTGGGGGGTGCTCAGAACTATTATTGTAAGCCCTGAAGTCACGAAGCCAATGCCGACTATGAAATACTAAAAGAGCGAAAGACCCCCTAGCCCCCTCCCAACAAAAAACTCATCAGATTTGGAAAAATTGCGTGGGTCACCTTTTTAGCCCTGGGGGGTGCTCAAGCACCCCCCAGCACCCCCCTGGTTGCGCCACTGTGACCCTGTATTATTGTGTGAAACAATTCTTACCTTTGAGTTCGACTGAATTCTGTTGAGCAGTAGCTTTCTCATCAAGGTCGAGCTTCGTATTGATCAGTCGTCTGCTTACTTATCGAATTGAATCTTCAAGTTGAACAATTCGATCTTGAGTCTAACTTCGGGTTTCCGCTTCTTCTTAATGGCCGAAGAATTTCGAAGATTTTCTGATCTAAACGACAACATCGTTACAATAAGTCGATTTCAATAATTAGGCCTATTGCATAGCTAAAGTCTTAAAAAATTCGTAGCCTACTTAAGATTAGGCCTACATAAAAATCTCCGCTTTTTCATCAATGGTATTTGGACAGCTTATAGACTTAGCTAGTAAACTGTTTTTTCATAAAGAAATTATTTTCTGTTAAGTTGTGCCGAATTATAGCATACGCCTACGTCAACCCGAACAGTTCCTACGTCAGACTTTGATTTAATAACTTACCGTCTTTTGATGGATATTTAGAACTTCTGTTTGAAATAATGATTAAAATCGTGTCAATCGATTCAAATACTAGGTTAGCCTATAGGCCTACTATACAGCCTATAGGGCCTACTAGCATAATATTTGCGTCTTCCAAGCTAAATTATTTTTTCTGATGAAAATCGTAGATGATTTTCTGATTGAAATGACGGCGTAATTGCAGAACACGGGACGCTAGTTTTTCTAGTTTTTATGTTTTTTTTAGCGATTTTAGCGTTATATTTATTATCCTTAGTGATGATCTCTGTCGCGCTGTGATTGGTTGAATAAAAATGAATATGGATGACGTATAAATTGATACCTGTTATAGATAGATACGCGTTATTTATGTCGTTGAAAGACAGAAGTTAAAATGAATATATTCCATATAAACGAAGTTTGTAGAGACAAATTAGTCTCTTTGGAGTATTTACAGGCTCATTAAATACTTCATAGTCATGTTTGCCGCGAAACATGTCGCAAAGACTATGCGTTAATACAGGAAAAGTCTAAACTGTCAGGATTTTCGTGGCGTTGTAGTAGGCCTAGTTTGTAAACGAAAAGAGTCCGTGCTAAAGAATAACTTTCTCTCAAAATTGACTCAAATCGTTAGAGACAACATTTTATTCAATATTGCAAATATAAATTCACTCCCATAAGTAATAATTACATTTTTAGTTAATTAATACGTTCAAATGAAAAGACTTTCAATTGAATATGACTTGTTAACTCTTGTTCTATATGTTCTTTGTTTCCGTAATTACATCAATCATAATTATAAACCACGCCTACAATACGGTTTGTTTTTGAAATCGCTAAGAAAAACTAGAAAAACTAGCGTCCCGTGTTCTGCAATTACGCCGAAATGACAATTAACGTGGATCATTAATTAAGTTAGTCTCACCGGTCGATTTTCGAAACGAATGAATTTTTTCTTATCGATATTTTCGATGGTTTTTCCGCTGTTTGAGTCGATTTTTCGATGGCAAAATGTGTCTTCGAAAGGAGTCAAAGTTATTTGAATCGAATTTCCTTATTTCTGTTTCTTCTGATCGACGAATTCCGATAAGTTTCTCTTCGAAATATCTCGCCACTAACCTACATGGAGTCTACGTCGGTTTTCGAAGTGAGCCTCAACCGACTGTTTCCATGCCAACAATCGTGACGTCATAGGAGAAACTATCATGAGATGACGTTTTTATCGCATCAGTAGGCTTGGATATATGCGTTGACGCGCATATTAAGTAATTTATTATTTGTTTTCTTTATTAAACAATTCGCGGTTGACAAACCGCAACCGGTTACAGTGTACAATTATGCAGTTGAGACAATTTATAGGAACCCAGATTATAGAATACGTAAATCGGAAGAGTAGCCTAATGGATAACACGCTGGCGTAGACAGCGAGAAGCAGGCCTAGCGAGTTCGAGCCCCCGTTGGGCGGACATGCTTCGTAGGCTGCTAATAGCGCAGTGTATAATTGCAGGCTGCTGTTAATTAAGATTACTGCATAACTTGCACATGTAAAGCGCAGTGTGTTTGCAGGCGCTCAATTAAAGAAAAATTATTATTATAATTATTATTATTATTATTATTAACTAACTACCTGAACAGACAAACCCTCGGCATAGGACATATATATACAGTGAACGCCCATTCCACACCATGTAATGGGGCCAATGGTAGAGAAAGCACGGTACTGTCTAAGAGCAGTTCGTGCTCGAGGAATGAGGAATTCACCGTTAGTGCTATCAGTGCGCATGGCACAGCAAGAAACAGAAGTTCAGATGAGTGAAGGAAATTCAAGGAGAGACTGCCAGATAGAATAATGTAGAGAAAGACTCATGCTATCAGTTCTTCCGCATCATCATTGCTGTCGTACGTGCCTGTCACCAAGACAACCACTGGTGGGCCAAGGGCCTCAATTCGCTGTGACTCAAGACCAACATTTCCTCTATCGGTCTTACTCACTCGGGAGCGCCCTGATTAGTGCGCACTGGAAGAAGCGCTATATAGATTTTATCGTAATCGTAAATTCGAAATTTCTAAAGCGCTACTCGAAAGCCAAGCATGGGGCACCAGCTTATTCACGAGCGCTGCGTCGAGTCAGAAGGGTTGTCCGTGAGAGTAGTCCGTGGTGGGCTACAATGCCATACTACAGCCGCAACCATAATCACTGTGTTCATTACAATCCTCCATCAACACCTTTACCACTATCCTCCTTTCCACCCAATTATCCTCCTCCTCATCTCCTCCTCCTCCTCCTCCTCTTCTCTTCCTCGTCTCGTCAAGAATAGTAGCAACAGCAGCTGCTGTGTAGAGCAGCTGGTACGAAACGATGTGTTTCCAATAATAATTATTATCATTGCCATCATTCTTCCTAAATTTTTCGGTTCAGGGATGAACCTTATATAAAATCAGAACAATCGGAACCACGAATGCTTGCATGTCTTTGAATGCGTGACCTTTCGAAGCAGAGTCCAATGATTGGAAATGGTTGGAAACCTTACTCTTGATTGACTTCGACCAGCCCCGTGGTTAGGTAGAAGCAAAAGTGAAAGAACAGTGCTCCGCGAGAGACGATCATTTCTCCTCCATTCGGCCCATGAGTCGGCAATTGATTAATTCAAAGGTCATGTATCCTGGGGCAGTGGCGGCGCCAGGATTTCAGTTTTGGGGGCCTGAATTTGCGGAGAAAATTTTCCGTTTTCAGTCGCCAAAATATCTGACGACCTTTTTTTAAGTCATTGACCAAAATCTGAAGAAATATTTCCATTTCGCCCGTCAAAATTTCTGATGACCTTTTTTTAGTCATTTAGTCGAAATCTTGGAAAATTGGTCCTTTTCCGTGACCGCCAAGCTGTCTGTCAAACCTCGTGCGTACCTTTACGGTTATTTTTGGGAGGCTAAAGGGAGTCATTCGTCCAAAAATGTTGTTTTTATTTGGTGAAAAGATGGATTGCCTTTTGGGGGCTTAGCCCCCACTAGCCCCTCTAGCGCCGCCACTGTCCTGGGGTTAAATTTATGCAATTTTCCGCACTCATCCTAATACAGATTCAATAGACTTGGACAAAGACATTCTTACGTGCATCTTGCATTTGATCAATTGCTTCTTGCAGCCTACCTGATAGTAGTGTGTCTATCGGTATTTCTTACCAATGAAAAAATATGATAAGTTACTTGGCACCAAATGAATGCCAGAACGGCTTTACCTCTTCCTTCCCGTGCTAGAGCCACACTGTTTAAAATACAGATCATTTTCCAGCATTATGTCCCGCTGGATGGAATGGACTTTCCGCTGCTCTACGAACGGCCGTGACATTTCTGGCTCTTTCTCTCACCTTATAGCCTTACTTTTCTCTCGAAGTTCCTCACACTGCGAGCGCTAATGAAAGGCTTATGCAGCATATATGCTGCGAGAATCGTTATCGTAACCTCCAAATCTCTAAAGCGCCACTCGGAAGTCAGACGCAGGGCACCAGCTTATTCACGAGCGCTGAGAAGCGCTTTAGCCTATAAATGATCACTTACCAGGGGCACAACCAGAACATTTTCCTGGGGGGTGCTCAGAACTATTATTGTAAGCGCTGAAGTCACGAAGCCAATGCCGACTATGAAATACTGAAAGAGCGAAAGACCCCCTACCCCCCCCCAACAAAAAACTCATCGGATTTCGAAAAATTGCGTGGGTCACCTTTTTAGCCCTGGGGGTGCTCAAGCACCCCCCAGCACCCCCCTGGTTGCGCCACTGTCACTTACAATACATTACAATACTAGATGCCATACTGCTTCACAACGGAGACAGTTATTTTGTTCATCAGGCAATGTTTAATCTATGCATCATTCTCCAGAGGGAAAGTTCCCCAGGAAATACATTTTCCCTCAGAAAATTTTAAGAGCTACTTTTTTACATGATAGCCTACTGCTTTTTTACATGATAGCCTACTGCTTTTTTACATGATAGCCTACTGCATTGCACGAACGGTTTTACTATTATACGATGAAAGTATGTCTTATCCACTGATAAAGTTTTATCCACTGATAAAGTTTTATCCACTGATAAAGTTTTATCCACTGATAAAGTTTTATCCACTGATAAAGTTTTATCCACTGATAAAGTGTTATCTACTTATAAAGTGTTATCCACTGATAAAGTGTTATCCACTGATAAAGTGTTATCTACTTATAAAGTGTTATCCACTGATAAAGTGTTATCCACTGATAAAGTGTTAGACCTGTTCACTGATAGAACAAAGAAACAAAGGATGCGCTAAAAATAGGTCATCAGATTTCAAAGATCAGAAATTACCGTCGCAATTTGTATATTTAATTCATCAGGTTCGCAACACTGAGTCCCCTAAGCAGGTCCGGAACCAACATCGTTGGATTTAACTTGTGTCTAAGCTAAATACAAGGCGTATATCCTATGGGCCCTTTTCTAATTCCTGCTGCCTATAGATCGATCGATCGGTAATCGCATGTAGGATTGCTCATTTACGATTCAGCAATTACAAGATAATTTTGTTGAGCGTCGAATTCTTCGCAAAGATAATCAATCACAGCAGAACTGATCATGCATTATTTAAACGACATCTCCACCAAACAATGATTGATTGATTGCAATCTAAGATTCAGATCATTCAGTGCCAAATGCACAGAAGTCAAATTAATTGCAATAAACTTAGCTAAATCAGACTGCCACGTGCGGCAGTGGTAATAAAGTCGAGGGTATTCATCGTCTGTCCGGGCAGCCTCCTTAGCAGTGATTTATTGACAGATGGTTGGCATAAGACGAATTGCAAAGCACGTAACCTACATCACTCAAAAGGAAACGAAAAACAATGGCCAGACGTGGGCAATACCAGCCGTTGTCTCGTGCACAAACACCTACACAGGTCTTACTAATCAAGATACTTAAAAACATCCTTGCCTGGCAGTATTGTGATCCAGAATGATAAAATGTAAACTGATCAGAGATCTCGAGTTAGCGTAAGCCCATATTAGGCTACTCTGCAGATGTAGGCTACCTAATAGTGCCTATTTACAGCGTGATAATTAAGCACGGCCATCATTTTCCAATCAATGCAGTAATTCAAGAGGATCGATGCCTGCATAGAATCCATCGAAGCAATCGGAATAAACAACCGACTCTTCGATCTTGATCGATGGTTCATTTCTGTCGAAATCATTAGAGAAATCAATCAACCTTCTCGTAGTCACGCAAATGAATGATTACTATTAACGATTATTAATTCGACTTGCACAATACGAATACGAATATGCTGCCGACGGAGCTGCGCGTTGCATTCAAACCATTGCCTCGTGATGGTCTCTTCGGAACCTAATAGGGTCTAGATATGCATGTGCATGCATGTGTGCAGCATCGGCAAGGCCAGCAAAAGAAACCATTGATTTCGAGCGTTGGTAAATTAAGTCTGCCGCATTTCTTCGCTACCGTGGGCTACCGATCACTGGTGTCGTTGTCTATGCATAGCGTCTGATTTAGTGTTATCGGTGTTGGTGGTGATACTCGAATTCTGGTTTCCTTGAAAATGTCCGAATCATGCATGCGAAAGAATATATAGGCCATAGCTGTGCTCCAAATAAATTACTAGAGCATACCATATTTCAGATGTGAGCAGTCAGTCGAATACCTTGTGACTTGGAGTTAGGTTAAGAAGAAATTAGGTATGCAAATAATAGTCCTTTGAAATGATATAATTATGGCAATTAATACAGTCTTTGCTGTTAAGCTGTAGGGTAGGCTTAGGCCTATACCATGTGTTCAGTTATCTAGAAATTTAAAATTCAAACATATCCACAAGTTAATCAATTTTATGCGACGAATAAGGTTTGTTCACCCTGTAGATCACATATCACATTAAGTGATGTTGCAAATAATGTACCGGTAGGCTATGTGCCAATCTGATATCATCAGAGGGCCGAGATCAAATATGGACGATAATTAGTCCCAAAATAACTATTGTGATGTGAAAATTTAATGTAGAGGGGTTGCGCAATATAGGTTACTAACTTTGAGTTCAAGCGTTGGTCATTGAATTAAGCTTAGATATCTGTTTGGGTTCAAATTTCGGCAGACGTCGTTGGTAGAAAGAGACTTTACGAACGCCTTGCACGATTGCCAAACAGGTAAGTTCGTTCATAGGCCCTACCATGAATTGTGTAACCATTCTGCGGTGTTTCAGTTTGACATTAAAAGAAGATGTATGATTAGGATAGAATGTATGATCAAGGCCAATAATTGCTATTGTTATTATTATTATTATTTTTTTTTATTTATATTTTTTTAAATTTTTTAATTTTAAAATTTTACCCGAGGTTATTATTATTATTATTATTATTATTATTATTATTATTATTATTATTATTATTATTATTATTATTATTATTATTATTGTTATTATTATTATTAGTATTAGTATTACTACTACAATTATTTTAAAATACAAATCATTATTTGAGACAAGAAGTCTGCCAACCATAGTTCCACATGCAAACTCCGCAACGCGTAGGCCTACATGTTTTGACTAATCAACTCTAGTCGAGGCGACTTGTTAGCCATAGATCTCAGTTTTACTTTTCAGTTATGTTCTCTAGACTTGTCGTCTTCAAATGACAGGAGAAATTATCTGATCATGGCTGCGACACGCTAATAGAATTCAATAGACCGTGGAAGTCGCGCTGTTCGTCTCGCTCGAACTGCATGGTCATTGGTGACTGAGCGTTGCAATTGAACGTAATTAGAAATCATTCGAACGCATCGATCTGTCTCCGCTTCCCTATAAAACTCACCTGCATGGAATATGGATCCTAGACTTGCGGTCGAAGCATGAAACTATCAGTGACTCCACATGCAGTAAACTGACAATTTGGAGGCACACGTCCCAATGATTAAGACTAGATTTTCTCAGGGATCTAGTCGAGGGTGTATGCGAGTAAACGAGGTGTACTCACCTCACGAATAATATTATTATTTGTGTTGAGTATAATACGAGAAAAATGACCTGCGAACAGGCTTAGGCATCTGTAGCGTGTAGAATATACTAGCCTAATTTTGCTACTACAGCCCTATTATAATAGGTCTAGGCCTACTTGAGGTGTTTCGGACACTAAATTAAGAGTCAGCGTGATGGTGGTGCTAACTTCAATGCTGCACCTGTTACTAACGATCATCATCATCGTCGACGCAAAGTCTAATCAGAACGAAATCTACTTCGTCGTTAAGGAGGAGTCTCCGAAATCAACCGTCATCGGAGACATCATCGCCGCCTTCGCAATGGCCGACAAGTTCAGCGCAGCGAGCGTCCGAACTCTCCGCTTCCGGTTCCTCAACCAGCCCCAGTGCGACATCATCATCGAAGAAACGTCTGGTGTGTTGAAGACCAACGGTCGGATCGACCGAGAGGTTCTCTGCCGAAACGAAGAACCTTGCGTTGTTCGATTCGATGTGGCTGTTCAACCGATGCACTTCTTCCAGATCATCAAGGTGGCGGTTGAAATACTGGATGTCAATGACAACAGACCGCATTTCGAGACGGAGCGGAGGACGTACGAGATATCGGAGTCCAGTCCGTTGGGATCGAGTTTTTCCGTTCCATCCGCAGTTGATGATGATGTCGGTCAGTTCTCTGTCGTCAGATACTCGATGGAGACTTCTTCGTCGTCGTCGTCCGAAGCTCTGTCGCACTTTGAGCTCAGGGTCGACAAGAAACGGGATGGTTCCACGGATCTAAAACTGGTGTGTATGCTCATAGGTCCATGTGTATACGGCCATTGTGAGTATTGTGGAAATTTACTGGGGTTGGACCAAGGGCAGAAATTTTCGAAGGGGGGCCAAAGTCCTACGTAGCTGCTCATGGGGGGGTACGTCTACTTTCCGAGCAAAATAGCTGGTCAAAAATAAAGAAATTTCTAAATGGGGGCCGTGGCCGGATTGGCCCCCCGGATCCGCCCCGGGTTGAACCATTATCTGCTTGGAATTGGGGTATGAAAAACAGACTTTGCTATCTTCTATCTTCTCCTTCGTCATTGGTATGACGATGAGACCTTTACGAAATTTCTCCAAACTTCTCTGTTCCTCATTGTTTCACCGATCTCGGCTAAGCTGGTGCCCTTCTCTCTCAGGTCTTCTTTGATGTTATCTATCCAGGTCTTTCGCTGTCTCACTCTGCTTCTTCCTCCCCCCACATGCTCATGCCTGCAGTGCAGCGTTTGGTAATCTTTGTTCCGCCATTCTTCCCACATGACCGAACCATCTGAGTCTTCTCTTCCTGATTTTTTTCTGTTAGACTTTACTATGGGCTCTAAGAAAGACTAGGGGTTGAAACTCCCAACCCCCGGCAATTCTCACACTGTATACGGCTCATCTGTAGCTATGCGAAGTGCTACGTGCACCTTAAGTGCTACCCTTTGCCGAAGGTGGGAGTGCCTCTGAGTTTAGATCTTGAACAGGGGATATACAAATTCTGATTGACTGATTGTGCAGCTTGATAGGTGTATAGAGTGTCTTGGTTGTCGTATTAGGTTTGTACCAGGCCTGAGGTTTCTGCGCAAATCAATTCTTACACCGTTATTTAATATACGGTAGCTTTCTCTTCAACTTTAACTATTATGTTTTGTATTATAGGTCTTAACGTTTCCCTATTTTAGCTGAAGAAATCGAACACATCCGTAAAGGCAGTTTATTTGGCTATAGGAAAAGCGCTGTGCTAAAACATTTATATTGTGTTCGATTCTTAGGCTTTGATTAAGGAGCTGGACCGTGAACTGCAGGACTCTCTCTTCCTACGGATCCTGGCGATCGACGGCGGTACTCCCGCTCGATCCGGTTCAATCGAGGTGACGATCAATGTCGTGGACGCTAACGACAACCTCCCCGTCTTCGAGAAGAGCACCTACGAGATCAACATCGCCGAAAACTTTCCTCTCCAATCAACAATCCTTCGAGTCAGAGCCGTGGACCTGGACAGCGGATCGAATGCGGACGTCCACTACTCGTTCACGCACAGCACTTCGATCGCATACGGTGATGTGTTCTCATTGAACAATTCAACCGGTGATATAACGGTGAGTGGTGAGGTGGACTTCGAGACGAACTCGGAGTTCCGCCTGATCGTCTGTGCACAGAACCCTGGACACGAGTCGACGTCATCTGAGGCGATGGTCATCATCAAAGTGGAGGACGAGAACGACAACTACCCTGCGGTCACCATCAACGCCCTCTCCGCCTCGGCCACTTCGGTCATCAACGTCCCAGAGGACATCAACATCGGAACGTTCGTTGCTCACGTCATCGTCACCGACCCGGACGCCGGACTGAATGGAGTTTGCAATTGCAGCTTAAACGTCGACGCGTTTCGACTCCTGGAAATGTTTTCCATGGAGTATCAGATCGTGACGGCAACGCTGCTGGATAGAGAGACGACAGCCAGTTACGCTGTTGAGATCGTCTGCCAGGATGGCGGGAAACCACGGCTGCTGTCGAGGACGACGCTTCAGGTCGATGTGACGGACGTTAACGATAACAATCCACGTTTTCTGTCGGCGTCTTTTGTTGCGAATGTCTTGGAGAACAATTACATTGGTGCCTCTGTTGTGACTGTCAGTGCTGCTGATGATGATGCTGGGGTGAACTCACGCTTGACCTACGTGATACAGTTCAACGAGCATAGCCATTATTTCGACGTCGATTCCGAAGTGGGATTGGTGACGGCAAAGTATTCCTTCGACCATGAGAAGTTCGCTCAGCTCAGCTTCACTGTGTTGGCCGTCGATCAGGGTGTACCACCGAGGACAGGTAAAGGACCAGGTTTGACTATTGTGCCAATGTCCATGTCACACAGCGTATGGTTGCTTTCGCAGACGTATAAGCTACATGTAGTGGTGGCAGGTCTGTAACAGGAACAAAAGTAAAAGTAACAGTAGTAGTTGGCATACAATGTATAGTCGTATCATGCTTGCAGATTTCTTCAGCATTATATCAACATAGATTTATACCCAGACTTTGGCTATAGCAGCGGTAGCAGTAAAGAGTCTATATTCATGGTAGCAGTAGAAGCAGCCTACACTGCATGCTGTATAATAATAGTATTAGCATTAGTAGAAAAGGAAGAACACCAAGAAGCTGACAATGATGATGATCATAAAAATATCACGACGATGATGTTTTGACGATAAAGTTGATAACGATGACGAATATATAATATAATATATAGCCTATATAATATATTATATATAATATATTATAATAAATATATTATGTATAATAATTATATTATGCATATTCCTGTGATATTTAGAGATGTCATTTTATCATGGCCACAACATAATTTTTATGATGATTGCTTGACCTTTCAACTACGGTCAGCGAATCTACTCATTATAGCTAAAATAAGCAAGAGACGCAAGTGAAGTGGCGAGGCCAATCGAACGACCGACTTCTCACTATAGCTCGGAAGTCGAGCCTGCTTGTTGCAACTAGAGCATTAGACTGCAAACGCATTGTGTGACTTACTGAAAAAGACGGATGGGGGTCAGACTCTGATCCATTAGAAATTTAGTATTTGTCGGTTCGATTAATCACTGGAAAGGTCGGAGTGTGGTCATTTTTTTGCTCAATTGTGTTGGTCAGCAAAATTGAGAAACTTTTCCATTGATTGCTGGAGAAACTCCTGGAAAATTACCCCAGGGGTACGCAGTGAAGACTTAGCTTTGGACCGAGGAAAGACTATGGGTGGGGGTGTTTGAGACACCAACCGCTACGACAGTTTCCGCCCTACATACCTACAAAGATATCTATTGTGTATATAGGCTGTTACTGAATAGAAGACGCTTTACGTTGCAGGAACTGCTTCGGTTGTCGTCAACATTCAAGACGTAAACGATGAAGCTCCACGTTTTCTATCGTCCGCATATTCGCTGGGATTGGAAGAGAATCGACCTTCAGGATACGAAGTGGGAATCCTCAGCGCCACCGACTCAGACGAACATCCATTCAACTCGTTTTCCTTCTCTTTGATGTCGAGCGGAAGTCTCTCCGACGCTTTCGTCATCGATGCGAGAAGCGGACGAATAACGACGACGCGACCACTGGACCGTGAACAGCAGGAATATTTCTACATGACTGCCTGGGTCTGCGATGACAATGCACGGAGTCTGAGCAGCACGGCTGGAGTGACGATCTACGTGATGGATGTAAACGATAATCAGCCAAGCTTCGTCGTGTCTGGAGTGAAGAACGTCACGAACGTTGCTACCAGGATATCGAGTCACGCTAGAATCGGAACAGTCGTTATGCAGGTGAGTCGCCTTAATTGAAGAGGGTGAGAATTGCAAAGGAGCGGTTGAGGGTTCAACCCTCTCCTGTGGTCTCTCTTAGGACCCATAGTAAAGTCTTCGTTGCAAGTCCAAACTCCAAACCAAATCAGCGTCCGACTAGGCCTACTTAGTTATGCTTCTAAAATTCTTATACTGGCCTTTAAGCATCTCGTTAAGCACGTACGGCAGCCTAAATGTTTAAGTTCATTTCGTGAAGCTTGTTCATTAGTAGCCTAATCAAACAGAGCCTAATCAAGCTGATAGCCAAAACAGTTGCCAAGCACACTCACTATAAGTCTATAACAGCTGAAACAGAAAACCTACAGAGTATACATTAATATGTATTTATACCCAACATAAACGTTTCACCACGTCTAGCCGACTATATATGGCCTCAACGATTGCTCGAATGCTTGACAAATTAATGTGAAGATGACATTCTTGTTGACATGCGTATACTGTACGGAACGTTTTCGTCATTTTGGTGCCAAGGTCAATGGAAGGTCAATCGCCTGATAGGTTACTCATCTAGCGAAAGAGCGACGAGAGGAAGCACGCGGGAGGAAAAGCAATAATTGCTGAAGCGAATTTCGCTGAGGATGAGAAAGACGAATTTCTATAAGATACACGCATGTAGTGCGGTGGTCTTTGCAACCGACCGCACGGACGGAAGGACCTTCCTTCGTGTGCATCTTTTTAGGTCAGAGGTTGAGAACCTCTGTTTTAGGCTATAATCATAGCTGCACAGCGATCCAGCGTGGACTTTCTTTACAAGCATTTGAAACTAATCTCTTTTGCCATAATTTGGTTGGCCGCATCTCGGAGGTGCTATGTATGTGTGCTCTGAATGAATGAATGAAGGAATGAATGAATGAATGAATGAATGAATGAATGAAGGAAGGAATGAATGAATGAATGAATGAATGAATGAATGAAGGAATGAAGGAATGAATGAATGAATGAATGAATGAAGGAATGAAGGAATGAATGAAGGAATGAATGAATGAATGAATGAATGAATCGATCGATCAATCAATCAATCAATGACGGAATGAATTCAATCAATCAGCCAATCAATCAATGAATCTATCAATCAACCAATCAACAAATCAGTCAATCAATGCAAACTTGATATAGCGCCTCTCACGGATTCCTTATAAGACTTATTATACAAGCATACTCAGAGGCACTCCCGGGCCAGCGGAGTCTGGCAAGAACGGCCCTTTAGAGATGAGTAGACCTAAACGGTCCAGGGATTCATCCTTAATAGCAAAGTAGCTCCAGTGGAAGGCCATTGCAAATGATTGAGACGACGACGAAGAAAGCCATTGCTAAATGAGCCATCAATATCGAAGCTTGTTTAATTCTGTTTCGGTGTAGGTCAGTGCTATGGACGACGATGCTGGTGAGAACGGACAGATCGTCTATCGAGCAGACAGCAGCAGCAGCTCAGCAAGAGATCTCTTCTCCATTCATCCATTCTTCGGAACGATCATCCTTTCCACAGACCTATCCCTCATCTCATCCTCCTCATCCTCTTCCTCCTCCTCTGCCGACAACTCATCCTTTGCCTTCGTCATCACCGCATCGGACAGAGGAAGTCCTTCGCTGTCCACTCAAATGACCCTCACCATCTTCGTCGACACAGATCTCGAATTTCCAAAAGAACCAACGACGATGGTGGACCAACCGTACAGCAAGAAAATCATCATTCTCTCGTTGTCGGCTCTAGTGTTTGCCCTCATCGTTATATTCGTAGCAGTGCTCATCTGTTTCTGTAACATGAAAAGAAAGCACGAGTCGAAGAACTTGGAATCGGTGAAAGCGACAAGGATATACAACGTGGCCAGAAAGCAGGAAAATGACGTCATGAATGAGTCATCATCGTCGACTATGTATTCCGGGATGTATTTCGGATGCCAGCAGATAGACGCCCTCTATGGATCGAGCAAAACGACGAAGAACGTTTCATTTGCGGACAATCGTCGACCGAGTCAGTCGAAAAACCATTCGCCGTTGACGACCGAAATTGAGATATTTGAATCGGTTCGATTAAAGATGTGAATTATTAACTGCAGCAGGCAGGGGCTTCTATCCCCCCTAAGCAGCCGGGCGCAATCCATCTTCTTCCCCCCCTTTTCTGGACCGGCCTTCCTCTATGTATGCAATATAATGTAATCTAGCGCATGCCCTGCTCTAGTGTGGGAATGAAGGTTTGTTTGGAGGGGGACAAACGAACATCCAGCAGACGATCGCCGAAGTATGTGTAGCGCCGAGAAGGGACCCTGGTATGGGGAGGGTATGTGCCCCTCCCCATGAGAAATTTTTGCGATTTTCGCATTGTAATTTCAGCATTTTAAGCTGTCCTCTTAGCAAAATACTCTACTATTTCTGTGGAGGAATTGCAGCAATTGCTGCCAAAGTTGGGCAGTCATATGTTTGGCATCCTTGATCAGTGTCCGCTCGAGAGGCGTTACATAAATTTTTAGAGCACAATAAAATACAATGTAGGTCCTACATTTTAAGCCCACGTAATAATGATGTTGCTTTACTATAAAAGTGTTCAAGGACCAAATTTGACAGTCTGAAATTTGAAAGATAACATTGGAGAGAAGCCATTTAGTTGTGCAAAATAGTATTTGTATTAATAGTATTTTCCCCAATTTTAATATGATTGTATTATTTATTAAAATAGTAAAAACATAACAGCACTATAATCATGTAATAGGAAATTTTTTGTGGTATATTATAGCTGTTGTAGCAGTTCATGTATTTCAAAAATTCAGAGAGTAACCTAACTAAAAACTCAAAGTGTATAAAGAGTATACATTTTGCTAAAAACTATCAGGCCTACTATTTTGTCCAAATTTATATGGAGGGGAAGTATTTTCTGGGGGATCTTCCTCCTAGTGATGCCTAGATTGAACGCTGCCCTCGATGTCCGACCTTCCCCCCAACCTACGTGAATTTTGGCTGTCTTCTGATTCCCCCCCTATTTTTCACTGGGCGCAAGCTGCGCCCGCCATGTATAGAGATAGAAGCCCCTGGCAGCAGGGATAGTAGCCTACTGGCGATCGAGTCTTGACAGAGGCAATGACATTATGATAGGCCTATTGCATGCTGCTCGAATTCAAGAAATATTGCCTCAATTAACGTGCTTAGCTTGAAGGTCGAATGCTTTACTGCTTCTATTAAGGCGTCAATATCGGTTGCACATAAATTTCGGAATCGTTTCCAAGTTCTTTTGTGAATGTGATACGAAAAACATTAATAATATTAATAATATAAATTAGCTCTATTAACTCTATTCTCATGCTGCTTCAATTCAACGTATCTTTCTCAAGCTTATCCACACGACATGCCAATGTTTATAAATCATGAACATGACCCAAACTCTTTTTAAATTTAGTCGCCATTCATCTTTATGTCCAAGACCGTCAAAGCTAAGTCATTATAGCTACGTCGTCAAATTAGGCCTATGTATTTAGATCTGAGTGTTACACCTTTATCTCCTATTCAGAACCAAGAATGAGGTAAAGTTTTAACTCTGAACTCCCCGTAATTTAGCCTGTAATTATACCGTATTCGGCACTGGTAGTTTCTATAGCATTTTATATTTAGCTTGGTTTCAGCCATGCACTGAAGTTACTTCTCGTATTGATATTCTCATTGCAGAATCAAGTAAAAGGTCAAGATAGCCTATGTGGTATACAGAGATTCGTCAAACTGCTTATCAGAACTTTGGTTCCTTAATTCTTACTTGTTCACCTACTTCGACATAATTATTAATTATAGGCCTCCGATGGTGGAGGCGACAATCAAAGTTGAGAACAGTCAGAAAGACACGCCACAGAAAATACAGATAACTGTTGCTTTATTATAAAGTCCACCGCGCCACACTGTTAATCGATTGTATACGATCAAAAACTGTTTCACATTCGAAAATATTGAAAAGTTTTTGTGCCAGGTTGAATCAGTGTTAGCCTCGTTATCGATTGAGTTGAGGTTGTCCTCTTGATGCTGTGTTTCGACCGTTCCACTGCGAATCTGGACCGCGTCACTTGCAAATCTCCACGTCCACCACAATGACCACAACCCTCTAATCATTTCGTCCATTCATCCCCCTTTTCACCCCACAGCTCAACAACGCACAGCGCATAAATAAAAAATAAATTTAAAATTAATAATAATGGGCTTGCGGGATTTTACGCCATGGCATCCGCGCCAGGGGCCCTCCTGCCTTTGTGAGGAGCTTACGGGGTTTTAAACCACGCCAGAGGCCCGGCAGGTACTAATACAAATAAACTACAAACACACAGCAACAACAAAAACAACACAGAGCCACACAACCATCACTCATCAACAACCCTCAGGCCAATCCACCCATGGCATGTCAATCCTTTCAGACAGTCATGCAGCGGTTCCTAAAGCAACACAGAAAATCCACAAAGATAATAATACATGTCACGACAGATCTAAATCAATGTAGAAATAGACTAAATAAAGTAGGCTTAAAATATATATATCCTGCTTGGCCCAGCTTGGATGTGACTCGTTTGTTGGCTAATTGATCCAAGCGATATATATAGCTGGATGGATAGATGAATAGATGAATGGCAGGGTTGTTCTAACGAATTTTTATAACTGCATGCACAACTCCTTCTGTCCTTTACCATCTTCGATAGTTGGATGAATAGATGAATGGATGATCGAATGGATGGCTAGACGAATAGATGAATGGATGAACCAGCATAAGAATTTATGGATCAATATAATGTATAAACGAATAAATGAATGAACAAAAATCGACTCTAGACTTGCCTTAATTCATGAGCAATCGCGGCTTCATGCTTTTGACGCTCGCCTTTCCTCCGACTCGTAATTTCCACATCAGCTGATTCAGGTCCTCCCAGACTTCTAGACCATGGTTGACTCGTCTTCTGGTAATTTTCATCTTATTTCAGAATGCTTTTCTATATCTAAACAAAATAAGACAAACAGCGCCGCGTAAGGTCACAACGTGGCTCGATCTTCAATCTGCCGCTGATCTGCGCAATCGATAATCATTATAATGTGTGCGACTAAATACCACATGCATGACTTCATAAAGAACTTCTTATTCTTTGTCCACAAAAACGACGTCTGTGGTCCAAAAATGTAAATGACGTCAGTTCAGACTTCTTTGAAAGAAATCTATAATTATTAGGTTTATGTCATAATGCTGGAGATGACTCGATCGTGTGCTTCGTCCATCGGTCACTGTTGCTATGGCAATCTATAGTCACTACATGTTTGCTACATACAGAAGCAAAAGCAAACAAAATGACCTCCGAAGTTTAGGTAAAACTTTTATTAGGAGGCAAATTTGACACTATTAATGTATAGAGCGGTCTTATTGCGCGCTAGATAGTAAACAGTCGATGCAGCAAAAAAGGCGGGAACGTCCGATGTAAAATAAAATTTTCTGTGCTTTCACCTTAGGGGTCTAGGCTACCAATACCTCTTCTTCTACTTAACTTTCATAGGCATGGTAGGCTATTCACTTCTTAAAACTTGCATCAAGTTAATTAAATTTTTTCATGTCATAATAATAATATCTCATGTTTGACTTAAACTCATTTTAGTTAGGCCTAATGATCGTTTATTTTCGATGGTTGAAATGATCGCCAAAAAACTCACATAGGCTACATTACGAATAATTTCTTTTTCACTTCGATGATCGACTGTCGTATTTCTAAGGCCTTTGAAAACAATGAATATTCTATTGGTATCTTCTTCGATTTAGCAAAGGCCTTCGATACTGTGAATCATGAGATCCTATTAAAAAAATTAGCTAATTATGGCATCAGAGGCATCCAATTAGCTTGGTTTACCAGTTATCTCGAAAGACGTCTCCAGTGTGTTTCCTGCAATGGAGCTCTCTCAGACTTTAGAGTTGTTAAATATGGTGTGCCCCAAGGTTCTAATCTCGGACCCTTGCTTTTTCTTCTATACATTAATGACTTGCCTAATATATCTCCTACTCTTTCATTCATCTTGTTTGCTGATGATACAAATGTCTTCTACTCTCATAAATCCTACCAGAGTCTAATGCAAACAGTAAACAATGAACTTATCTTCATAGCCGAATGGTTCTCTGCTAATAGACTCTCCTTAAACATTGATAAAACTAACTTTATGCTCTTTCGAACTAATAAAAAGATGTGCCCCCAGAATGAATTGCAACTGTCTATCAATGATACCTCCATAACGCAGGTTAGCTCCACTAAATTTCTTGGTGTGTACATAGATCAACACCTCACATGGAATGATCATATTAAATATATCTCTGCCAAGGTTGCAAAAAGTGTTGGTATCCTTCGTCGAACTTCCCATATACTCCCCCCCACTATCCGTGTTAAATTGTACTACTCATTAATATATCCTTATCTCTCATACTGTAATTTAGTTTGGGCATCTACATATAAATCCAGGGTCAATAAATTAGTACTTCTCCAAAAACGTGCAATACGTATCATAGCTGGAGTTAAGCCTTTTATTCACTCAAGTCCTTTATTTCAATCATTTAATTTATTAAAGTTTCACCAAATAATGACTTTCCAGATAGGAGTCTTTATGTATCGGTTCACCCATGATCTTCTTCCCCTTAACTTTGCAGGGTATTTCCAAAAAGAATCTGAAATTCACTGCTATTCCACCAGGAACTCCTCTCATTATCGAGCCATGGCATATCCGCTCGTTTAAACTCAAGAAGATTCCATATTAAATATACTGGACCAGGTATATGGAACTCGTTTCCTAGTCATGTTCAACAAGCTTCCAGTTTACAAAGAGCAAAAACATTACTGCGCAACTACTTGGTTAATGACTGCAAAGATATTTAACCTTGTAGGCACTGATTTTATTTTATTATTATTTGTTGTGTTTGTTTTGCGTTCTTTAGTTAAGTTTACTACATTAATTGTCATCTCATGCTGTTCTTTTAGCCTATTGTTCAATTCATTATGTCAACCGTCTAGCCATCTGTTAAAATTGCATATGTAATTAGGTGTCCCTGTTAGCGGGATATTCATCCCTTAGGGCCTTCCTTGTTACCATCCGATAATGTGAAGCATGTTATACTATGTCTATTGTGTATGTTGATGGTTGGTTACAATAAATGAATTGAATTGAATTGAATTGAATTGACTGTCGTATCAGTTGTGGAACAGTGTGGTCTTCGTTTTCTTTTTTCCCACCGTCTTTGTCGCATTTCGTTGTCGATTTAATCGTTTTTGTCGTCGTCGTCTTCATCGGCGTCTTCACCGTCTTCGACAGAAATGAACAACGATCCCGAAACTGACAAAGAAGTTATCTACTTCATTTTGTGATGACGTCATATTTGAGAATTGTGACGTCAGTTGAGTTTTATATAAAAAGGAAATCGCAACGGGTGCAGCAAGTAATCCTTTGGGACCGTCAATGGGACGACTTCAATTCCGCGTTTCTGTATCTGATATATTCTATAGGCCTATACTTAGGCCTAAGTATAAACTGTGTATTTCAGACCATGTTAATTGTAGGTCTCACATCAAATTTAATTATAATAGTACTTAGGCTAGCTACGTAGGGGCCTATTATTTAAATAATTATGAACAAATTTAGTTAGCCTGACACTAAAAATAAAAAAATAAAAATTGAGCGATTTAATATAACAATTTAACCACCTCTGTTGCTCTAGGCCCTAAGTGTGCTTTTAGAAGTGCATTAATTAGCAGACCCATTTGCGTGTTTCTGTGGTACGACGAGTGTCAGGACCGAGTCGATCTGTGGTTCTACTCAAACCTGCATCGATACTCATTACTCAGGTATCCTATATTTTGCGTCAAAACTTGTACGATGGGAAAATTAAGTAGCCTAGGCCTAGGCTAAGTGCTGTGTAATTTTTATTTCCTTGTCCAATATGGGCGGAGTATATCAGGGGCTAGGTGGGGGTGGGGAGCTAAGCCTCCAAGGATGACTAAAAAAGGTCAACTTTTTTGCCGGGGAAAATGGTCTATTTTCACGAAATTTCGACCGAATGGCTAAAAATGCCTAAGTCCTGTATAGGCTAATCATTAATCAGGCAGCTGGACTATATGAATCCATGTGTTAGCCTACCTTTGCCCTAGTGGATGTACGTACGTGTACACTGTGCAGTTACAGGTATCCAGTGCTATGGCACATTTGCAATTACCGGTACATTGTCAATCGTAATCGTAATCGTAATCGTAATCGTAATCTCGAGACTTCTACAGCGCCCACAAAAGCCAAGTCGCGGGAACCAGCTTATTCACAGGCGCTCAATCAAAGCAAAATCGATAGGCAGCGGGTCAAGTCCGGAGAGTCAGGCAGGCAGATAGCCTAGATGGACCGTGGACGACTAAGGTGGTTGATGTTTAGAATTGAAATGACGAGGGATGTGATGAGAAGAGACAGTGCCGGCGCTAGGGTACCTGAGGCCCCCCCAAAAAAACCTTGAGGCCCCCATACCTTGAGCTGTCAACTCGGCAACATTTCTCATAGGCCTAAGTGCTGAAAGACATGGTGTAAGACTTCAATAAATGTCCCCTCCCAATTGGTAAATTTTTTGGAATTTCCATGCTGTATTGGTAGAATTTTAAGCTATCATCTTTACAAAAATCGCTAATTTTTCAATGCGGTTAGTCGTGGTTTAGGACTTCAGAGTGTCCCCTCTCCATTGTTTAAATTTGTCCGATTTGCCAACTAATGGTAGCATTTATAGGATGTCAACTTAACAAAATTGATCATTATTGATGGGCAGTGGATGATACCTATGCAATATTTCTGAAATATTGGGGATACAAGGATTCCGTCCCAACCACAAATTGTGGGGCACCTGTCCACATCCCCCCCCAAGTCTCCTCTTTGGTTGAAGGACAATGCTCTATTTTGAGGCCTCGTCCAATTAGCAATTAGAATAAGCTACAATTTATAAACGTTGTGTTTGAGAAAGTGGACGAAATTGCCTGAGTTAGTTTGAATGGCTTTATACTTACGCCCAAAATCAGTATGATATTTGCATTAAGTCTGCTATGGCAGTGCCATATGGTTAGTTGAGGCATGCACAAGACCCGATCTGTACAGTCACAAATAGGCATAATGACCAGCTAAATTTGGGGGCCCCTTTCAAACTCGGGGCCCCCCGGCCGGGGGGTACGGGGGGTGCTAGCGCCGGCACTGAGAAGAGAAGGAATCAGGGTAGGATTTGTGAGAGCAATGTTTTCAGTTTTGAGTGAAAGACCTGTGGGGAGATAGCGAGAGGTGGAGTTTTGGAGAGTTCGTATGATGGGTCGGAAGTTTGCCGAAATGCTGGTGGAAGTTTGTTCCAGAGAGGTGGAACGGCAATTATGGCTATGGAGCGGTTTGCAAATTTCAGTGATGAAGTGATGGGAGGGCGAAGCAGTGTAGCCTAATGGAAGATGAGGAGCGTGTTGAACGAGGTGGCTGGATGGTGAACAACTGACGAAGGTAGAACGGCTGGGATGATTGAAGTGTATTGTAAGTGAGTGAGAGGACTTTGTATTCGATGCGTTCAGGTATTTTGAGCCAGTGAAGTGATTTCAGGACAGGAGTGTTGTGGTGACGTTTTGTGGTTTTCGTCACTGCACGGGCGAGGGCATTCTGGATAGCTTGGAGGCGGTTAATTTGGGTTATATCAATGTTTAGGAAGAGAGAGTTGCAGTAATCAAGTTTCGCATCAACTATGGATGTGGCTATTGTGGATGCAGTTTTAAAGTCGAGCATAGGTCGGATTCTGCGGAGATCTCGTATGTGCATGAAACAAGTGCGGGAAAGTTGGGTTATGTGGTCGGAGAAGCTAAGATGCTGGTCAAAGATTACACGTACCTAGGTTTCGGACAGGAGAATTTGCGGAGAAAGTGTGGTTGGAAGAAGTCATTGTTGAAGGAAATAGAGGGATCAGGAATTTTCTTGAGTTGTTCTCTGAGGCCAATTAGTATAAATTCTGTCTTGGAGGGTTAAGGCAGAGGAGATTTGACCTAAGAGAGAAGATTAGATATGGAGTCAGAGAAGCTGCTTGGAGAGAAAGAGATGAATAATTGGGTGTCGTCAGCATATAGATGATGGTCGACTGTGGATGCTTTTATGAGTGAACTGAGTGGAGTGGTGTAGAGGATGAACAAGAGGGGTCCGAGGACAGAACCTTGCGGAACACCGCAGGTGAGAGGGTATGATTGAGATGACGTTTCAAGTGTTTTGACTGAGAAAGAGCGTGATGCGAGATAAGACTGATTCCAAAGGAGCGCAGTGCCAATGTAGGCCTACCGGTAATTTTAGTTGCTGCATGATGGAGGCTGCGCAAAATAAGTAGCCTAAATTTGAACTCATCGATTAGGCTACAAACTTACAATAAAGGCCTAAGCCTTATTTCATCTGTTGCAAAGGGGAAGGGAGGGTAATGCCAATTGCAGACAATGAGCGACGAGTTCAATTATGTGATTCTCTTCGGACGTCGATCCTTTGTGGACGACCCCATTAGAACAGTGCGTTAAGAAATATTCGAAGGTAGGCCCTATTCGACAATGTGGAGACAGAGCGCCATGGCTGACCCCTCCCCAGTGAGGGACTAATTCAAGACGGAAGGAAAAGAAGAAGTTAAGAGATATTCAAAGATGCCAAACATAATAGGCCTACCCAGGATCTGGCTTTGGGCATACACAGCAACACAGGGCTGACCAGGGGCTTCTATCCCCCTTAAGCAACCGGGCGCAATCCATTTTCTTCGCCCCCCCATTTTCTGAACCGGCCTTCCTCTGTGTAGGCCTATGCAATATAATGCAATCTAGCGCATGCCCTCCTCTAGTGTGGGAATGAAGGTTTGTTTGGAGAGGGACAAACGAGCATCCAGCAGACGATCGCCGAAGCATGTGTAGCGCCGAGAAGAGACCTGGTACGGGGAGGGAATGTGCCCCTCCCCATAAGAAATTTTGGCGATTTCCGCATTGCAATTTCAGCATTTTAAGCTGTCCTCTTAGCAAAATTACTCTACTGATTCAGTGGAGGAATTCCTACCAAAATTGGGCAGCCATATGTTTTGTGCCTTTGATCAGTGTGCACTCTAGAGGCGTTACATAAATTTTTAAAGCACAATGCAATACAATAAAATACAACGTAGGTCCTACATTGTAAGACCACGTAATAATGATGTTACTTTACTAAGTGTTCAAGGACCAAATTTGACTGTCTGAAATTTGAAAGATAACATCGGAGAGAAGCTGTGTAAACTAGTATTTGTATTAACATTATTTTTTTCAATTATAATATGATTGTATTATTTATTAAAATAGTAAAAAACATAATTATAATCATGTAATAGGAAATTTTTATTATGGTATATTAATAATATAGCTGTTATAGCAGTTCATGTAATTCAAAAATGCAGATAGTAGCCTAACTAAAAACTCAAAGTGTATAAAGTGTATACATTGTGCTAAAACCTATTAGGCCTACCATTATGTCCAAATTTATATGGAGGGGAAGTATTTTCTGGGGGGAATCTTCCTTTACTATCTTCCTTTAGTGATGCCTAGATTGAACGCTGCCCTCCATGTCCGACCTTCCCCCCAACCGACGTAAATTTTGGCTGTCTTCTGATCCCCCCTATTTTTCACTGGGCGCAAGCTGCGCCCGCCATGTATAGGGATAGAAGCCCCTGGGGCTGACGAGAGGAACTCCTGCCGACCCCTAAGCTACCTGAAGGCTTTAGAATTCTTTTTCTAGAAACAAACTGAAAGAATAGAGGAGCAGGTATAGGAACCATATACGATTCTATATTTATATAATACAAAGCCATACAATATGATTTTATTTAGTTGTTAGTTTGAAGTTTAAACTGATTGTAGTTAATTCTATGTAATATTATATCTGTAATATTATATGTAAAAAGGCATAACTCATCAGCTTCGCATGGCTTCCTAGCCTGGGTCAATAAAAGGAAGTCGGTGAAGAGTCATGCATATAGGTATAGGCCTACGAGACGGGCAAGTTTAAGTAATTGGACCAATGAGGCGAGCTGCTGAACGAAAAACGAAGTCACCAGGGCCCCGGGCATTTGCCGCCCCTCGGTGGCCCTAGGCATACATCAGTGAAGTTGTTGCTGAACAATATAGCCTATAATAAAACATTGATCTTTGGCTATCAGCATTCTGAATAGGGTTTGTTGCTACATGGGCTATTATTGGATTGTGGTATCTAAACTCAAACAATGAACAACGACAAAGCGAACAATGCAAGCAACTTTATTAGGTAGGATTTGCTAATAAATTAAATTTCATTACAGAAACCAGGCTTATAAGCTACTAAATCGTTAGAATTGTGTAAATATGGAAATCCACCGCGAGTGAACGAAATTGAGGGTCATTAAACTGATGTTAAATCGAAACACGTCGCACAAGTTCAGGCCGTAACCGATACGAAATTACAATGTTCTTACACGTAAGTTACAATCACTAATAAATGTAGGTCATGTCAAAAACAAATCCTAATCCACATTGGTCAGAGCCTTCACTGCCGACGAAATACGTGATTTCACGCACAAAGCGATAGATTTCCATAGTTACAAATTGCAGCTTTAGCTATTGCAAAATTGTGCCATCGAATCTCACTATAAATAAAAAAAATTCAAAAAAATTCGCAACCCTACAGGACAAAATAATGAACTGTGAGATAATTTCCAACGGATGGATGTGCACAGCAATGCAAACGGAACTTCTTAGAAAGTCGATGAAACGCGTTTGACAATGCGTCGGCGGTAGTAGTCGTGCGCATTCGATTTCGTGTTGGATGGACAATTCAGATAATTTCTGCTGCATTGCGGAGGGATCAAATGTTCGTGAAAGTGTGTGTGCATGTGTGTACGCGTGTGCGTGTTTGTGTGTGTGTGTGGGTGTGGCAAAAGACTTGATTGATTAGATGGAGCTGACTGATATGATATCTGTGGGGGTGTGATGTCTATAAGAGCACATCTGTGTAGGTGTTGATGTAGTCCGTCGTTCAGAACCTCCTCAGCCAATCAGAGGCGCCGAGCGTGTCCTGGGTCGCCGTCAGCGGTTCATCGGAGTACGCTGTGTACGAGCGATCTGTCGACGTCGTCTCGGTGACGTGTCTCAGGACGCGGGAGGATTCTGCGCTGTCCAGTTGAGATTCTCGCATCCACGAGTCGATTTCCATCACTGGAGCGGACTCTGTTTAGATGAATGCGAACACCAGTGGTTTATTAGACATACGAAGAAGCATGTGTGGCATTTGATATGAAGAAACATGTGTGGTTTATTAGACATACGAAGAAACATGTGTGGCATTTGATATGAAGAAACATGTGTGGTATTAGATATGAAGAAACATGTGTGGTGTTAGATATGAAGAAGCATGTGTGGCATTTTATATGAAGAAACATGTGTGGCATTTGATATGAAGAAGCATGTGTGGTATTTGATATGAAGAAACATGTGTGGTATTTGATATGAAGAAACATTTGTAGTGTTAGACATGAAGAAACATGTGTGGCATTTGATATGAAGAAACATGTGTGGCATTTGATACGAAGAAACATGTGTGGTATTTGATATGAAGAAACATGTGTGGTATTAGATACGAAGAAACATGTGTGGTATTAGATATGAAGAAACATGTGTGGTATTAGATATGAAGAAACATGTGTGGTATTAGATATGAAGAAACATGTGTGGTTTATTAGATATGAAGAAACATGTGTGGCATTTGATATGAAGAAACATGTGTGGTATTTGATATGAAGAAACATTTGTAGTGTTAGACATGAAGAAACATGTGTGGTATTTGATATGAAGAAACATGACATTGTGTGGTATTAGATATGAAGAAACATGTGTGGTATTAGATATGAAGAAACATGTGTGGTATTAGATATGAAGAAACATGTGTGGCATTTGATATGAAGAAACATGTGTGGCATTTGATATGAAGAAACATGTGTTGCATTTGATATGAAGAAACATGTGTTGCATTTGATATGAAGAAACATGTGTGGCATTAGATATGAAGAAACATGTGCAGCTATTCTTGATAAGAAAACACATTTAAGAAATGTGATGACTGAATCTGAAAGTATTATATGTATACACACGTCATCAACCCATTGCTGCATCACCATGGACCATATCACACCCTGTGCACTAGCGTAATCATCGTCATCTTCATCATCATCATCATCATCATAATTATGACTAATGCCAGTCATATGACGGTTGTGGTTACGAATATATCATCTGCATTGTCCTTGCTCTCTTGTCAACTCCAATGAGTGATATCCAACTTTATTAAAGCAATCAATCTGTAAAATATGATGTGCGATTTTTTTACCATCAGCCTAGTTATCATCAGTGGCGTAACTAGGAACTCGGGGGTCCCTAGACAAAATGTGAATATTGAAGTGTATTATCACTATACACAGTGGCATAACTAGGAACTCGGGACCCCTCTGGGGCCTCTACACTCGAGGGCCCCTAGACTTTGTCTACCCAGTCTACCCTATTGTTACGCCACTGGTTATCATCATCATCAACACGTTGGAATTTTTTTATATATATTCGTTTCATTGAGAAAGTAAACGATCATCATCAGGCGACAGTTAACAAGCGTCAAAAGTGCAGCAGATAAAAGCCTAGCAAACGCTTTTGAACGTCAGCATACGACGTTCTTACATGGCAAAGATTGACTATCTGCAATGTTAAAAGCGTGTCAAATACCAAGCCAGTAGTACTTACCAAATATTCTCCTCGGTATGACCGGTTTTTCCATTTCGAGAGGATCGCTGAAGCCGTACGCTGTTTCCGCCAGCACTCTGAAGTAGTACATTTGATTCTCCGCGAGATCAGTGATGCAGTAGGCTGTTACGTCTGGTGGACAGACTCCCGCCTGCGTCCAGTGACTGCGCTCGGCTTCACGTTTCTCTATGATGTAGCGTTCAATGGGGTAGCCACCGTTGTCAAATGGCGGCGACCAGTGAATGGCCAACATGTTACGCGTGACACGGATGACACGTATCGGCCCATCGGGTCTTGCAGGTGGACCTACGTGACATTCAAAGAAGGAAGGTATATTGCTCTTAGAAACCTGACTTGGCTGAGCGTCTCTCCATGAAATGAGGGATGAAATTGAGTCGTAATAATGCTGTTGTCTTTTTTCTCCAAGCATTACTCTATCGCATGAAATCATTTATATTGATGTGTAATTATTATGAGTTCCTGGAGCTGCCAAATTGAATAAAATTTATAGGCTTATACAGTGCATAAAGAGTGGGAAAATAAGTGCCTGAATGCCCCTTACCTTTCCAAAAGAAGTGCCTGGACGCCCCTTACCTTTCCAAAAGAAGTGCCTGGACACCCCTTACTTTTCCGGGCTGTGCTGCCCAAAAAGTGGCAGGAAGGCGTTCAAATTTTAAAAGAAGTGCATGGACGCCGTCCATAACCGTCCAGCCACACCTTAAGCCCTGGGCTTATATATATATATATCTTTCTCACTCATAATAATACGAAATTTACTCTTGTTATTCGTAATTATAGTAGTATAATATTATAGTCCCAGAACTTATGATTATGATAAATTGTAACAGAAAAGATCTTTCAAACATCTGGATTTCTAACAGGCCCTCACCTAGCGAATGGCTAATCGCATCTCAGGTTCATATTTCTGTGCAATGCTGCACTGATTAAACGATTATCGTAATAATAATAATAATAATAAAAGTGATAATAAGTAAGAAACTTTTGATGGCATTGCTGTGCGTAGTTTCTCACCAAACACCAACTCATCCATCACCTCAGTGCAGGGGCTTCTATCCCTATACATGGCGGGCGCAGCTTGCGCCCAGTGAAAAATAGGGGGGGGAATCAGAAGACAGCCAAAATTCACGTCGGTTGGGGGGAAGGTCGGACATGGAGGGCAGCGTTCAATGTAGGCATCACTAGGAGGAAGATCCCCCCCCAGAAAATACTTCCCTTCCATATAAATTTGGACAAAATGGTACCTAGGCCTAATAGGTTTTAGCAAAATGTTCTCACTTTATACACTTTGAATTTTTAGTTAGGGTACTATCTGCATTTTTGAATTACATGAACTGCTATAACAGCTATAATATACCATAAAATTTTTTCCTATTACATGATTATAGTTATGTTTTTACAACTTTAATAAATAATACAATCATATTAAATTTGGGAAAAAATAACATTAATACAAATACTATTTTGCACAACTAAATGGCTTCTCTCCAATGTTATCTTTCAAATTTCATGCAGACTGTCAAATTTGGTCCTTGAACACTTAGTAAAGCAACATCATTATTACGTGGACTTACAATGTAGGACCTACATTGTATTTTATTGTAGGCTACTTCATTGTGCTCTAAGAATTTATTTAACGCCTTTCGAGCGCACACTGATCAGAGGCGCAAAACATATTGCTGCCCAATTTTGGCAGCAATTCCTCCACTGAAATAGTAGAGTAAATTTGCTCAGAGGACCGCTTAAAATGCTGAAATTGCAATGCGGAAATCGCAAAAATTTCTTATGGGGAGGGGCACATTCCCTCCCCATACCAGGTTCCTTCTCGGCGCTACACATGCTTCGGCGATCGTCTGCTGGATGCTCATTTGTCCCCCTCCAAACAAACCTTCATTTCCACACTAGAGGAGGGCATGCGCTAGATTACATTATATTGCATACATAGAGGAAGGCCGGTTCAGAAAAGGGGGGGAAAGAAGATGGATTGCGCCCGGTTGCTTAGGGGGGATAGAAGCCTCTGCCTCAGTGTCGTCTTACTTTTCCCACCTATTAATGTTGTAAGTCTCTCACTGGCAGATCAACCATTATGCACCTACACCAGAGTTGTGGTGTGCAACTGGTATAAAAAAAGAATACACTAACCTACGTACTTAATTCTAAGAAACTTTCCAGTAGGTTTGCAATTTAAAGCATGCTTCCAGTAAAAAGAGTTTGCCTGTTATAATATGCACATGGTTTCCGAGACAAGGTAAAATTGATTTATTTTTAAAAATCAACATAAACTTAAATTAATTGTGACTAACCAATATTCACAATAACCCGCTCTCCGTTCACTTCCCCGTGACTCTGCTGGTTCTTTCTATGGTCTTCTCAAGACTTTTTTGGACGAGGTCTGGATCGGGAGCGCCTCTGAGTAGCGATCTTGAAAGGGGCACAATACAAATTTATGCGATTGATTGATTGATTGATTGCTTACCTAGTAGACCTCGAGGTATAACCTGTTCCCTCAGGGTGGCAGGTGGTCCAGCTCCCATTTCATTTTCAGCATGAACTCGGAAGAGGTACGCTGTTCCGTCCTTGAGTCCTTCGATGCAGGCAACGAGGATTTCGCTCGAGTCGACCTTCTTCACCTTGACCCACGCGTCCGGTTTCCCGGCCTCGCGGCATTCGATGATGTAGCTGAAGATTCTGGAACCACCGTCACGCTCTGGTGAAAGCCACGACAGGGTCACGCTGTCTTCCGTCACGCCAACGATTTCGAGTAAGATGGGAGCTGATGGCTTCACTGAAAAGTTGTTGAAATTGAAAAACAAATTTTTATAATTTAGTGATATATCGTTTTTTTATCCATGGAAGCTTTGTAAATACTTGAGGAAATATTATAAGTTAAGAGTTTAGAGTAGAGTTTAAACAAGTATTAGATTTAAAAATTATCATTTACTGACCTATTCTATTGGGATGATATATCGAATTAAGGATAATACGAGTGATTTTAGAATAATTGACGGTCTTTGATTTTGATCAGCTCAATGGACGACGTATATTTATTACCAAGTACGTACACCAAAAATCAGATAGAAGGTCATAAGAGAATATCTATCGGTAATCCTCTTATCTAAATTCCATGCACAACATCAGAAAGTTAGTTCAGCTGGAAATTCTCTTAGTAGTAGTAGTATTAACCATTAGCGACGACCTCCTCCTTTATCCAGGCTTGGGACTGGCACTGGCACTGGCAGAGCGCAACCAGTGGCAGAGTTTACTCTCTTAGAGAAATTCCTCCGTTGTTCCCTTGTTCCTCCAAATCCACTTTCACCTCACTGCGCTAACTGGCCAATGATTGACTGTCCTATACAACTCAACCAAAATGATACAGATGCCACGAATACACGTGTCCCAATAATTATATGCAAAGACATTACCGGGGGGCCCGGTAGAGTAGTGGTCAACACGCTGGCCAAGAGTGCGAGAGGTAGTGAGTTCGAGCCCCCGTTGGGCGGATTTGCTTTGTAGGCTGCCATCGGCGCCGTGTAATTACAAAGCTGTCTGTTCAGTTGGTAGTTAAGTTTAATTAAGATTACTGCATAACTTGTAAATGTAAAGCGCAGTGCGTCTTGCAGGCGTTTAATTAAAGAAAAAATATTATTATTATTATTATTATTATTATTAATTTTACAGGCAGAGCAGGATTCACAAAAAAAATTTAAAATTTTTTGACTAACTAAATTTAATGAATAAATCGAACAGATGAAGAAATAGAAAGACAAAATAACGAAAAAGCAAGGTGACTTACAGACGACAGGTTTTGGAATGACTGAAGTTGAGAGGGTACAGGCCGGTCCGGCTCCATCCGGGTTCTCTGCCCTCACCCTGAACATATATTCGTAGCCCTGAATCAAGTTCGTCAGGGTCCAGGAGGTGCGCGTTGGATCAGTGTAGGCGGCAACGTTCCACCTGGACGACTTGCCATCCTGTTGTTCCAGTATGTAGCCAGACAATGGAACGCCGCCAGTGTCCTTCGGGGCATCCCATTTTATGGTTACGGAGTCACGGGTCACGTACTCCACTTTGAGGTTGCCTGGAGCGGCTGGCAAGCCTACAGAAGAACAAAGAACATTGTCCCAAACTGATATTATAGGACTGGTGTTGAAACTGACACTGGGGAGCATGGTTCGGGACAATCAGAACATGAAAACTGATGACAACACGTGCGTTTTCAGATGTTATGTAACATGTATGAAAATGGTGCATTTTCTTTACAGGTATCGTAAATTTGTTTTATATTGAAGTCTTGAATATACTGACGACATAAAATATCTTTGCCTTCATCGTGGAATTTCTTATATTATTTCAGTTCTTTGTTCCTGGGAAATTCTTCTCTGGAGTTTTGGGATGTAATGTCCCCTCCATAATTGTTGAGGGGCATGTGTCCTACTGCCCACCCAACAGTCTGTCTACACCTAAGTAGGCCTATACATATATCTAAATAGTGTCATAAGTATTCTCTGTACTGTACGAGTTCAATTTTATTTTTTATTTCACATATAGAAAAAGTAAAGAATACTATTACTTATCAACTAATCAAAATTACTCAAATGAAATTTCAGTTTTTTTATTTCCCAAACTTACGTCTTGTAAATCCTGAAAATATCACTTTATTATCACCGTAGTTAGAACTTTTATTTGTCACTAGCATAGTAATAAGTTCTGTTAGAAGAAAGAGCCGATTTCTGTGAGCAAAAAAGAATAGGGCCTTAGTTCAATATATCTTAACTTGATTGTTTAAACAAAACCCCAAAAAACAAACCTTGAATTCGGTTTAACACTCCCTACAACCTTTAAAACCAATGAAACCAAAATTCACTTTAAAAAGCCACCTAGAAATACAGAACTCGATGAAAAAATTTTCAACACATATCCAACCGATTCAACAGTCGAGTCTTATAAAGCGCAAGAGACTTACTTTTCGGCTTCATCGGTCGAACTGGTTCCACAAATTCCCGATAGTATCCAACGCCTTCTTCGTTCTCCGCTGCCACTCTGAAGTAGTAGGACGAGCTCGGAGCAAGGCCCTGGATCTGATAGACGGTTGTTCGGGAACTGACGGTCGACACCGGAACCCAGAACTGACTGTGTGGCTCACGTTTCTCGATGACGTACCGCGTGATTGGTCGTCCACCATCCGTGCTCGGCGAACTCCACTCGATGGTGATCGAGTCTTCGGATATTCCGATTAGACGAACGGAAACTGGCGCACCAGGTATTGCTGGTAAAGAAATGCAACACATTTAACGTCCTGATGCAATACATAACGCTAAAAGAAAAAGTCTGTAGAAAAGCGTAGACAGAATAAGGTTTGAAAATTTTGCAGTCGCTTAATTACATGCAATTGCTGAAGAATAAATAGTGCCAATCAAGGGCAAGTTGAAGTCTGGATGGAAAGGGATGTTGAGATTATTTTTGGAAATCTGGACAATTATTTAGGGAAGTGAAGGAGGTTGTTGTCACCACAGGCTACAGTAGTGTCAATTGGTTAGTGTTCTCAACCTGTAATGTCTACAGGTCCAATACACAATGTACAAACATACACAGCACACACGTGCATACAGTCTTCTAACCCCAGTCATTTATACATACATACATACATATACTTATATATAGTATATATTACTCTGGGTTAGAAGGATCTGTTGGTCGAAGAACAGACATAAATGAATATTCATGAAGAACAGACAAAATGAATATTCATGAAGAACAGACAAAATGAATATTCATGAAGAACAGACATAAATGAATATTCATGAAGAACAGACAAAATGAATATTCATGAAGAACAGACAAAAATGAATATTCATGAAGAACAGACATAAATGAATATTCATGAAGAACAGACAAAAATGAATATTCAGGATCTCTTCAATTTCCCGCTTTGTTTCGCGTAAAATCGTTTGCTTACTGTACGGCGACTTTGCCTCAATGGCGCTCCTCGTTTCCAGTGGCTGACTCCTTCCGTGAACGTTTTCGGCAATCACCCGGAAAAGGTACTTGTGACCTTCCAGCAGATGCGTCACGGAAAACTCGTGGATGAACGATTTGACCTTGTCGACACGCGTCCAGCTGCCGAAGCCAAGCGTGATGTCCTGCTTTTCGATGATGTACGCCGTGATCTGCGAGTCTCCGTCCATGTACGGCGGTTGCCAGGCAACCTTCATCGAGTTCTTCTGCACCTCACTGACGACGAGTGGACCACGAGGGGCAGACGGAACCTCTGCGGGAAAATGAAATCATGCATTGGTCAAGAAGACATAAAGTAATGAGCAGTTAACAGGCAGGAACTCGTAATTACACATCGAAATAATGATTCAATGTGATTAGGTAATGCCTCGTGAAAAAAAGCCAGTAGTATAAATTGTTACGAGTCGATTTCATCCATTTTCATATGCAGTGATGCTCAGTCAAATACGGTTTTAAAAGTAAGGTGTATATAATATTTGTATCTGCAAAGATTTCTAGCAAGAAAAAACGGCAGCGTCCTAACACTTGCTATGTTCCAACACCCGTATGTTGCTCTTTGGTAAAAAGCTTAAAAAATACTAGCAAATCTAAAGAAATGCGGCTAAAGTTGAGCTGAAAAATTCACTGGGTGACCTCCTGCAAAACTACTCCGATTCTTTCCCATATATATATATAATTGAAAATGATATGACTTCCAAAGTATAATTGAAAATGATACAACTTCCAAAGTACAGAGACTAACGACAACAGAACAAAGAAATTATCAGTGGCAGAAATCCTGATTTACAGTGAGAAGCAGAAAACTTTTTAACAAGTTATGCATCAGATTGTCGTTAACAATTTTCTCAAACTCTCGATACTATTCAACTAAAATTAAAAAATCTCTCAAACTCTCGATACTATTCAACTAAAATTAAAAACTCTCTCAAACTCATGATAGCCTACTGTTCAACACAAATATAGAAACTCTCTCAAACTGACAGCACTGTTCAACTCAATATAGAAACTCTCTCAAACTCACGGTACTATTCAACTCAATTTAAAAACTTTCTTAACACCTGTCTGCATAAATGATAAGAAATTATCAGTGTTAGACTACCTTTACATCAAAGTATTCATGAGATTTGTATCCTTGTTGATTTAATAAAATCTCCAGACATTTATTAACTTTACCAACCTGCAAATTTGACCGGCTTCATCGCCGTGTCGATCTCCAGTGGTTCACTCTCTCCAAACTCGTTGACGGCAAAGACCCTGAATAGATAATCTTGACTCTCTCGCAGGCCACGGATGGTTGAGTTTCTGGTATAGCCATCTACAGTCGATGCACGCTGCCAGTATGTCGCATCGAGGTCCTTGTACTCAATCACGTAGGAAGTTATTCGAATGCCGCCATCGTCAAATGGTGCGTTCCATTCGAGCGCCACAGAATCGGTCGTCACCTTGCGCACCCTCAGCCGACCAGACGGCGGTGAAGGTTTACCTGTCCAGGTAAAGTCAAAGAATCCAATCAAATTAGGTGAAATTTATAATTTTAATGCACATAAGACCAGTTATTATTTGTGCATTTGCAAATATATCAACTCTAAGAACAGTGATAATTCGCTGAATTACGAATGACGATGCTATAATCATAACTGTTAAATTTTAATTTGATATGTTGAATGGTTAATGTTTTTGACATTGTGTCGTATCTAAAATTTATAAAGCATCTCTTGCAATACATGGAGCTTGAAGCATTTAAAAAAAGATTATAGCGCCAAAGTTACAGGGAAAAAGAAACACTTTAGCAAAGTGCGAGAATGCAGGGGACATTCCAGCCATGAGCTTAACAAGTATAATAGAGGGAAGCCATTCCAAGTGGAACTTATTCCAGCAATTGAGCAACAGAGAGTTGAATAAAATTTTGGCTCAATATGACTGACATGATAATGACATCAGAATTCATGCTTATACAGAGCTCAATGGTGAAGCGAAACAAAACATCTGTGGTGCACAAAGCATTGTAAAACATAGCAACAGTGAATATGGCTTACACCGTGTAAGTGCTCACAATTCTGGCACGCATATATATGCCACCAACTGAACAGAATGAATCAGAACTTTCTGAACTGAACTGCGGATCACATCCTCACAAAAACACAGAAGTCTAATCTAACTTAAACCATTTAACCGTCCAAAGTGCAGCAAATGGTATGACAAATCCTATTCCCTCGGACAGCAAAGGGTTAAAAACATCCGGCAAATAAAAACCTAATAGCGACGGGCTTACCGGTTTGCCTACGTGGAATCACCGGTTGTTCGAGAGTTAAAGGAATGCCTATGCCTTCAATGTTTTCTGCAAACACTCGGAACATGTACTCCGTGCTTTCCATGAGGTTAGTCACAGTGTACGACGTCGTATGAGGTTTGACCCGAGCCACACGGAACCAGTTCGACGACGTCTTTTCTTTGCGTTCAATGACGTACGCACTGACTGCCGCGCCACCATCTGACAGCGGTGGCAACCAGGTTAATGTGACGCTGTTCTTCGTAACGTTGCTGATGTCCAGCGGTCCAGCCGGTGTCATTGGTTTATCTGCAGTAAACAAGGTTAGTGAAGTCAGTTAAGCTTCGACCGGATAGATGATAACAGATAGCAATGAACACTGACTGACTATTTCTTAAATACAGCAAGTAGAAAGTCTGTGAAAAAAATAGAAAATAATCAAGGATTTTAAAGATTACTAGGAGGCTGAAAATCACCTGTTGAGCTCTACATAATACAGGATACAGGATGCAGTTATGACTGGTAAAGGAAATGGCACAGCAGAAGGCTTATCTGTTAGAAGGCTAATCTCATCTTGCAGATGCTTCAGACTCAACTAAGAGACATCACTCAACCATCAACAAGTAATTTTTTTTTTATGATACATTGAAACAGAAGAAAAAGCCACCATAAGTACCTTATTCTGAATTTGGTATTCTGGAACTGGGTATTCTGAATTCAGTCTGAAATTACTAATCAGCCTCAAAATCTACGAAAAAAAATCAAATCCTCCTACTCACCATACAGCAGTCTCGGTATGAAAGACCTGTCGAGAGTGAGAGGCTGCGAGGCGCCCATTCCGTTCTCGGCGATAACACGGAAGTTGTAGTCCGTTCCGGGCCGCAGACCTCTGACGATATACGACGTTTCGCTAGCATCGACATTTCCCACAACGTCCCAGTTCGGTCGCATCGCTTCCCGCTTCTCGATACGGTAGCTGGAGATGGAGCCATCGCCTTCCGGATGCAGCCAGGAAAGACTGACGGAATCGTGGCTGAATGCGTTGATGGTCAGCGGTCCGACCGGGGCGATCGGTTTGCTGACCGCCTTCCTCGGGGTGACCTGCCGTGCGGTCTCGATCGTGTCGCCCTTTCCGACCTTGTTGATGGCGTACACCGCAAAGTAGTGCGCACGACCCTCCTTGAGTCGGCTGATGGTGAACGACGTTGTGGCGCTCCCGACTCTTCCGACTTCCTCCCACATGTCGACCGGGAGTTGTTTTTTCAGTATGACGTACTTGGTTATCTCCGAACCGCCGTCGCTGTACGGTTGATACCACTGGAGGGTGACGCTGTCGCTGGTGACGCGTCCCACTTTGAGCATGTTCGGAGCAGACGGCGGTTGACTCGCCTTTGGAAGGGCGATGAAGTCGGACAGGAGCGGCTGGCTCTCGCCCTCCTGGTTCTTCGCGATGATTCGGATCACGTACTCGGTGCCCTCCTTGAGGTTGGTGAGCGTGTACGTTGGGGTGATTGCGCTGATGGTCGCCGCCCGTCGCCAGTACGCCCGGCTGGTCTCGCGGATCTCGATGATGTAGTTCGACAGCGGTAGGCCGCCGGTATTCTCCGGCGGGTGCCATCTCAACTCGGCCGTGTCGGACGTTACTTTGAAGATGCTGACCGGTCCCCGTGGAGGGGACGGCGGCGTGTACTGGCTTCCCACCGTGATCGGTAACTCCGGCTGGATCGGTTCGCCGTATCCCAGCTGACTGATCGGTCGGACACGGAACATGTACTCCCTCCCCGACAGCAGTCCTGGAATCTCGTAGGACGTGACCTTCGTCGGGACCTTATGCACCGGTGCCCAGTAGTCCTTCTTGACGTCTCGCTTTTCGATCAGGTATCCAGTCAATGAGCCTTCCTCGTAACCGGGCGTCTCCCACTCCAGGGTGACGGAATCTCGCCGTACCCTACCGTATCGAGCAACAGACGGCGCCCTTGGTGGATGGATCGGTTGGCTCGGGACCACGCTGTCCGACTGCAACGGTTGGCTGAGTCCGCGAGCATTTTCGGCAAAGACTCGGAAGAAGTAGTTGTTGCCCTCCACGAGTCCAGCGATGGTAAACTTGGTGTCTCTCGATGATGTGTAGCCGACCTTTTTCCAGGACCCACCACTTTCGCTCATTTCGATGATGTATCCCTTGACTGGTGAGCCACCGTCGTGAAGCGGAGGTCGCCACTCGATCTCAAGAGAGTGCGCGCTCACCTTCGTTACAATGATCGGACCGATTGGACGGTATGGCAATTCTGTTTACGTACAAAAACAGACAAAGGATAAACAATGAGAATGGCTCTTTGTGTTCTAAACAAAGGAAAAACAATGAGAGAGGCTCCGCATGTCGTTAATATCACTAAATTTAAGCAGCATATACAAGCATCAAATTTAAACAAGCATAATTTAGAGAGGATTAAAAAAGCATATAAACCAATTTGAGAATTTAAATAAAGCTGCGACACCAAAGTTTTTAGCCAAAGTTGACATCAGCTATTGATGGAAAGCAGCAACTTTGCATTAGATAAAACTAACTGGCTCACCTGCAGAAATTCAATTTTTTGTTTTGCAAACTGCATTAGCTGAATAGCATAACTTTACGAATGAACTCAAACAGCTGAAGCATCAGCTATCGTCACATCTAAAATTGTACTTTGGCTGTAGGTCCCTTTGAATATACGCTTGTGACCTAAGGTTGACTCATCAGTGTTTTACAAGCTCCTTACGTCCTATTTGTATCACCGCGGTAGGACTGGGAGCACCTCTTACCCGGCTTCTTGAAAGTGTGTGAATATAAATTATTGAAATGAACGAATGAATGAATAAGCCCTCAAAGAAATTCATGATTTCGTAACAAAGCAACTGCCGTCTAAAACTGCTCACCTCCAACGTGAGCTGTGAGCAACGGCAAGTCGTACTCATACGGCGACGTCGTTGGTCCTTCGTATGTTTCGCCAAATATCCTAAACTTGTATCGTCTGTCATCCCTGAGGTCAGGAACGGTGTATCGGGTGAGGGTGGGTGGAAGCTTTGCCAGGCGTTCCCATCGAGGTGGTGGCGCATCGAATCTTTCGATGATGTAGCTCTTCATTCTGTACTTTGGTTCCAATGCGAGGGGTTCCCACTCAAGCGTGACCTGGTCACGCTGGAGGTCGATGTGTCGCACAAATCCAACAGGTGGCAGAAGTGGTTCACCGATGGCTGGCGGAACAAAACATTCAAAGAACAAATGAGAATCGAAAGATATGGAAAGTAGGTTGATAAATTTTAAAGTTATGAACATATTTGGTGTCTGGCAGTGGCTGTATTTCTTCACGTTTTTCAATATGCGTAAAAGACTCAATGTACATACGCACGTCTCATGCGATGATTTTTCTCTTGAATAAAAAATACTGCTCTTGTAAGAAAAATAAGACCAGTTAAGGCAGTTGAAAAATAGCAAACACTACCAACAAATGACATAAAAGTTTCTCTTGCCTGTGCAAATTTACAATTGTTCCGCGTTTCTCTTAAAGACTAAAGACAATTTTTCGAGTAACATTTCTACGATCAAAACTCCGTGATTTGCAATCGTTGGCTACCATAACATATAAATCCGGAAGTTGTGGTCTGGGCAGCACCTACCTGTGCCTCCTGGAAGTTTTATCGCGGAAGAGATGGTGCAAGGCTCGCTCACTCCCATCTCGTTTTCGGCAAACACTCGGAAGTGGTATTCGGTTCCAGGGCGTAAGTTTGGAATGGTAAAGTTGGTGCGGTGGCCGTCCACTGTACCAGCCTGGGTCCAGTAGTTGCTCAGCGCTTCACGGCGCTCAATGATGTACGACGTGATGGGGGAGCTGCCATCCGAGCGTGGCTTTGTCCAGTCGAGTGTAACGGATTCAGGATGAACATCACTTGCTCGCAGGTTTGATGGAGCACCCGGGACGTCTAAATAAAAACTGGCTCAATTAATCTACTAATAAACATATTAACAGATAATCAAAATTTATTCGAACAATTTTACAATAGCCAGCAGTGTGGATATATGTATGTATGTATATGTGTGTGTGTGTGTGTGTGTATGTATGTATGTATGTATGTATGTATGTATGTATGTATGTATGTATGTATGTATGTATGTATGTATGTATGTATTATATGAACATTTATATAGCATGTTACAATAACCTCACGAAGGAAGATATAACAAAATCTCAGCTCCTTAGGCAGACAAGGGTGTAATCGCCTCCGTTATTATTTGTAATTACCAGCAGCACATAGTCTCAATTTGGTTACAGTAGTGGCTAACACTAATCAAATAACAGTCAAATAATTTAACAACATAATTAAAAACAGCATTAAAAAGTACAGATAATTTAGTGTTTATCAGTATAAGTATAAGTATCTGACCATTTATAAAGCGCTTCTCGCAGCAAGAGCCTTTCAGACGCGCTCCCAGCGCATTCAACCCAAGAAAACATGGAGCTAACGCACTGGTGAGTGCACACGATAAACGCAACACAACATCTTTATAGTCTTACCCATAACTTTCAGGTTGAATCGTGCCTTCGACGTTCCACACTCATTCTTGACGACAATTTCGTATTCACCCTCGTCATCTCGAGTCACACGTCTGATGTTGATGACCGACGAGAAATCGGTTGAATCGATGCTAATATTTGACTTTCCTCTGATCTGCGTGCCGTCCTTATACCATGTGACCGTGGGTGTTGGTTCCCCTTCGAATCCAACGCTGATCTTTGCGAGACCACCGACGTGAGCGAACTGCTTGATGTAGCGTTGGTCAACGTCGATTCTTGGCGGTTCTGGTTAAGTAGACACAAAATTTATATTGCAATTTTTTAAACTATTAATTTATTTATCTAACTTTTCAAATCATTTTCTTGCGTACATATAATAAATAAAAATATCTAAAAGTATATAAAAATCTACTGAATCATACAGAAATAAAGCAGATGGAGAGGTGTTGTACACTTAAAGTGAAATTGGAGAGATCTATATAATATAATTCAATAAACACTAAAATTTAGCAATTTTCAATAGTCTCAGCACTGCAGAAAATAACAATGGGGGTCAGGATTTTTTAATTTTTAAACAGTCCTTCATCACTTTTTAGTTCCACTTTGTGGGCATGAAATTGACAAAACACATCTGACAAGAAGAAAGAAAACTTACCTTTTATACGAAGTGCAGCAGTTGAACTGGCATAGCCGTAGACATTCGAAGCCTCACACGTGTACAGACCTCTATCGTTGTCGACGACATCTTGAACAGCCAATGAGGCGACAGCATCGCGATACTTTGTCAGGTATTTCCTGCTATCAACCAGCTTCTGATAGTCTTTGCTCCTGTATGGTAGCAACAACGACTAATTAAAGCATATTGTAAACCAGAATTTCTGCTGCAATTTGGCCATGCTTACTTGAGTGATAGCTGAATGGTAACACACTGGCACAAAGAGCAGGAGGAAGCGGGTTCAAACCCCGCTGGACGCACAAGGTCGACTCAGCCTTCTACACCCGAAAGGGCAGCAGGAAAATGAGCAGCAGTCTCACTGTGCAGGCAACCTTGGGTTCAGTGGAAAGACCTTGCCACATAACCGCCAGTGCATGGTAATGCCATCTAAGCGTTGAAGGCCTGACACTGGAGATCAGCACCAGGCACAGCGAGTATCGGCAATACCCTTATCAACCTTTATCTTACTCAATTTCAATGACAAACTGACAACTCTGCTCCACCATAGGACAACTTGAGCTCATGGACACTCATATAAAATTATGTAGAATGTCCACATGTCACTGTTGTATGTTTAGAAGACAAGAAGAAAAGGAGGAAAACATTTTTTTAATCAACATAAAACATCAGCAACTTCCCATCTGTGAACTCTACCAAAGATACTAAGAAACCTAACTGAAAGTTCAGCACAGGTAAATATTTCACAGAAGTTTAGCATTTATAGTATGACTAATAAGAATTAAACAAGATTATGACTACGCCTTTAAAAACATTGGAATATAGCTCTTTGAAAGGCTGACCATGTGATGTCTGGCGTGGGTTCGCCCGAGATGCGGCATTCGAATTCCGCCGTGCTTCCGAGTCGAGCAAACGTGTCGGAAAGATGTTCCTGAACCAACGGACCTTTACCACCTGTGACATGGAAAAAACGAAATAGGATTATTCACCATAGGATCCAATCATTTTAAGAAAATTCGGGTAAAGGCAGATTTAAGGAGAGCAACGATACTTACACAAGCGACGAGCAGGCGAATAATTGTTACTTTCGACATCCGATTGAATCTGCATAAATCTTGTCATTTCATTTTGAAAAAGATGAAAATCTGAACCTCATGAACCTTCCACATACGTACTCAGCTAATGGCATCAAATAATGCAGTATTAATAATAACCTTTTTTGCACCACACTGGTCGCACTGAGAGCGCATCTGAGTAGGCTTCTAGAAGGGGCGTTAATCCTTAAAATGCATGAAAGAACGAATACGAACCAGTTGACAAAGACACAAGAGCTTCTAGTCCCGCGGGCTCGCTTAGCTATTAAGCAGCGCCGTGCTTTCTCAGTCGTGAGGCCTACTGTCTGGAACGACCTCCCGGTTGCGCTTCGCTCTCTACTTGTGGTCCATCCGACTGGGTTCTACAAGTTTCTCAAGTCTTTTTTCTTTGTTCGTGGTTGGGCTGGGAGTGCCTCTGAGTAGTTTCTTGAAGGGGCGCTATATAAATGCTCTGAATGAATGAATGAATGAACAAAAGCAAGTCTCTTACCGATGAGTTCTCGAATGATGACAGGCGTAGAGCTAGGTGATGGTTCGCTTCGTCCGGACTTGTTCTCCGCAACAACTCGGAATTCGTACGGTGTACCCTCGATGAGGTTTGACACGGAGAAGTGAGGTTCTGAGACCTTCAGACCAACATTGCATGTCGTCCATGAATAGTAGGAGCTTGACTTGCATTCGATGATGTAGTTCGTCACTGGACTGCCACCGTCGTTGCGTGGAGGCGACCAGGACAGGTTGACGGAGTTACGCGTCATTGCCGTGACAATCGGCTTTCCAGGTGGCCATGGTTTGTCTATAACAAGAACATTTTGTAATCGTAACTGTAACGAAGATAGACAGATGGATAGAACGATAGATAGAACGATAGAACAACAGAACGATAGATAGAACAATAGAACAACAGAACAATAGATAGAATGATAGACAAATAGAAAAAGAGATAGGTAAAATTATAGATAGATAAACAGATAGAACGTTAGATAGAATGATAGAACAACAGAACGATAGACAGAACGATAGAACAACAGAACAATAGATAGAACGATAGATTGATAGAAAAAGAGATAGGTAAAACGACAGATAGATAAACAGATAGATAGATAAATTAAACAGACAAACAGACAGGCATGCAGACAGATAGATAGAACGACCCTTCAAGGATCAAAAGATCAAAAAGAACTCCTACGTCGGTAAACGAAGAGAGTCACCAGTCATTGCCTTCTAGATACTGATATGCACCAGTGGTGGGCCCACTCACACATGTAGAGCCAGCCAACAAAATCCTGTCAATGGTTGACACATGTCATGGATGTTCAGCAACTGTCATTGAACCATGCCAGACAGACTTGACATGAGAACTTCACCAGCGAGATGGTAAAACAACAATGCATTGATAGTGCTGATGATGATGATGATGATGATGATGATGATGATAGGATGCTACGAAAGTGTGAAATTCAACACTACATTACAATCATTTTGCATTACACTGAATCAGTTCACAGCTGGACATTTCCACTAACCAGCACACAACCAATTGTTTTCCTGAATTGTTTTTCTATCCATCCTATTCCTTTTTTGAAACATCGCAAGAAACAAACATTCAACCTCACAAGAAAGATATATGAACCACATTATAAACTGCGATCATAAGCGCATTAGTATCTAGATGGTCATGTCTAAAAACTAACCAAACGTGTCTTTGGCAGAGACTGGTCCAACCACTTTGCTGAACACACCCTCTCCAGCTTCGTTTTCGGCGGCTACACGATACTCGTATTCGTATCCATCATGCACATTGACGTCGGTGAAGAACGTGTCAATGATGGGGCCTCTTGTTAAACGCAGGAATCGGCCGCTGAAACCCTGGCTTCGTTCGACGATGTAGCCTCGCACTGGTGCCCCACCGTCACCACGAGGAGACTGCCACTGGATGACAATGGCGGTTCGAGATGTCTCCGCAATTTCAACATTTCTTGGAGCCTCAGGTGTGTCTGCAATTTAAAGGTGTCACATAATCTGATATGCTCTGATCTTATTGCATAGTCATCACAAATACATGTAAAGAAAGTATCTTTACATTGGATTGACATCACAGTTTAGAGTGGAATTTCAAGGCCAGACATCTGTTATTTCTATAATGGAGTTTATTTCAGAAGCTAACACTTGTGTCATTATCTCTAAGCAGTTTATATGATGTCATGGACTAATAGGTTTTCTTTTACAGTACTTAGTCAATAATAAACAAATTCGAATCGTAAGATTTTCTGTTTTAAACACTTAGTTTCAAGAATTCTGGTTAAGACAATTTAAATCAGCAGATATCATAGCAGCTAAGTTAATTAAAAATTCGACGATTGAACTAACATTCATTCTGGCAGCTAAAGCTCACAGCAACAACAATATAATAATGAACTGTAGTACAAAAGTGTCTACGATCCATCCTTGTGTCTACGATCCATCCTGGGCATCTCATGGAAGGATCACATCAGAAATGAGGAGGTGTTGAGGTTGGCGGGATCAAGAGACCTGGAGTATATCATCATGGGGAGAAGAGGAAGGTTGGCTGGACACATTCTTAGACTACCAAAGGAAAAGATTGCGAGGATGGCGATAAGATGGGTGCTGGAGGGTGGAAAGCGAAGAAGAGGCAGACCAAGAAACACCTGGAGACGTGCATTCAAGGAAGACCTGGAGAGAATGGGGGTGGGTTGAGACGAGGCAGAGGAGGTGGCTGGCGACCGTGTGGAGTGGCGAAGACTTGTCGACCAATGCTCCGAATGGAACAGGAGGAACTAAGTCTAAGTAAGTAAGTAAGTACAAAAGTGAATGTAGCGATCAAGACGAGAACCAAAAGAACCCGCATACCGTAGGGACTCTTTACTTCGACGGCCTGTAACGTCTCGAGTGGTCTTCCAGTTCCAACCGCGTTCTCAGCCATGACTCGGAAGTAGTACTTGTTGCCTTCGAGAAGTTTTGGAATCTTGAAGTTATGCGTGTACGCGTCGGTTGATCCGACCGTGACCCATCCGCCCCTGGTGGCATCGCTACGTTCAATCACATAGCCAGTCACTGGCATGCCACCGTCATGGTCGGGTGCCTCCCAAGATAGGGACACCGCATCTCTCTGGATGCTGGTCAGACGCAAGTTGGACGGCATAAATGGAACAGCTGAAATCAACGCAAATGAACGGTAATTTTTTAACATAAATTCCGAATGATTTTGATGAGTAAAGCAAAACAAATGTGTAAAAAAGCCTGAAGACAATTATGATGTATTAAACTCTAAACCAGGTCAATTGTTATTAAAAGAAAAGTGCAAAAACCTTATTCCATAAATGTGAAGAATGTGCCAGCTTTGGCGACTATTAAATCACAGCTCAAGACCTATCTGTACAAACCTCGGCATTGGCCGTACTACGATTTCTGAAAATTCTCTTATTATTATTATTAGTATTATCAAATTCTAATAATAAAAATAGCCTGTTAAAAATCTACACATCATAAATATGATACTGCCAACATTTAAAGTCAATGTTCTACTTTCATCTTGTCAGTGAAAAGAATACACACAATAATATTTAAATTCAATTCTCGAATTCTTAAATTCGATCAAACCATTTAATCGTGGTTGCTTACATTTAACAACCACATCAAATCCGTATCTGGCGCTTCCAGCAACGTTTTCGACGGCCGCTTCATATTTTCCGCCTTCATCGCTTTCGATTCCAAGTATCGTGAGCGTGGAATAGCTGTCCCCAGAATCGATGTGGACGTGGCCAGGGCGGAGGCTGAGTGGGACCCCCTGGCGATACCAGGTCGTCTTTGGTCTTGGAATGCCGGAATAGTTGAGTGGTAAGATGAGCGTCGAACCACATTTGATTTCTTGTGGAAGCTTGTAGCGATGATCAACATCAAGAACAGGTGGAACTGGAAGAAATAAAAGTACATAAATTACTTATGGTAAATGTATTTATTTATGATTTTTTTAAAATTACTTGCGACATATAACTTATTTATTATTATTATTATCATTATTATTATTAAGATTTTAATATCAGTCTAATTTATGAATTCACATCAAAAGCATAGGTAGCGGGAAAATAATAAGCACCCAATGGTTTGTCAACTCCCAAACTCTCAAACTGCATATAAAATTTCAGCTTCATTTCATTGTGCGATGGTACAAAATACACAATTAAAACAGATAATTAAGAAATATTTCTACTGGTAGCATTTTCCGTATGCAACTACATATAAAAAGAGATGTCTTTTACAAAATTATCCACTTCTCCACTGCTGTTAAACTGTCATGAGAAGACTCAGTGGCATGATTGTAAGTTTTACGTCTCCCAGAACTTTACAAATTCACCTATTCACACTTGATCAAGCTCTGAGAATGATCTCTGTTTTTCATTTTCAGTCGAGTTCTTGTAGTTGTGGAGCTTACAGAGTCCATAATTAGGCATACTACTGCCTTACAACAGAGTGCTCAAGTAAACCAGGCTGCTGTGACTTCAATAAAATATAATGTTATCAATCCTACCATTGACCACCAGGGTTCCAGTGCTCTCAACCCGTCCGTGCTGATTGTAAGCCTCACACGTGTAGTTGCCGGCATCTGACTGCTCAACGTTTGAAATAGTCAGAGTGGCAAAATTGTCGTCGGTTGTAATGCGGTGTCGTGGGCTCTTGTAGATCTCTCTGCCATCTTTAAACCTTTTCATTCAAAAGAGAAAATTATGGCGTTTAGAATAAATAACTGGAGTTTAAAAAAATTCGTGTAACAAAAAACATATATGCAGGCAAATGCTGCAAGACTCAACATTTTTTGGCATTCTGCATTCAAGTGTAATAAACTACCAAATCAGTACTACCGATAAACACGCATTAATATGCAATAAATTATACTAGTATAAACAAGCAATAAGAATCATTGTACTGTGTCATTTGCCTCATTTCTGATTTGGTTTAAAAGAATTACGAAATGGAGGTTTAAAGTAAACCATTCTCTATGGCTTCAAAAATAACCACATTTAATTAAAATTAGAAATCAAGAGTTAACGAGACATGACTACTGCTAATTAAAGTCATTCATTGATGCAACTAATAATGATAACAACAACTAATTATAACAACAACAACAACAACAAATATGTCACCAAACTATAATACTCTGATAACTAACTACTAGTATGGCAAAAGTCAATCAGAGGAATACTTGCCATCTGACTTCGGCCTTTGGTTTTCCAAGAGAAACATCGCATTCCAGTTTGATTGTCTGACCAGCGTTGCTACTCAAGCTGTTAACGTTGGAAAGGATCAATGGTTCTCTTCCATGCACTGCGAGACAAGAAAGCGGAAACAACGTCAATCAGAAATGTACGAAAATTAATATATTTCATACATCTTAGCATATAGGGAACTCAGGGTGAGAATTGCCGGGGGTTTGGGGAGTTTCAACTCCCAGTCTTTCTTAGAGCCCTATAGTAAAGTCTGTTTTTTACACCCCAATTCCCAAGTGAATAATTACTATTATTATTATTACATACGTTTTTGTTTGTGGAAGCTGCCTTATGATAAAGCAAGCAAACCAGGCTCATGTAAAAGTGCAACTGTTGAAAATATTTAATGCCACACTGAAGATAAATATATACATTGTCAATACAACTAATACCATAATGTTAAGCTAATTTGGGGAACACAACACCACTCAGTGCTAGGCAGAAGAGCACATGAATCGGGAACAAGCAAATGAGTCCAAAGTCCAAACTTACATTTAAGGTATCACATTTAAGCTTACATGGGTGCTTCTTTAGCCGACAATCACTCCCGAATCCATAAATGTGAAGAGTTCTTCTACGTTGTGAGGTGCAATTATTATTATCAATAATTAGATCACTTTGTAGCTTCTATCATACCAGCGTATTATCATGCATGTGGCACTAACCAATTGTAATCATGTCAACATGAAAAAAGATCACTCTACTAATAGTCCAGTCAATTAAGTCTTAAACCCGGAGATTTACTATGGCAAGCAAATTTTTGCACGAAAAGTTTCTAAATGGACTAAAGAATATGTGGTAGAAATGCTAAAAAAATGCGATATGGGGAAATAATTAAAATTTTGAATAGCCATGCCTATACAAGTTTGTTTACATTTCAAAGACTGGCGGAAATACGATTTATCTGCTGGAAACACAGGGAAATTACCGATTTAATTTTTTTAAATATTTATTAATATATTTATTATCTGAACTATGTAAATGTCGATCTTGGAGAAAAAATAAATAAAATTGTATGCAAGAACTCTGCAGTGTGTGGTCGATGACTACCCCGCACTTAAGGCCACGCTCATAATGCATAGGCGATGACTTAGCGAAACGCTATACGAACAGTCATAATTTGTATCACACTAATTAACGATTTAAACATATTTCCCCATGTTGGAATTTATTAGCATTTCTACTGTAGTTTAGTAGGGTATTTACGTACAATATTCTGCCAAAAAAGGTCTGCCATAGTAAATCTCCGGGTTCATGATGAATTTCCGGTATTTTTGACTGGCCTATAAGGCACAGAGGTTTGAAAGATTCTCATGACACCCCAACATATATATATATACCGGTATTACATAAAATGCACATGTATATTCAAAAGCCTATGTATATATGTGCATACATATATATAGATATATATATGAAAATATATAAAAATTATATACATATACATTATATATACAATATATTCAACACATGCCACTTTAGTATAAGCATAAGATTTTTAATAACATAGATATAAAAAATTTACCTGTTGGATCGAGAGCTCTGACGGGCATCGACAGCTCAGAGTGCGGTCCGATTCCCGCTCTGTTTTCCGCAGCCACTCGGAATTCGTAGTCAAGGTCTCCGTGAAGTCCGGTCACACGGTACGACGTGTCCAGGATCCGTTCCCCTTCGTTCGCTCGAATCCACTTGAACGCATCCGCACCCTTGTACTCGATGACGTACGTTCGGATGTCGTCTCCCCCGTCTGACATCGGGGGCAACCAGGACAGCTTGCACGACCTTCGAGTGACATCGGAGATCTGCGGCAGACCAGGGGCCCCGGGTTTTTCCCACGGATCCTTCGCAAGGACGGTTGCCGACGGCGCACTTGGCTCGCTCAGTCCGATCCGGTTCTCGGCAAAGACGCGGTACTGGTAGGACTGACCGTCCATCAATCCGGTGACGTGGTGTCGTGTTCCGGAGACTGGTGTCGTCGTGATCCGCAACCAGCTCGGACGGACGAGCAGTCTCTGCTCGATGTGGTAACCGGTGATCGGGGAACCTCCGTCGCTGGATGGTGACGACCAGGACAGGACGCACGAATCGTGATAGATGTCGCTAGCGTGCACACCGCTCGGCTGAGTCGGTACGTCTAGAAACGAACCAATCAGCAAGTAAGTGATGTAAAGTAAATCTTCAAGACACCACATTATTACATAATTGCGATAAATAAATAAAAGTGAGTTCAACGAAAACAACATCAACTTAAAGTCAGAAGATCGGTAACTAAATAATCCAGTTGATGCTAACAATATCCGCATCACTTACAGCGCTGAGGTTAGGTCGGGAGCACTCCTGAGTAGTAACCTAGCTTGAAGAGGATCTAGATAAAGCTCCATAATAAATAATAAATAATGAATAATAAATAATGAATAACAAAAATAAATAATGAATAACAAAAATAAATAATGAATAACAAATAATAAATAATGAATAACAAATAATAAATAATGAATAACAAATAATGAATAACAAATAATAAATAATGAATAACAAATAATAAATACTAATAAATAATGAATAACAAATAATAAATAACAAATAATGAATAACAAATAATAAATAATGAATAACAAATAATGAATAACAAATAATAAATAATGAATAATAAATAATAACAGCCTCATAACTTACAGTGTGGACTCTTGGCCGCAATCGCCCGGCTGAGTTCTTCCGGCACACCGGTTCCCACTTTATTCACGGCGCTGACTCGGAAGACGTACTGTACGCCCTCGCTCAGGTTAGGTACCGTGATGGTCGTGTCAGGCGTCGTAGCAACCGGTTGCCACGTCATGCGCAGGGCTTCACGCTTCTCCACAACGTAGCTGGTCACGTCACTTCCACCGTTGTCAGATGGTCCCAGCCATGTGAGGGTAACGCTGTCCTCTGTCACGACAGTGGCTCTCAGGTCTCGTGGTGGTCCAGGTTTATCTGAATGGCACAAACATTTTCATTTGATGATTCATCGATACTCAAATGAACTCAGTGTGGAAAGATAGAAGGCAACAGTAGAAAGCATTTACAGCGTGTATTGCATTGTATGTGTTAATTTACATAGCGCCTCTCACAGTGCAAACCAATCAGAGGCGCTCCAACCAAGTGCATGTAACTAAAAGAGAGAAAAAATGGTCTTGAGACAACGAAAAAATGCACTGAAAAACACTGTGGTAAAGGCACTGAACAGTGAACAAGGTAAATCACTATAAAAGCCATGTAGGTAGGAGTGTGGAGTCAGTGAGACATGAGCTGTTTATAATTTTAAAACAAAAATGAATTTAGCAACTCATAAATCCAATTTGTCTCGCTTCCTCTGGGCATCAGTTGCATTGAGTCATAAAACAATGAATTAATTTTACAGTGTCACAACAGATTAAGAATAGACCCATACATGTTACAACCACCAAAGTCCTTGCAGAAACTAGAAAAATAGCAAGAAACCGACATACCTAGGACGATAACCTTGACGGTAAGATTGGAAGTGCCGAACTGGTTGTCCAAGGTGAGCGAGTAGGTCCCGGCATCGCTGCGTTCCGCTCGGCTGATGACAAGCGACGTCAGATTGTGGATCGTTTCCACGCGGACCCTTCTGTTGTCCCGAAGGACTTGACCGTTGAACCACCAGGTCACCTTCGGCTGAGGGCTGCCTGCGAATGGTACCTCGACAGCAGCAGACGTACCAGCCTTGAGGACCAGAGGCTGCAGGTATTTGTCCATGACCTTGAACTCGGGGCCTGCTTCCACATCCAGCCTGGCCTCTGACCTGTGACCTTTGACGACGATGGCATAGTCGCCTGCGTCGCGATCGTCCACGTCACGTACGGTCAGCCGGTAGTTGCGGCCGGCGACTCCGATGTCGTACTTGGGGCTGGGGTGAAGGTCGAATCCATCCTTGAGCCACTGCGCTCGTGTGTCGGGTTTCGTGACTTCGCACTCGAATGTCGCCGGTTCACCTAGCTTGCAGACCTTGACGTCACGCAGTGGCACCGTGAACTGGATTGGCTCAACTGGTACAAAGAAAATGTAATTGAGAAAATGTTTACCTAACTTCTAACCCTTATTGCTGCTACTCTTTTAATGCATTGTTCATGTTATTATGACTACCATAACCACCACCCCATCACCATCACTGCCATATTGTCATCATCAATGTCACCATCACCATCATTGTCATCGTCGTCACCGTATCATCATCATCATCATCATCATCATCATCATCATCATCATCATCATCATCATCATCATCATCATCATCATCATCATCATCATCATCATCATCATCATCATCATCATCATCATCATCATCATCATCATCATCATCATCATCATCATCATCATCATCATCATCATCATCATCATCATAACCATCACCATCTCCGTCGTCGTCATCATCATCATCATCATCATCATCATCATCATCATCATCATCATCATCATCATCATCATCATCATCATCATCATCATCATCATCATCATCATAACCATCATCATCATAACTTGGTCAACTAGAAATCACCCGCAATGCCAATTTACTTAACAAATCAAGCACCAGAAAAAACATGCCATCCATAATGTACAAAAATCTCACTAGTCTAGTTTGAGGAAGCATCTAATGTACTTCCAATAATATAAATTGACTTACCAACGTCGCAAATAAGCTTGTCAATATTTCCAAAATGACCCAAATTACACTGAATAACATCTTATAATTCAGCGAAGAAATTAAATACAGCTCACAAGTTCCGCAATGTTTCTATAATCTTCCTCGCCAATTCATTTATGAATTTACTGCACTGCATAAGATAACAAGGTATATTTTTACCATATTTGGACGACCGAGTTACGTTCGATGGGACGCTGACTCCGGCCTTGTTTTCCGCAAGAACCCTGAACTCGTAGTCCGTGTCGGGCAGTAGTCCAGGTACTGTGTACGATGTGTCTGTAACCTTTTCCGAGGGGTTCGCCAGATCCCATCTGTACGCTCCCATGGATCTCATCTCGACTCGGTAGTTGGTGATCGGAGCGCCTCCGTCAGCCACTGGTCTTGTCCAGCGGAGAGACGCCTTGTCCTTTGCCACTGACAGTTCCAGTTTTCCAGGCGGACTTGGTTTGTCTGTTAACGCAGCAGAGGTAAATTTTAATTGATTGTAACTGCATAGCAAAATCCCATTGTCTTGTAGCAGGACAATGAAAAGGTAATTTAATTCCTTCGCTTAGGGCCTTGAGCTGGCAAGAGATGAGTCATGTAAATCCATCAACTCACAATAATTTCCAGTTCAGTCCAAATAATTACCAGCAACACAATGAGAAAACAAATAAGGTTCTTTGTCATAGGTCTTCACAAACATAAGGTAGACACATATAATGGTGACAAAATGAAATCCATGTTGCTTACAATTCTGACGTGGATACGAATTATAAATTGACTGTCGTCTGCAAATTTGCCACCAGTTCATAGTTACAACCCTTCTGCACTAGTTATAGACATTACACAAGAGCAGAGAGAGAAATTTCAGAATATTTAACATAAATATTGACAAAACTGAAAGACTTTATACAAAAAGTGAGTTGATCATATCACATGACTGTAAACAGTTGATCATATCACATGATTGTAAACGTTTGATAATATCACATGACTGTAAACAGTTGATCATATCACATGACTGCAAACGGTTTATCATATCACATGAGTGCAAATGGTTGATCATATCACATGACTGTAAACGGTCGATCATATCACATGACTGTAAATGGTTAATCATATCACATGATTGTAAACGGTTGATCATATCGCATGATTGCAAATGCTTGACCCTATAAAATAAGATTGTAAAATGGTTGACCAACCAAATGGATCTTTGACTTTGGTCATTGGCGTGGAGGTCGATGGTTTGCTGTATCCGGCCTCATTGACAGCAACTATCCTGAACTCCAGTTCATCTCCCTCAAGCAGATCGCTGAGGGTGAAGCTGGTGCCCTTGACTGGAGTTCGGTTGACCTTGCTCCACCTCGGATTGTACGGTGTACGGCTTTCGATGATATAGCCGATGATGTGGCTGCCACCGTCCTTCAGTGGCTCAGCCCAAGACAGGTTCAGTGAGTTTCTTGTGACGTCGTGTACTTTTGGGTTGCGTGGTGACTCTGGCTCACCTGGAATGAGGGAGAACACACAAGCATCCATTTTCCAGTTTAATTCATTCGAATGGCACATGTCTTTTAGCTTACAAATTAAACTGCTGCAATGAATCATCTTACTGTCTACTCTAGGTTGTTGGCTTGGAATAGTGAGCATGCAAGAATGGTGAGTGGTGACTGGCTTGGCCGTACCAGGAGCGTTCCAGCACTTAGGCCAATAGGATTAAGCTACCGAGCCTGTTGTGCAGCTGACCTGCGTGTCGTGCGAAGCTGGCCGTATTTCGTATTTATGCTTGTATCTGTAATCATTCTGCGGTCTGTCAGATTGAATGTTAATAAACGAAGATTATTATTATTATTATTGTTGTTCCACTTATCAAAGCACTCCTTTCTTGCAGGAAAACTCATTATTCGTAATGCACTTTTATACCACTTAGGAAATTATTACTATTACAACGAATTCTAATAATTAATTGCACGAGGGACTGCACGCTGTTTATGATTGAACCATTTTGATGGTACGCCAACATTTGAGTTTTTCCAGGTGGTACAATAAAAATAAAGTTTGAAAATCGCTGCCGTAAAACACAACGCATCACATGACGGTTGCAACCTCTCAACAAATTTTTTCCAAACCTTAATAACAAAGAATTGCAATACGTACTGAATGGAGCCTTGGCCGTCACCGACTTATCCAGTTCCACGTAATCGCTCAGTCCAACAGAATTTTCCGCTGCCACTCGGAAGAAGTAGTCGCATCCTTCCCAGAGTTTAGGGACGACGGCGCGGGTCGCTTCTGGCGCTGTATGCACAATTCCAATCCAGTTGTTACGTGAGGCGTCTCTTTTCTCGATGACGTAGGACGTTATTGGCGCACCGCCGTCGTTGAGAGAACGATCCCAGGACAAACCGATTGAATCTTTGTTCACTTCAGTCACCTGAAGGTTTCGTGGAGCAGATGGTTTGTCTGAGGGTAAAAGAAATATACGATAAAACGTTAAATGCTTTGTTAATCTGATCAAATGCAGCAAAGTAAAAAGAAACAATTTAGAAAGACAATTGTGTATTAATTCTGCAGCATGCATTCTTAGGCAGCGAAAACAATAACCTGAGCATATTTGAAAAAGATATTTTGCTAAATATCCTTAAAATACATTTTTGTTCTAATAAAATCATCAAGTAAGCCAAGACTCAACCTGTTCTTTCATGCAAATAGGAATATTTACTCCATTACATTACTGGATAAGCTTAGTCAGACAGAGATTACCTGGTTCACATAATCATCATTAATTAATGACTGCTAATTGGTAATTTTACTGATCTTAATAACCGCCAATCAAGCAATTTAGCAATGCGACGGTGTCTAATACACAGAGCATCAATGAATGACACCTAATCAAAGATATCTGCCAATGCAGGAGTTTAATATAAACGCTACATAATGGTGAAATTTCTATATATTCCATTAAAAAAAAACTGTAAAGTTTATCTGGGGCACTAACAAAGTTTAATCAGTCACGTCATTACAACACATATCGCAAAAAATCCAAAAACTTACCTTTCACTCCCACAGTAAACACTGCAGACTGGCTTCCGGCTTTGTTCGTCACCTTGACCTTGTAAATACCAGCATCATTAGGGGTCGTCGGTTTGATGGTGAGGTTCGTATGCGACACGTCGGCCGTCTTTGCGACTCTTCCAGATGCAGCGAGTGGAAGGTCATTGAAGAACCACTCAACTGTAGCATTCGGAACAGCGGTGAAGTTGACGTCAATGATGAAACTTGAACCGGCTCTGACGGACTGAGGAGATTTCAGACGACTGTCGTAATCCAAGACCGGCAGCTCTAAAAAATGCAATCATTAAAAGATAAAGAAGAATTCAAATTGTTTGTATGTGCACTTGCTATAGTGCCCCTTCAAGCTACCTACCCAGAGGCACTCTCGACTGCAGAGCGGACACTGCATCGGAGTTTCGCGCCGAAGCACTGAGCAATTGTGAGTGAAGGACTTGCCCAAGGTCCCTACGCGGCAACTTGAGGTGGATTCGAACCTCGAACCTTCCGGCTTCAAGGCAACGACGCCACCACTACACTACACCACACAAATGCTCGATAGAGTAAAAGATAAACTCATTGCATTCCATTAAGCAACGTAAATTGCAAAACTCAGCTGGTTGTCATTTATAGGCATCATGCTAGATTACTCGAAACTAAAGTAATAGCATTTAATAACACAAATTTTGACACAAGGTGCAGTGAAATTTAATTGGTGTTGAGCCAAGTTTGTATTACTATTTTATCGTTGAATGCAAGAATTAAATATGACCAATCGAAGGAAAAAGGACAGCTGGAAAACATACTGTAAACGGAAAGGTTTCCAGTAGATTCGATTCTTCCCAAACGATTTGCGACTTCACATCGGTAGCGTCCAGTGTCCAAAGGTTCTGTGTCTTTGATGACCAGAGACGCCTTGTTGTCCCAGAAGAACATGTCGTACTTCTTGCTCTGGTAGACTTCCTTCGCCTCTTTGAACCTAACAAGACCACATTCAGTTGGATTGTCAGTCATGAAAACACAACATGACATTAATGCATCGAGTCAAATCGTTTCTGGTAAAACTACGCAGAATTCAGTCTATGCTAAGTACGAAAATTCAACATTCTACTTATATCTCTAAACTATTCACTTCCGAGGAGATTGTCTTTAAGAGGCGCTATATAAATGTTCCTAAATAAATAAATTATGTCATTAAATAGGAATATTTCCTATGTGTGCAAGTCACACAGGAATATGAATCTAGGCAGAGTTAGCCAGACTTCACTACGTGAAATACAGTTCAAACTGTTTGTGTGTCACATATCGAACAGCAGCACTCTTGAATAAGCTGATTCCCTGCATGTCGCTTTAGAGTAGTGTTTTAGTTTATCTTTATCTAGTTTATCTATCTTACTTTGCCTATCTTCCTCTTTTCAGAAGTATACCTATAATAATTAATTATAAGAAGTCATAAGAAGTATGACATTTACACTTGTGAGATTTTAATGCAGAGTTTGCCGAATCTAAAATATCGAGAGCTAGACATATTTTACCATCTGATTTCAGCGTCCTGAGTTCCCTGTTTTACACCACACTCGAGAGTTGCAACCTCTGGTGAGATTACAGTCACATCCGTAACACCACTCAGCAGTTTTGGTGGATCACCAACTGAAACATCATCACATACGTCATCACTTAACATTGGCAAACCAAACATATTCTGTGCTTTCCCCTTTCACAGTATACTATTAGAAGTACATTTTAAATTGGTAATTTTATGGCAATTAGAAAAGTATTCATTTAGTGCAGCTTCAAAAATTACAAAATGCTGAGAACAAGATTTGACTGTGAAGATTGCCACGAGCAATAAAGTTAGCCAAAACATCCTAATTCAAAAAGTATTTATTCTTATCCCAATTCTAATAAATTAATTTTCTGTAATCAAAACAAATACGCACCTATTTTCAATTCACACCACTTATCAAACGCCGTAATTTAAAAAAATGCTATATTAAATATCATGCTACAAATGACAACAAACCTTATAACTGTCAATATACGAGCAACTGAAATGTCACAATTTTAGAAACATCGCAGCAAAGCACAGCTCACCAATTGGTTCTTGTACTTTAACAGCCATGGCACATTCGGAGAATGGTCCGACGCCACCTTTGTTCTCCGCAGCAACTCGGAACTTGTAAGCCGTGTTCTCCTTCAGACCCTTGATGTTGTATCGGGTGATGATGACCGTATCATCCTCATTTGCTGGGTGCCACTTGAACATACCCTCCTCACAGTACTCGATGACGTAATTGGTGATGGTCGCCCCACCGTCGTTTTCTGGTTCTTTCCATACCAGTTCTGCAGAGTTCTTCTGAACGTCCCTAATTTTTGGCTCCCCTGTTCTACCGGGCTTACCTGGAAAGAGTTTCAATATATATATATATATATATATATATATATATATATATATATATATATATATGCATTGTAAATCTAAAACGTTTCTTAATATCACATAAAAATCACATCAGGGAGACAAAGCATATTCACCAAGACTTTATATCTAGCATTAACACAAGTCAAGACACTAAAGGCAGTACTATAATTTTTTTCTGTCAACTTCACTATGTTAATCACCAGATAAAAATGTCAAATGCTGCTGACCATATTTTGGCATTGAAATTAACAACGTTAAAGCTTTACATCTTTCCCAGAATCCTATCTCCTGCGCTCGTTTCTCACTTTGACTTTTTTTATAGCCAAGCTGGAGCAGGGAGCACCTCTGCATAGTCTTCTTGAAGAAGTATAATACTAATTGTGATTATCACAGCAAAATTTATGTAGCACTGATTCAAGGTTGCCTACTCAGAAGCGCTCAAAGTTAAAAACGAATGAATAAATGAATGCTAAAAAGGATATTTATCTCACATTTTCTATTCTTTACTTAACTGATTTGCATGGACATAATAATTCAACAAGAGAAATGGAGTAAAGTTATATCAGCAAAACGATCAGTTCACAAGCATTTAAAATTATTTCTGATGGAAAAATGGCATGTAGCTTACTCCAAGGATTCTTTGCAACATATGGCAGAGATGGTGCACTCGGTTTTCCCGCTCCCATCTTGTTGAGGGCGGTGACTCTGAACTCGTAGACCATTTCTTCGAAGAGATCCTTGACGAGCAGCGAAGTATCGTCGACTGGTTCCTTGTTGATGAAGACCCAGTGCTTCGACGTGTTGCTACGACGCTCCACGTGGTAACCGATGATCGGAGTGCCTCCGTCTGACGATGGTGCCTTCCAGAGCAGCTTCATTGAGGTTGCCAGTATGTCGTCTGCTGTTGGTGACTGAGGTGCTCCAGGGACACCTTAGAGGTAAACAGAAGACATAAATAAGTAATCATTTATCTATATAGTAATAATAATAATAATAATAATAATAATAATAAGGCACTTTTGATGATCAAGACAACAAAGAGCAGGGTCATTCTGGACTGGTTTTTATACTGTAGTTAGCAATGAAGTCCCTGAGTGATCCTAAGTATCTCAGGGTAAAAAACCCAATAATAGCCTTTGTTTAATAACTGTCACAACACAGCATGATTACAATCAGTAATGAACGGATGATCACAAATTATTACAGGAGTAGAATTTAACTGTCGGCAGCCATGCAAGGCGCCCATCAGGTCCTATACAGCTCAGTTTACCAGTGCCATAGATCTGCTAAATTGAAGATCGAGTGGACCTATAAGAAATTCTCTGTTCGTAGCATCAAAAGAAAGCTGAGCGTCAGTAAAAGAAGTAGAGAAAAGTGATTTAAGCCCTGTGTGGCAACGAGGCTTTGAGGATAAAAATGTACTTCCGGTCATTAAATTATTCTTGAACACTTTTAAAGCTAGGTTCAGAGCTCAAAGTTTCAAAAATTTCTGCTGAATTTTTTAGTTCATCATAATTATTACTAATTATTACTAATTATTACTAATTATTACTAATTATTAATGCCAAGTTTCCTTATGTTTGCTCCTTATTTCTACCTTTAACACTTCTGTGTGACCTTGCATGTGTTATAATTAAAAAAATTTAATAATAATAATGTCTGTATAATTAGTAATAATAACCATCATTTACTATTCACTTTCTGTTGGTAATCCTCATTGTTGGTAGTCTGGGGAGATACAGGACAATACAGTGGCATGCCCTTAAATCAAATTGGTTTGGGATGGACTGGGGGTGGGGGTATGGCTGAACTCACCAGTTGGGATGCATTCTTTGTGAATATAATAAATGAAAGCTAACCAAAACCACAATGGATCAACAAAACAATGCACAAATCCAGCATGGAAAGAAGACTCACTGAAGGGACTTTTGGCTGTGATGCCCTGGGAAAGTTCCGCTGGCTCTCCGACTCCAACCTCATTCTCAGCGCTGACTTGTATCACATATTCATTGCCCGCCACAAGTCGGATGACTCTGAAGTCGCACGACTCAGTCGTGCCGACGGGCATGTAGACGGACTTGAACTGGTCGCGACGTTCAATGATGTACCGGATGATCTTCTTTCCACCGTCCGTCTCTGGAGTCTTCCACTTCAGGGAAACACTGGAATCAGTGACTTCGGTCACTGTTAGATCCTTTGGAGCGCTTGGTCGACCTTAAGTAAACAATGGGAAAACTATTAAACACTGTCATTATTAGTACACAGGTCTATTGTTCTACTGTTAGGCACATCAAACAAACATGCCTGCAACACTACCATCAATATCATCGAAATCAGTCAAATATGGCTTAAGTAGGCAATGGCTTAATTATAAATAGGGATTACTAATTAGGAATTACTAATCGCTTAATACGATACAAGACGTCAACTAATAACATTGAAGTCAAAAGCTTGAATCTCGATCAGGGATTCGCTCCAAAATTAACTCCAAACTAAATCCAGAACTGCGTGAATATTAAAAGGAGACACAATTTATGTTTTTAAGATATTCAGACGTCATATGAAAATAAAGATGAGCGACCAGCACAATAAAGAACTGTTTGAATATTTTGCATTCTTCCATGAAATGAAAATAGAACAGGAGAGTTGAAGACAAAAAAAGCTGATATATATTCAAATATATTTTTCACTTTTAACCCGCAAGACTTGAGATTCTACAAAGACACTCACCAAACACTTTGACTCTGATGGACAGCGTTACTTTTCCAAACTGATTCTCCAAGGTGACGGTGTACGTGCCGGCGTGTTTCATTTCAACGTGTCCGATGCAAGCGGATGTCATGTTCCGGATCACATCCACGGTCAAACGGCGACTGGTCTCCAGCGGTTTCCTTTCGAACTCCCACGTCACCTTAGGTTGTGGAGCTCCCATGAAGGGTATTTCGATTGCAATAGATTCACCCTCTCTCAGTGTCAGCGTGTCCTGGATGCGGTCCAGGTTGAACTCCGGTGGAGCTGTAACCATCAATCACATGGTTGGTCAGTAAGCAAGTAGATAGTTTGAACATTGAACACTGAATGCTAAACATTCTGCCAGCCATCATGATAATCTCATTTAATCGGTTAGCAGAAATGTCTATAACATCAATCAATCAATCATTCAATCAATCAATCAATCAATCATTCAATCAATCAATCATTCAATCTATAAGAATTTATGAAGCATCTCTATTGCACAAGGCATCAACTGTTGGCACACTTAAAACAGGCCATAATAACATCAGTGACCAGACTAATTCACAAAGAGTGAGAAGAAATTTAAAACAAGGGTATCTTGATCTTGGTGGAGATAATATAAAACCTTTTCATTTAAATTCAAACTGAGTGCAGCTCTTAATTAAATTCTAAAACAGTTACAATCCCATTTTCATTCAATGACAAGAGCACACCAAAAGCGACTGTGGAACCAGTGCAGTTGGTTGCTAAAGCGTTAAAGAGAATAATTCCAGCTTACTCTGAATGAGAAGCTTTCCAGAGGTCTTGGCATTCTTGATGGTTGCACTGTAGACTGCCTCATCTTCGCTGTCCACGCCTTTGATGGTCAAGCGATGCACTTTTCCACTCGTCTCTATTTCCAGGCGCTGACTACCTCTCAGAGGTTGATCGTTCTTGTACCAAGTGACCGGGGCGTTTAACTTGTTGACCTCGCATTCAAAGGTCACCGTCTTGGGAAGTTTGGTGACCCTGATGTCATCGAGTTGCTTCGTGAAGTCAAACATTTCCTCTGATGACAAACACAGCAAACAACGTGAACATGAATAAACAAACATAAGTATTCCACAGCCTCAAATAATAATTAATTATACAAACTGCTAGAAGACCAAGTAGCACATAAAAATAAATCATTCATTACTTAAAACATTAAAACAATTATTAGAAAATAACTATAATGTTGACCCTCTGCCTATTGATTCTGTTTTGATTAAGCGCCTGTGAGTAAGCTGGTTTCCATGACTTCGCTTTGGCGCTGAAATTTTGATTATGGTTACAATATAAAAAATTGAAAGCCAAACAGCATATGTACAAGGCACCCATTAAAACAGGCAGCACCACTGAATGAGCTCTTTATAAATTCATGAAAAATGAGTAGGGTTGAGGACACACAGTCCCTAAAGAAAAAAATACATATTTACATAGAAGAGACAGTCAAGGGTTTAGCACACAATAGTGACAGATTATTAAATTGAACCAATAAAACTCGAGATTCTACAATGAAATTCACCCAAACTTTAAAACATAAAACAGATTAATCAATTTAAATCATTAGTAAATAAAGCTGAACTTAAAAAAGTTAAACAGACACACGGCAGAAATGTTTACCATATCGAATTGGATTTGAAGTGGATGGTGCGCTGGTTCCGATTTCATTCTCAGCGGAAACGCGGAATTCATATTCCGTGGCCGGAAGCAAACCCTCCACCTTGTAAGTCGTGTCTGTCAGCTTCTTTCCAACATTGGCAACCTTGGAAACAATACATTGCATATGTCAATGATGTAGGCAGGAAATGGTTGGTACCAGTCCAAAGTCTGGATAAAGAAGGAGGGAGATGCAAACATTAATGATGTAGGCAGAATAAATCATACGAATCAATATAAAACAATTATAATTAAAATCAAAGTATTTAAACAAAATAACTAGTGCTAATAATATTAAATAATATTTAAATCGTCTCTTGTCTGCATTTATATAAATAAACGTATATAGTAATTAGTACGTAGGATATTCTTTTATTCACTCACTCTTGCAGACAAAACACCACAAGTTATAAGTTGTAGGCTACAGGAAATTAAAGGCATATTGATAACCAATTATTTCGCACAAACAATCAATAGACGCTTCTATAAAGCATGCAAGGGATAAAGTTTATATGATTGTTCATATAATTAACTAACGATGTCTTGAAAAAAACTTTAAATTACTACGGCAATAACCAATACGCAAAACTGTTAAGCTTGTAAGTTTTAACCCTGTTAAAATTGCGCTAGTTAGTCGTCTAGAAAGAAAACTAGCGATGCAGAAAAACCATAACGTAACGCAGCAAATACATTACCTTCCATCTGATCTCGGAGCTCGACTTCGCCTCAACGATGTAATTCTTGATTGGTTTATTCCCATCGTCCTTTGGTTTCGTCCACTGCAGAGTGGCAACCCCATTCTCCAGATTTGCCGTCACTGGGCCCGGTTGGCCCGGTTTGCTGTAAGGATCACGAGGAATGACGATCCCGGTGGACTCCGAAGGGCTTCCAGGACCAGCATCGTTGACCGCAATCGCACGGAACTCGTACTCGTCTCCTTCCGTCACGTCCCTGACGGTGAATGTCGTTGCCGACACGGGCGACTTGTTGATGGGGACCCATCGGGTGCTGTAGCTCTGACGCTTTTCGATTAGGTAGCCAGTGATCTCGCCACCTCCGTCGGACTCTGGTGCCTGCCAGGCTAGGACCACGGACGACTTGTCAAGACTGTCGACGTGAACATTTCTTGGGGCTTTAGGCACATCTGAACAAAACGAACAGCAGCGTATTAGTATGGTAAGTGGTTCACTGAATCTGTGAATTAAATTTAAATTTCAAATGAGGAAATAAGTCAATCAACAAATGAACTAGTCACTCAGCTCCAAGGTAATCATCGAGTATTTGTAACGTTGACAGATTTAACTGCTTATTGTAAAAAAAAGAATACTCCTATAAATGGCTTTCATTGGCAGCTTATTGAGTGGTACGGTGGCTTTTGTGCCATCTACCAAAGATGCAATAAGAGTAACAAAAGATTCCTAGATAAGACTGTCAAAAGCAAGCTACTGAGTGGCAAAGTGGCATTTGTACATCTTTTATTATTCAATATAAATAATATAAGACTAATAGAAAAGACCTTTCCAGAAGCAGCTTACTGAATGGTACGGTTGCTTTTGTGCCGTCATCCAACGCGACAAACGGACCAACGCCGATGGAATTCTCGGCCGCAACTCGGAAATAATAGACGTTTCCTTCCGTCAACTTTGTCGCTTTGTACCGGAGATTCTCCGAACTGGTTTCACCGGCCCTTGTCCAGGTCGTGCGGCTTCCTTCCCGCTTTTCAATCACGTATCCAGTAAGCGAAGTACCGCCATCTGATTCCGGAGCTTTCCAGGTCATGACCATGTAGTCTTTGTTGCGCTCCGTAATCTTCAGATCGACCGGAGCAGATGGTTTGTCTAAGAACAGATAAAGTCTTAACGATTAGCAACTGGTAATCAACAATGCACAAGAAAAATGAGGTACAGACGAAAACATTACAGACTAAATATTTCAACACCTGTCTGTCTTGTTCTAACATAGTACTAATCAACAAAACAATTTATTTTATTTTTTAGATCGATGCATCAGGACTTAGTTGTATTTAGGTGTGCACGTGCGACTTTATTATCTGATTCTGTGATAGTTCATTTTTTTAAATGCATGTATTAATTTCACACAACCGGACTTCGACCTCCTGTGGACTACTACTCATATGGACATCCCTTTGAATCAACGCAGCACTCGTGAATAAGCTGGTGCCCCACAATTGGCTTTCGTGTGGTGCTTTAAAAGTCTGGAGATTAGGATTACTATCACGATGTGCGCTTGCCAGATGCAAATAAAGGCTACCTATTCAACTATTAATTAGACCCGAGGCATTAATTAAGTTGGATTCGTTTAGGGGTCTACTTGCTTGACTGGTGCACAGTTGCTAGGATCAAATCTACTAAGATCTGAAGAGCACAAATCAACTTGCCTGTCACTTGGACTTCAAATTGGCCTGAGTCACTTCCGGCGCTGTTTTCAGCCACCACTTTGTATTTGCCAGAGTTGAGGCCAGTGACGTTCCTGACGGTCAGTGTGGTGCGACCGATGCCAGTCTCTATTGTTGCCTGACCTTTATCTATAGGTTTGTCGCCATGGTACCAGGTGGTGGTAGGTGTTGGCGTTCCTGTTATGTTTGCCAGGAGTGTGAGCGTAAGACCTCCTTTGATCTTCTGAACACCTTTGAACTTCGCATCGATGTCGACCTTTGGCTCCGCTGAAAGATTGACAAACAGACAACCTTACGATGAGGAACCAGTTTAACTCCATTGGCATGAAAGAGTAACAATGCAAAACAAGAAATGTTGAAACATCTAAGAATTTTAAAGCAAAGACAATTTATATGACTAAGTAGACCTGCTTTAACACTAAATTATCAATTATTCCTTTAGTTATAGGCTATAATTCCGATACAATACCAATTTTATTTTATTTATTTATTTCAGAAATTTATATAGCGCCTCTTCAAGGTAGGCTACTCAGAAGCGCTCCCGGCCCAGCCACGGCTAAATAAAACAGTTTTTAGGTTCTTAAGGAACAGAGCGGAGTGACCCCTGGGAATTAAGCGCAGTGTAACAGGGAGACCATTCCAAGCTGTAGGACCTGCAACAGAGAATGAACAACGCTGTCGGATAGCAGTCCGTGAGCGAGGAACCAGAAGCTCAGCGTGGTTTGCCGATCGAAGGGTCGATCGACGCTGAACTCCCAAGGTGGAACAACAGAGTTCTCGAAGATAGGGTGGAGCTATAGTCCTTCAATGCACCGCCTAACCAGCGCACAGACCCTGTATGCAATCCGCTGAGGAGAAGGGAGCCAGTGTAAGGTATCCCGCATATAGGATGAGACATGGCCATATTTTGGGATATGGCCAACAAGTCGTGCCGCAGAGCGGAGGACCCGTTCAAGGCAGCCAATCCGGTCAGCCGGAAGTCCATGATAGAGGGTGCTGCAGTAGTCAAGGCGGGAAACTACGAAAGAGTAAACAAGAGTAGAGGCGGCACTAAAAGACAGAGAACGGGAGACCACCTTAAGCTGACGTAACTGGTAGTAACAGCTTCGACATAGTAGGTTTATATGGCGAGTGAAAGTTAGCTCTTGGTCTAAAATAACACCAAGGTCCCGCACAAAAGGTGAGAAAGTAATCAGAGGAAACTCTAATGCTAAGGCTTTCATGTCAATTTTTGCAAGTTGTTGACGAGTCCCAAACCATATCCAAATGAGATGGAAAGATAAATAAATTCGAAAAGAAATTACAAAAATTAATCATTTGATTGATTGTAAGATTGAAACATACATTCATTCTATGGATTAACCAGTATATCAGCACAGTTTGGCCATTGAGGGGCGCGGTGGTGTAGTGGTGGCATCGTTGCCTTGAAGCCCGAAGGTTCGAATTCACCTCAAGTCGCCGTGTAGGGACCTTGGGCAAGTCCTTCACTTGCAATTGCTCAGCGCTTCAGCGTGAAACTCCGATGCAGTGCCTGCTCTGCAGTCGGGAGCGCCTCTGAGTAGAGTGCTTGAAGGGGCGCTATAACAAGTGCACATACATACATACATACATACATACATACATTTGATAACTGAAAAACTGGGAAGCACTTTATAAATACAATACAACACAACACTCAAATCTGAACTGAAATTCAAATTCCACGTACTGTGAACCGTGAGCTGAGCTGAAGTTTCGACTTTTCCAATCTTGTTAGCCGCTTCACATTTGTACTTTGACGCATCTGTTAACTCGGTATTACTCACAACGAGTTTAACGGATTCACCGTCAACATCAATCTGATATTTCGATCCACTGTAGAGTTCTTTCGTGTCTTTGAAGCAACGTACTTTAGCGTCCGGGCCTCCAAGTTCAATGCGGCATTCGAAGACGGCTGAATTTGGTGCTACCACTGTGAGGTCTTTAAAGGGCTTCAGAATCTTTGGCGCATCTCCAACTGTACGGAAAAAGCAATAAAACCATACGGAATGACCATAGGTGTAGGGGACATTTCGGCAGTGGGGGAGGGCGGCGGCAAAGATTGAATTTTTGCCCAAAAAATCTGATGACCATTTTTTTTAAAAGTAATTTCTTATAAATCTTCTGAAAATATAGCGTTTTACCTCTGTCTGCCCGAAAAAATTCCTCCCGTGTCTGTTTGCCCGAAAAAACTGAACTTTTTTTCCACGCCCGTGCCTGTTTTGCCCAAAAAACACATTTGGCCGAAATTTGGGGGGGGGCATTTGCCCCTCTGGACCCCCACCTCCTACGCCTATGGGGATGACTATAGGATTGCTATTTTGAAGATTACAAGGGTTCCACCTAAAACAGCATTTGACTCAAGCCTGTGTAGTTTAATATGAGAAAATATATTTGGAAGAAGTATTCTGTAACAGCATTCCGCTCACGTCAATGTTTAATCTGAATATTTCTAAACCGATTCTTGCAAACAAGCTCCATTAAATGTGCTGTTGTTGCCTGGTCTTACCCAACAAAATATCAGATTAATATTCGCCGAAGTTTTCATATTCATCTCTTCTGTTCATAAACGTGAAATCCCAATGAAAAATATTTCTAGCGGTGTGTTATATAGTTGGATGCAAGAAACATTTGAGCTCTCATATATTTTATTCCTGCTTCCAAAACTCCAGCCAACAAAATGCATTGCTAATTAACATCTGCATGGAGTCTTTCTTACCAAGTGGTTCAGCAGCCTTGGTTGGTTTCGTGGTGGAAGAGAATTTTCCCTGTCCTGCCCTGTTCTTAGCCGCCACCCTGAATTCATATGAAACGCCGGTTGTGAGATTGCGTACAACGAAGTCTCGGTCTGGTATGAGTTCGGTTGATGGACGAACCCAGTTGCCCGACCCTTCGATGCAATACTCAACGACGTAGCCATCGACCTTGCAGCCACCGTCGTCGGTCGGAGCCGTCCAGTTGAGCGTCAGAGACGTATCACGGATATTGCTGATCTCAGGCTTTCCTGGTGCGCCAGGCACTTCTGCAATTGCAAAACAATAATAATTTAATAATAACTAATAATACTCCAGCTTCCTGTCTCCCATGAGTTTGTGCCCATAGCAATTGAAACGTTGGGCCCGATCAATCGCGCGAGTCGGGAGTTTTTACTGGAGTTGGGCTGCCGTTGTGCCACTGTTTCCAGCGATCCAAGGGAAATAGTCTACCTCTTCCCGAGGATTTCAATTTGCGTACGTTTTAATGCCGTTGCTTTTAGAGGTGCTTTGCACCACTCCCCGGGACGAGAACAATGCGGTCTAAGCACTTTTCTGTTTTCAGTCTGGTTTTAAGCTTGTTTGGTCATTTAATAAATAATAATAATAATAATTATAATATTCATGTTTGATTGATAAGTGCACTGACACCGCAGTAAAAAAACGTTGAAACATGACAATACCAATTTCGTGACCTTTTTGTACACGTATATTAGCAGCATGTTAAATGCCCAGTCATTTTACAGCCACTCCATGGGAATAAGCAGGATATCGAACCAGAGTGTTACCGTTTGACCATCCCTCTGAAAAATTATTCATCCATTGCGATGAAAAAGAACATAAAACACTTTATAGGTTCTGAGCACTACACATAATTTATGGTCCATGCTCAGACATAAAAATAACAAAATAAACACCAAGCAATCTTTCATCTTTGGATTGAAGAGTGTGGCTCAACAAAGCATATACAAATTCAGGTAAAAATCCATTCTAGAATGATTTGGCTTCCGACTGGCAAGCACAAACATATCATAATAATTATGTCTGCACCAAAATTCTGAATGCACGATACTAGAATGAAACTCAATACCAATTGAAATTGCGATGCAATTTAAAGCTTCTCTGACCAGCCAGTACATTCAAGATCATAGCGGAAAGCATTGAGATCCATTAATGCAAAGTTACCTCAACTCGTGCAAGGGAAAGCGAAAAACTTAGGCTGAAGTGAAGTAGATCAATTGGGTAATTTTTTATTCAATCCTCGTGAATAAACTGCTTTCGAGCGGCGCTTTAGAAAATCGTAAATTATGATTATGATTACAATTACGTGACTTACTCCATGGATTCTTAGCGACGATGGATTCTGTCGCCTCGCTAGGTTTGCCTTGACCGGCTTTGTTTTCCGCAATCACTCGGAATTCGTATTTCTCGTCTTCGAACAAATCAGTGACTTCCAATTCCGTTGTCGTTGCTTTTGTCTTCAGTGGAATCCATCGAAGTCCAGCTCCAGTGCGGCGTTCCACGGTGTATCCGGTGATTGGAGCGCCACCATCCGTGGCTGGCTCCTTCCAGGTGAGTTTGCATGATTTGGCACACACTTCAGTGACCTGAGGTCTTCCGGTAGCACCAGGCACAGCTGGAAGAAAAGACAGTTCAGATTGCAGAGAAGATTGCTTTTTAGAACAACAGATGTGCATTCAAATTTAAATAAAGTCAATTCACAGGTTTGTTATCGTTTAAAAAAAATTGCATGATTGAGTCGATACATAATTGTTGCTATAAAACCGCATATCCATTCATACATTCATACTCATAGCGAGAATTGTGGGAAAAATAACTGTGAAGCACTCTCAATTCTAGGCAAAAAACACATTTTTAAGTTGAACAAAAAAAAACTTCAGTAAAAACCAGGGCTGAAAGTGGTCTGAAAAAATTGCCGGGTCTCTTTGGCCCAAGGGGTGCTAGATACAAATGTTTATTCAAGCGCCAACAAATTAATGCCAGGTCTGAGACCCGGACAGACCCAGATCACTTTCAGCCCTGGTAAAAGCCCCAGGAAACAGACATAGCTCCTGCGGGTGGCAGCCCATTCAAGTGTGGATACTTAGGTAACACCTCTTCCAGTACAAAATAGACTGTCAGAATGCCTAACGATCAGGCGACTAGTAGATCCGCAAATAACTCAACCAATCAACTAAACATAAAACCAACCAGTTGCTCAACCAATCAATTCATCAAACAGTTTCAAAATACTCACCGAACTGGCTCTTTGGAGAAATAAGATCTTTGATCTCCGCTGGTTCCCCAACACCAACGACATTCTCGGCGCTGACTCGGAAGTTGTACTGGTTCCCTTCGAAGAGACCCGCTACCTCAAACTCCGTTGCCTCCGTCGTCGTCACGCTCTGCCACATGCGTCGGTTTCCTTCACGCTTCTCGACAACGTAGCCGGTGATGTCACGGCCACCGTCGTGCACCGGTGGAGACCAGCGTAGCGTAACAGTGTTGGCTGTGATCTCTTTCACTTTCAGGTCTTGAACTGGACCAGGTTTGTCTGGAAGCAAACAAGATGAATAATAATAATAATATGAAATTCGTTTCATTTCATAATAATAATAATAATAATAATGATAATAACAATAATAATAATAATAACTAACTTGACTACATAAGTGAGCAGCCTAATCTCAAGGCCGTAGCTAGGGGGTGTTTTTGGTGTTCGAACACCCCCAAAAATGGAACATGTAAAAAATAATAGACTGCATTTTCTAGCACATGATGTAAAAAATGACCAAAAAAGTCATCAGTTTTTTCGGACGGGAAACTGAAGAAACCTTGCCTAATCTATATAATGGACTGTTACAGTTTAGATTATGTAGTAACACACACAAAAGATTTGGATGCTCACATCTAAGAAAAACTGAATTTCATATCTATATATGACCTCTTGAATTTTCAGTTAATATCGAAGACAGCAAAGACCCACAACACAGCGGAAGGCAAGGATGCATGGCTGTGGTTTTTTGCCACATCTTAGGGCAACAAACGTAGTAGAAAAATAGATGAAGAAACAACTGTAGCTTCAAGGATAATTTCATGCACAATATCTCTAAAAGTGAGACTCTAAAAAAGGAAATTAATCAGCTTACCGATGACCTTGACCTTGACGGAAAGCAACGCCCTTCCATTTGGATTTTCCAGAGCCACAGAGTACGTTCCAGCGTCAGATCCCTTCGCTCGACTTATTGTCAGCGCCGTCATGTTGTAGATGGTTTCCTCCTTGATGCGGGTCGGGTCCGGCAGTTGCTGTCCGTTGAATTGCCAGCTGACCTTTGGCTGGGGATTTCCGGTGAATGGAACTTCGATGATGGCCGACTTGCCGGCGTTGATCGTTAGGCCGCTCTTGTACTTTTCGTCGATGAATCCAATGACCGGAGGCGCTATAAACATTCGGTTACATTAATTTTAATTATAATTAATCACACATGTGAATTAACGTAAGACCACAACAAGTAGCTTAGCCATCAACAACCATATGAATGAAAATGGGACAGCTCTCATCGTTGGCAGATTTTTTTAACCTTAAGGTGAGTCCTGTTGACAACATCTGTAGATTAATCTAAAACTTTCTGTTTCTGTTTCATTTCTAAGTTTATCTATGATTATTGTCTGTTGTTGTTAAGTCAATAAACGGCTTATTGATTGATTGATTGATTGATTGAAGCAGCAAGTTGAAGGATCTTTTTTATTGAAAGCATAAATGTATGTATTTAGCAAAACGACAGTGACTGAGCATTTTCACTTAAAGTAATTCTTTCTAGTAAATCTGTGACCAAGGAAGAAAGATATTGAAATGCAAAGATCCATGAGGCAAGGACCCAACCTGTCGGAAAATTTGAAGGATCATAGAAGCTAAAAGTCAGGCACGAGGTGCTATATTATAAATTCATAAACATAATACAATACAATATTAAAGTCTACGAGTAGAAAGTACGTAATATGGAATCTTTTCTTTCTTTTTCGTGCTCTGCCCTAAGGCAGGTTCGAATGTTTGACGTCTCCAATCAGGGGGGGGAATGGGGCAAGCAAGCGTCTCAAATAGCCTCTGCTACCCAAATGCCCAACCGCGACACCTTCACGTGGTCCCCCCTGTTTTAACAAAGGGCGTGGTGGGCGACCGAGCAATCACCGGTATATATGCGATGCCCACATGGGCGAAGAAACCGAAGGACGGACGATAGAAGATATCGACGCTGGGAGATGGTGTCTCCTTAAAAACACCGGGAGAAAGGCAACGGGAAACCATCTCTCTAAAATTCCCAAGTTAAATGAATGACGAATCCACAATATGGAATATGCAAGTGAATTAAGAGATCTCAATTTAAGAATAATTATCACGTTAAAGAACAGTTTAATTCAGAAGAAGTATCTCGGACGTACTAAAAGTACTCAACTACAAGAATTGGTTTACCTTCTACAGTTAGAATTGGTTTTACTTTCTACAGTTAGAATTGGTTTTACCTTCCACAGTTAGAATTGGTCTTACCTTCTACAGTTAGAATTGGTCTTACCTTCTACAGTTAGAATTGGTTTTACCTTCTACAGTTAGAATTGGTTTTACCTTCCACAGTTAGAATTGGTCTTACCTTCTACAGTTAGAATTTGTTTTACCTTCTACAGTTAGAATTGGTTTTACCTTCTACAGTTAGAATTGGTTTTACCTTCTACAGTTAGAATTGGTTTTACCTTCTACAGTTAGAATTGGTTTTACCTTCTACAGTTAGAATTGGCTTTACCTTCTACAGTTAGAATTGGTTTTACCTTCTACAGTACAGTTAGAATTGGTTTTACCTTCTACAGTTAGAATTGGTTTACCTTCTACAGTTAGAATTGGTTTTACCTTCTACAGTTAGAATTGGTTTTACCTTCTACAGTTAGAATTGGTTTTACCTTCTACAGTTAGAATTGGTTTTACCTTCTACAGTTAGAATTGGTTTTACCTTCTACACTTAGAATTGGTTTTACCTTCTACAGTTAGAATTGGTTTTACCTTCTACGGTTAGAGTTCCCTTTGACGTTTTGTTCTTAAAGACGACGGAGTATTCTCCGGCATCTTTTCCATCCACGTCCTTTATAACGAGCCTTCGAACTGCGCCATCTGCCGTTGGTTCGTACTTGTCGCTCTTCTTCAGAGGTCGATCAGCCTTCAGCCATTCAACAGTTGCACCTGCGTCTGAAATCTCACATTCAAAAGCGATCGTGTCCGGTATCTTCGTCACCTTCTTGTTCTCCAAAAGTCTGATGAAAGAAACGCTTTCCTCTGAAAATAGAAAATCAGACGCATCACACGAATGAGAATCAGAAACAAATAACCTACTTCTAAGCAGCCTATTCATTATCAGTACTATTCATTTGTTAAGCACCACAATCTAATGACCAAGCATCAGCTTATTCACAAGCGCTATGTCATGTCAGAAGGGTTGTCCAGAAGAGTATAGTTCGAAGGAGGTCGTAGTACGGTTACGAAAAGGATCAGTGTAGCTGCTAAAGTGGGTGGCGTTTAGGTGGACAGTGGAAGTGGATGGTGGAAGTGGATGGTGGAAGTTAGCGAGTCTGGGTAAGAGTTCCTAAAGAGGTAAGTAAGACTTTAGTTTTTAGTATTTTTACTTACTTGCCACATTACCCGAAAAGTGATCTATTCAATCACCTAACATTTATGGTATCAAACGCCATGTCTCTTGAACAAAGACACTGGTTAACAGTTATAAAAATATATTGCAAAACGAATTTAACAACCTTTCCTTAACATAATATACAGTGTTTGACTACAGATTCAATTTAGTCGATAATTCTAGAAATCTGACAATGATTAAACAGCAGCCACATGACTACAACACTAAAAATATAAAGATAGGAATAATAGTAAGTAATAAGTAATAACAAGTAATAAGTAATAACAAGTAATAACCTAATAAGTAATAAATAATAACAAGTAATAATAAGCAATAAGTAATAATAGGTAATAATAAGTAATAACAAGTAATAAGTAATAGTAAGCAATAAGTAATAACAAGTATAACAAGTAATAAGTAATAGTAAGTAGTAAGTAATAACAAGTATAACAAGTAATAAGTAAAAACAAGTAATAAGTAATAAGCAATAATAAGTGATAAGTACTGATAGCAAACTTGCCATATTTGACTGGTGCCGACGATTCCGACGAAGGTCCCTGTCCGATTTTGTTCTCGGCGGTGACCCTGAACTCGTATTCCGCTCCCTCCTTCAGTCCGGTTGCGATGAACGTCGTCTGCGTGATCGTCTGCTTCGGATTGAGAACGACCCACTGCGCACTGCCAACCGGTCTCATTTCCACAACGTAGTTCGTGATCGGCGTATTTCCCGTGTCCTTAGGAGCGGACCATGCGACAGTAGCAGAGTCCTTGGTCACTTCGGCTACGCCTGGTCGCTGCGGTGGTCCTGGTTTGCTGAACGGATCTTTGGCCACCACCGTGGCCGTAGCGGCCGATGGCTGGCCGAGGCCGGCGTCGTTTTCTGCGACCACCCTGAACGTGTATTCGTTGAATTCGATGATGTCTTTGAACTCGAGGCGGCACAGTCGGACGGGGGTCTTGTTCACCTTCGTCCACCTCGACGTGTATCCGTGCTGTGACTCGACGTAGTATCCCGTCACCGGGGATCCACCGTCCGACTTCGGAGGTTTCCACTTCAGCGTGCACGACTTGTTTGTGATTTCCTCGACTTCAACGTTCTGAGGTGGACCAGGAGGACCTGAAAGGAGCGAAAAGTAAGAAACGTTCAAGCACAGCTAAATCGCAGCTACTGATATTCTACATTAGAAGTGAGTTATAGCAAATAAATTAGAAGACGTATTCAGATCAGGAAGGAAAGGCGAAGCAGAAGAAGAGAAAGCACAGGACACAGAAATCATTGAATATTCATGAGTATCACATTCCTTCGTCAAAAATCCCAACTGGGTCACCAACTGCTATCAGACTGAATGAAGGCTAAAATACAACCCCAGGCAACACAATACGTTTTGGATTCGTGTCTTAGAGCCCCAGTTACAGACATTGGACGCATAATCAGGGCAAAACCTAAATGAACCACAATAGCAGACAACTTATGTATCTGTAATTGACAGTGGACATCCGTGATACAATGCAGTGCTCATAAATAAGCTCATGCCCTACGTTTAGTACTCAAGCACTGCTTTAAAAATCTGAAATTTAGAATCACAAAACTGGAAATCGACATTCAACTACGAACCATAGGGTAGGCTAGCAGTGACTGGTTCGGATAACTCGGCGGCTGGTCCAGTTCCAATTTTGTTTTCTGCTGACACACGGAACAGGTATTCCGTTCCTTCAAACAGTTTCGTGATGGTGCAGCTGAGTTCGTCTGCACCAACGGTTGTCGCTGGTAACCAGCTGGTCTTGGAGACATCACGTTTCTCGACGATGTAGTTCTGGATGTCTACGCCACCGTTGGACTCCGGCTCCTGCCACTTCAGGCTGGCTGAGTCCTTGGTCACTTCCGTCACGGTCAGATCCTGTGGCGCTGATGGCTTGTCTAAAAATGAAAATGAGCATCATAAAGATATCATAAATAAAGATATCATAAATAAAGATATCATAAATAAGTCCAAGTTCCTTAATCCCTGTTGGTTTTGTGAAGAATTGCATGTAAATTTCAAGTGAAAATTGATTGGTGTCTTATAAAGTTAAGCCATGGGTCTTGCCATCCGGAATGGCCTCCCACTAGCCTTACAACTGATGCCTAAGTTAAACTTGTCTGCTATTTAGTCTATAAGACACCCAACTCAAATCATACTTTTCGGGGCTGGGAGCACCTCTGTGTAAGTCTCTTGAAGAGGCGCTATATGAATTATTGGAATGAACGAACGAACTACATAAAATAAGATTAATCCTTTACGCATTTGCCCCGAGAATATCCGCTGAAAACGGGCTTAAAATTTAAAAATGAACGGGTAAATGGTTAAATTATATTAAGAGAGTGCTCATGCTTGACTTTCGAATCACAAAATACTAATCATACATTTACATCTTCATATCAATCTCCATACGCTGCTGTGGTCTTCTGGTTCAAGCTCCTTACACGAACACAAATTACTAATCAGGCATCTCAGGTGTTTACATTGTAAATAGTGTAGCATAGCATTGATAGCACAATTTCGATTATGGGTCCCGCCATCCGGAATGCCTCCCATTACCGCTGCGATTGATGCCTACAATAAACTGCCCTGCTTCTTATAAGTCCCTCAAATCACAATTTCTGGGCTGAGAGCGACTCTGCAAGAGGCACTATATAAATTCTCTGAATAATGAATGAATGAATGATGCATACTGGGATTAAGCAAACGTATCACTCACCGATAACAACAACTTTGAATTGAACGCTGTCTGAGCCGACTTCGTTTGAAGCAGCCACTTCGTACGTTCCTGAGTTTTTGCCATTGCAGTTCTTCAGACTCAACGTTGTGTAGTCAGTGGATACTGAGAAGTTTGAGCTGGTGACTGGCTGTCCATTAACGGTCCACGTGATCGTTGGCGTTGGAACTCCGTAGAAAGTGAACTGCTGGGAGAAGTTGCTGCCGGCTTTTATTTGGTAGCTGCTCTCCAGCTTCTTCTCACTCTCCAACTTCGGAGCGACTACACAAAAGTCATACGATATATTATTCTAAACTGATTCGGCAACTACAGCAAGGACAATTACCGTAATACAAGAGAAGTTAATACATTTAAAACAGCCAGTATTGAAGCATTACGTCACATTTATCACAGTTGGTTCTAATTTGTAGAATAGGCTGAGAATAATAGCAAGTAAATGAGAAGATATGCAGGATCTACTTGTTCATAGGCTGAGAAGCTTGCAGTTCAGCAAATCATGCAGCACTGAAATTCAAATTTAAAATCGTGTAGGCCATAACAAAATATTTCCCATTGCTTGACTACTGGCAACTAGTGTGCAATTTAGATGGCACAACCTTCTTCAAACCCAAATGCAGCAATTGTGGATTTTGCTAAATATGTTGTAATCTAAATAATAACACTCCCGAAACATTCCAGTGCTGATGCAATAAGTCAATGGCCTTCATTAAATTTAATATCAAATTCCAGATTACATTGACTCATAAACACATACCTTGTATAAAGAGTTTTGCCTCCGACTCAACTCGACCGACTTTGTTGTCGGCTTCGACTCGGTAGAGCGCAGTGTCCCCGAGATCGGCTTGTACGATCTCCAGTTGAGCGACGTTGTCCTTGTACGTCATGTTGTACTTCTTGCCAGCGTAGATCTCTCTGCTGCCATCTTTGTACCACGTAACCGTCGCCTTTGGCTGTCCGGCTTCAATCTCGCATTTCATCACGGCTGTAGTAGCTGCAAGAGCTTTCGTTTCCTTCAATGGACTGATGACCTTTGGCTTCTTACCCGCTGATAATTACCAAAAACATTGACAAAATAAATCATAAAGATAAATAAAAATTAAATATTCATTCGTTCATTCAATTTATTTATATAGCGCCACTTCAAGGAAACTACTCAGAGGCGCTCCTGACTCCAGCACGGCCAAATAGAACAGTCTTAAGTGCTTATAGAATGTGTCAGAGAGTGATCTAGGGAACAAGCGCAGCTCAAGTGGGAGGGCATTCCATACCATACCAACATAAATATATATGCTTTATGTAAAGATATCAATATTACTGTATAGGCATTTGCTCCTGGAATGAACTCTCCTCTCTGCTTGCTCTAAGATAGTGGCAGGGGTCTCTTCCATATATAGATCTATGCACTGCCTGGAGACGTTCTACATTCTCCATGACTTCCACTCTGAGAGCGCCTCAGAATTCAAATATGCTCATAATACAATAAAAATAGAATACAATACACGTACATATTTGGTCCTCAGGTTTGATGGACAGGGATCCCTCGGATGGTGGACCAACACCGGCTTTGTTCTCGGCAGAAACTCTGAAGTCATACTGCGTCTCCGACTCGAGTCCTTTGATGGTGTACGTTGTCCCAGCGACAGTGTCTTCCGTCGCTCTTTTCCACTTGAAAGCCCCTTCCGCACGATACTCCACAACGTAGTTGAATATCTCGCTACCACCATCGTCCTCTGGACGTGTCCAGACCAAAGCGACAAAGTTCTTTCCAGACTCCTTGATGTCTGGCGCTCCTGGCTTTCCAGGTTTGTCTGAAAAAGACGAAGAATGATTCATGACAAAACAGTTTTTCAAGCCATCTTAAGATGAACCTCTGCATACATACATACATGCATGCATACATACATAATGTACACATACATTCATACACTCAAACATACATACATACATAATGTACACATACATTCATACATACCTACATACATACATGCATATACATACATACATACATACATACATACATACATACATACATACACACACACTTATGCACGCAAGCACACACATGGGACTGGATACCTAACTTCACACTTGGCAATCAAGTACATGAGAGCTGAAAATCTTGTCCAATGAAATACATGACCTCTGGAAAATCTACAAAATACGCCAATAAATTTTAAACAATGCATTACTCTATTTAGCATGTGATCCAGGAACCTACAAAATGCGCTAATAAACTTTAAAATACATGCATCATACATACATACATACCTATATATACAATTATACATACACACACATATATGCACATCCTGATTTTCAATAATAGCACAGCATATAATTTCTAATTGGCATTCAGATCCGGACACTCACCCCAAGGATCCTTGGCAAGTATCGTCTCCGACGGTGGTCCAGGAGGTCCAACACCAATACGATTCTCAGCCATGATGCGGAACTGGTACTCATTTCCCTCGACAAGTTCCGTAACGCGGTACTTGGTGTCGTTGACTGCATCGCGTGTGATGCGTATCCAGCGGGATGTTCTTCCGGTGGTACTGCGTTCCACGTGGTACCCTAGGACTGGCGTGCCTCCGTCCTGCTCTGGAGGTCTCCATGACAACTGGCAGGAATCCTTGAGGATGTCACTTACGGAAGGAGCCGAGGGTGGTCCTGGCAAATCTGAAGAAAAACAGTCTCGCTTAATATTATATGCCATTTATAAATTAATTAAATGTGTAAATACTCAGAAAACTCTTATGTATGCATGTATGTATAAATATTAAGGTTTGAACAACAAAACTGGAGAACAATCTGGCACATCTGATGAAATATGTTGATCATAAGTCTACGAAAGTGATAAACTTATTTCGAACAGCTTACCAAATGTACCTAATAATTTTGGACCTGCTAGAATAACTCTCACTCATTTATAAACATTTATTTTTCTCTTCCTTTTTCATGTCACTTCCTTGTCACATTCTTCACGACCTCCTCCCTCCCCTTAAGGTCACTCTATACAATACTCGACCAAGGCCACAAAATCTAACCCTTCCTAGAGTTGATTCTTTTGCCAGAAACAGTTTTATTATGCGAATGTTATATAACTTTGCATAAATGTTTTCTATTATTTATTTCCTCTGTAAACTACTGTGCGTTTGCTGGTGGTATAATAAAGAATATTCTTACTTACTTACTTACTTATGTATACCACGCTAAACAGTTAAGTTGTTGTACGTCTGACGAAATAAGGTTTCCACTTTGATCAACCCTCATCTTCCTAAGCCATGTATATAGATCATGCAAAATGGACCAGGTCCATTCTGGAGCAACCATCTAGATATTTCCGTGCATGATTACATTACTGAATGAGACAACATGATAACATTTACCATTCCATAACACTATATGTTAATGCAAACAATAAAATCTATTATGTCTTGTATATTAATTAGCAGCCACTACTAACCATGTGTGGTCTTTGCCGTCACACTTTGAGTCAGCTCCGTCCATTCACCCACTCCCACTTCGTTCTCCGCAGCCACCCGGAAGATGTACTGCTGTCCGTCGATCAGTGGACTCACAAGGAATTCCCGCTTCTTATCCGCCTCCACGGAACCAGCCTTCTGCCAGGTCCGGCGTGACGATTCCCGCATCTCGATGATGTAACCGGTGATGTCACAGCCGCCATCCGACTCCGGTTCTTCCCACTTCAGACCAACGTTCTTCTCCGATACGGACGTAACAGACAGAGTCTTCGGAGCACCAGGCACGTCTGAAACAGTTCCGCAAATACAAAATAAGATCACGACTGAACAAAGTCTGCTCTCGGTCCATTTTGCTCATACTTCCACTATGCAGAATTGTGCTTTCTCGGTGGTAGGACCCTCTACCTGGAATGGTCTTCCTCTGACCATCCGCTCTCTCTTTGCAAAAATCCTTCTCAGGCTTTCCTCTCTCATCTTAAGACAGTTTTAGTTGGCCGCGCTGAGGTTGGGAGCGCCTCTGAGTAGTCCCCTTGAAGAGGCGCTATATAAATGCATATAATGAACACAATGAATCACATCTTGTGATTTTCATCACGAGGTATCAGAATTGTATTGTATTGTATTGCAATGAAATATTAAATTTTTAAAGCACCTCTCACAGTGCGCACTAACCGGAGGTGCTCCCACATTATGAAATACACAGAGGAAAGAAAGTACTTTGGAGACAGCGAAAAGATGCGCTTCGTGTACCAGTTACGGTACTAACGAAGAAAGTATCAATGAATGAGAGTTGATTCCAAAATGCAGGATCACAAAATAGCACACACTTAAAATTACCGAAAGTACAGTTTCTAAATCGTTGGTAGAATATTTCAATTCAAATGAAGAATTCAAACACTTGAATGAAATTCTAAAGACAATTGATTCATCATTCTAAAGACAATAGATTCATTCTAAATACAGTCGATTCATCATTCTAAAGACAACCGAGTCATCATTCTAAAGACAATTGATTCATCATTCTAAAGACAATAGATTCATTCTAAATACAGTCGATTCATCATTCTAAAGACAACCGAGTCATCATTCTAAAGACAACTGATTCATCGTTCTAAAGACAATTGATTCATCATTCTAAAGACAATCAATTCATCATTCTAAAGACAATTGATTCATCATTACCTTGAACGACGAGTTTAATGTTGAACGTCGCTTTTCCAAGTGAGTTCTGAATGAGTAGTGAGTAGTCTCCGGCATCCTTCTTGACGACCTTGCCCATTGACAGTGAGGTCATGTTCGTAATAGTGTCCTCCTTGAACCTTCGACCATCTGGGAGATGTCCACCTTTGTACTTCCATTCCACGGTCGGAGTTGGACTGGCAGTGAACGGAATCTCGATGACAGCGGACGACTGAGCTTTGAGGATGAGCTTGTCACGATACGCATGGTCACCAATGGATGGTGGAACTACGGAAACGAAATGTTCAAGGCACCAACGTGAGAACCTAGTTATGCATTTCTAAACAGGCTTTTAAGATTGCTATACGGTAAACGTGCATCAGGGTTACGCAGGAGAACCTTTAAATAAAAATAGAGAAAATTATTTTAATTTATTTTAAACCATCCACAATACATGGAGAGCAAGGAGATTGAAATCTCAGGCACGGGAGACTATTGCTTGGAAGAAAGTAGGGTAAACAAACCAGGAGGAAAACAGACTTTCATGGAAAACAGACTTTCATGGCCCCACATAGAACCAGACACGTCCTAAATGGAGTCAAGCAGTTAACATCCATTGTAGAAGTCGAATATATGTATAAATTCTTAAAATCAGCATAGACTGAAATCACATAATTTATTTATTTATTTCAGAAATTTATATAGCGCCTCTTCAAGGTAGGCTACCCAGAAGCGCTCCCGGCTCAACCACGGTTAAATAAAACAGTTTTTAGGCTCTTAAAAAAATTAAAGAATCGACACGCATAGAAATTGACGGACAGATTACTCTACCTTGAATATTCAGCTTTGCCACTGTTGATAGATTCATGCATTCCGCCTTATAAGTTCCAACGTCACTGGCTGCTGCTTTCTTGATTACCAGACGGAAGGTCTTTCCATCGACTTCCAGGCTGCGTTCGATGTCGGAGAGCAGCTTCTTGCTGTCCTTGTACCATTCCACCTTCTGTCCCTCTTTCGACAGCTGGCACTCGAAGGTGACGCTGGTGCCGAGCTTGTCGGTCGTGACATCCACCAATTCTTTTGTGAACCTCAGCTCTTCCACTGTTAAATGCAAAGTGAATTCACTGCTATTAAATACCACAACAGCTAAATTTCGACAGCATTGAAAGCGGCAAGCTAAATCTAGGCTGTTTATAAATCTGCTGTAAGCTTCAGTGTTTGAACGATTCTAAGGCAATAAAATTGAGTGCAAATTGATCGCAATGTTTGATTATAAGCAATAAAGCAATAAATATTGACTCTAAAATTTGAGTCGTAGAATTCATTTGGTCGTATAATTCACTTGTAACATAATTTATGTATGGTACATCTTTAGCTGGTCACATGCGCTTTTTGAGAGAACAAAAGTCAACATTTTTGAGTCAACATTTTTGAGTCAACATTTTTGAGTCAACATTTCTGAGTCAATATTTTTGAGTCAACATTTTTGAGTCAACATTTTTGAGTCAACATTTTTGAGTCAACATTTTCGAGTCAACATGACAGACTTGGCATACGTACCATACTTTGAGGCTGGCGAAGATCCAGAGACTGGACCAGCTCCCACCTTGTTGACGGCTGAGACTCTGAACTCGTATGACTTTCCATCTTTCAAGCCGCTCACAGTGTACGTTGCCTCCTTGACGTTGTCGTCTTTCACCTTCCACTTTTCACCATTCTCCTTCACTTCCACAATGTAGTTGGTAATAGACGCACCTCCGTCATTTTCCGGCGCTTCCCAGGCGATAGTCGCCGAGTCGTTCGACCTATCCTTGATGGATGGAATTCCGGGTTTTCCAGGTTTATCGAATGGCTCTTTGGCGACAAAGACTCCCGTTGTCTCCGACGGCTTACTCTGTCCGGCCTCGTTTTCAGCAATGACTCTGAATTCATATTCGGTGCCTTCGACAAGGTCCTTGAAGGATTTGGATGTTGCTGTGATTATATCACGGTTGACCTTAACGAACCGCGAATTGAAACTTGTTGACTTTTCAATGTAATATCCTTTGATGGCAGATCCACCGTCAGACGCGGGAGGTTCCCAGGTTATCGTGCATCCAGTCTTACTAATGTTGTCTGCCTTTACGTGCTGAGGAGGAGATGGAGGTTCTGAAAAAGAAATCAATTCGTTAATCAATCAGTTAATCAATTAGTTAATCAAACAGTTAATAAACTGGTAGTTAATCAATTAGTTAATCAAATAAACAAGTTAATCAATTAGTTAATCAACCAGTAAATCAATTAGTTAATCAAACAGTTAATAAACCAGTAAATCAACTAGTTAATCAAACAGTTAATAAACCAGTTAATCAATTAGTTAATCAAACAGTTAATAAACTGGTAGTTAATCAATTAGTTAATCAAATAAACAAGTTAATCAATTAGTTAATCAACCAGTAAATCAATTAGTTAATCAAACAGTTAATAAACCAGTAAATCAACTAGTTAATCAAACAGTTAATAAACCAGTTAATCAATCAGTTAATCAAACAGTTAATAAACCAGTAAATCAACTAGTTAATCAAACAGTTAATAAACCAGTTAATCAATTAGTTAATCAAACAGTTAATAAACCAGTAAATCAACTAGTTAATCAAACAGTTAATAAACCAGTTAATCAATTAGTTAATCAAACAGTTAATAAACTGGTAGTTAATCAATTAGTTAATCAAATAAACAAGTCAATCAATTAGTTAATAAACCAGTTAATCAATTAGTTAATCAAACAGTTAATAAACCAGTAAATCAACTAGTTAATCAAACAGTTAATAAACCAGTTAATCAATTAGTTAATCAAACAGTTAATAAACCAGTAAATCAACTAGTTAATCAAACAGTTAATAAACCAGTTAATCAATTAGTTAATCAAACAGTTAATAAACCAGTTAATCAATTAGTTAATCAACCAGTCAGTCAATCAGTCAATCAATCAGTTAATCAATCTGTTAATCAATCAGTTAATCAATCAGTTAATCAATTAGTTAATCAAGCAGTTAATCAATCAGTTAATCAATCAGTTAATCAATCATTTAATCAATTAGTTAATCAATCAGTTAATCAATATGAAATCTGTGCAAAAGTTTTGTATCTAGAGTCAAATGTCATAAAATGATTCTGAAAGCGATAACATTGACTAAATGTTCAATTAATAAAAACATTGCTCTGAAAGACGTCAATTCTGTCATCACCCATCGCCACTCGAAATTTATCTTCACCATCAAAATCATCATCACATTGCTATCGCCAGTCATCATCGTCGTCGTCGTCGTCATCATCGTCATCATCATCACATCATCATCATCATCATCATCATCATCATCACAATGCTGTTGTAATTTCTCATATTGAGCTCATCAACAAAAGATAGGATATTCAAAATTATTACACATGTTTAAGAATGTGAACCGCCCTGAAACTATGCAGGAACCCACCAAATGGAAGCTTAGCCGTGACTGGTTCTTTTAGTGCAACTGGTTCACTCTGGCCAATTGCATTTTCAGCAATCACTCTGAACAGATACTGGCTTCCCTCGTACAACTTTGTCGCTTTGAACTTGAGAGTAGAGAAATCCGTCTCTCCTATGCCGGAAAAGACAGCGCGTTTGGGGTCGGCCTTTTCAACGATGTACTTTGTTATTGGAGATCCGCCATCTTGCTCCGGAGCTTCCCATGACAACGAGACGAAGTCCTTGTAGACCTCAGCGACTTGGAGATTACGAGGTGGTAAAGGTTTATCTGGAAAAACATCATAGGAAATGCAAAAATCCAAGAAAAATATGAATAAGTCCCAAGGTTTGCTGCCATCATCAAAATATAAAACAGCTAGAAATCTTTCCGTTATCTTTCTCCTATTTCCTTTTCTCATTATTAAAAGTTTTAAAACACTCATCATGGTGCATTTTGGTGCGATATTACCATAATATTATGCACTCTGACAGCCAATCAAACACTGGCAGTCCCTTTACCAGAAAATCACATTCATAAATAGTAATAATAGTAATAATAATAACAATAATAATCTTCGCTTAATTTCAAACTGACACAATGCAGAATTATTACAATTCATAGCAAGACGGATGATCACAAGTTATTACAGGAGTCGAATTTAGCTCTCAGCATCAATGGGTCACCAATCACTTCCTACTACTCATTTTACAATTAAACCCTCTGCTCAATGAAAGATTCAGCAGACCTTAAATAGTTTCTTCACTACTTCATGCACAGGAATTTATCAACCGAATTCGAATTTCTTATCAACGTATGAAACGCACCTTTTATTACGACGGTGAAAAGTGCACTGTCTGATCCGACTTCATTTTCAGCGACCACTTTGTACGTTCCTGCGTTCTTTGCCGTCACTTTCTTTGACGTCAGTCGTGAGAACGACCCATCGCCCTCCAGCGTCAACTCTGCGCTGGGCTTGACCTCAGTGTCATTCAAGAACCACTTGACGCTTGGCGTTGGAATTCCAACGATATTGACTGAAAGGATCAGCGTTGTGCCGGCCTTCTGTGGTTTGATGTCTTTGAGAGAAGCGTCGTAGTCAATGACTGGAGCAGCTGTAAAACGAAATCCAAAATAATCAGAATGAACACCAAAATTATCATCGCCGTCATCATCATCATCGCCATCACTAAAACACGGAACCAGTCTCACTATGATGATGACTCACAATAATCATTATCATTGTATTGTGTAATAATCATTATCAATGTATTGTGTTATGATCATTATCATTGTATTGTGTAATAATCATTGTCATTGTATTGTGTAATAATCATTATCATTGTATTGTGTTGTGATTCACAATAGACTCTCACAGCGCACACCAATCAGAGGCCTTGCATTCATCATGTTCGTTACCATGGCGATACGATATTGCACATTTATGGTAAATTATAGAGAAAAGTTAACCTGTTGCATGCCAGATTTTTTTAGCTTTTTTTCCGGCCACGGCCAGATACCCAGATAAATTTGGGGATTCTGGTCCACTTCACTCCTTAGTGGCAAAACCAAATTGTATCTCGTAAAACAAACACAGCCGATCGACCAAAAGTGTAAACATCAAATCTGTTTAGAATTTAAATATGTACAAATAATTCATTAAACACATCTATTTGTGTTTTATACTTACATAGAACAGCCAGTGAGCACTCGGTTGTCGCTTTTCCATGTTTGTTCGTTGCTTCACATCGGTATTTTCCGCTGTCAATGGCTGCAGTCGACGAGATGTAGAGCGATGCCGTCCCGTCGCTGAATGACAGCTGGTGCTTTTTGCTCGCATAGATTTCCTTGTTGTCCTTGTACCAGTGAATGTCGGCCAGAGGTTTACCCGGCTCAAAGTCACATTCTAGGGTCACCTCCTCTGGCATCGTAACTTCGTAGTCAGTCAACGGCTCCGTTAGTTTGGGCGCTCCACCTTCTGTAGCATAAAAAATAAGGAAAATTAGTAGCATAAAAACCAGAGTAAATGTTAACAGTTTTAAAACGATGAGGGTGTATCAGAAGCGAATTGGAAACCATTGCAGCATGTTGTTAATGTGTTAAAGTTAAACGTTAGCTATTTACTGGTACCTAGACCCAGAGTGAGAACTGGGGTTGAGGGGTTCAACCCCCTAATATTTCTCAGGACCCCAGAGTAAAAACTTCATTGCACAGCCCAACTACACATAAATTAATGATCAATGTTGTTACCCTCTATTTTTCTATAATTCTCATGCTGCTTACACATAGGCATTCTAGCATGTCTACAATACGTTAAACGCAAGTGTTTGAAAACCATTCTCTTTGATTGTGGTTGGTGTCAGGTCGGGAGCGCCTCTGAGGAGTTCTCTTGAAGTGGCGCTATATAAATGTACGATTACAATTACAATTACAATTAGTTAAATGACATTAATACTTGAAGAATGAAGTCACATTTATAAACCAACTGCTACATTCATCTTCTAAATTGCAAATGTTTAATTTAAAACGAGAATTCCCATGTACTGAGGAGGTGTAAAGAATATTCAAATAAATCACAACAGATGATAATAGCTAAAGACAGCCACACAATCTAATGATGTGCTGCTCGCTACAAACGCACACACAGTGCATAAGTATAGTCTGAGAATCCAAGGAAATCAAAATAACGTCAAACATAGCAACCAATAACAAACCAACGAAGATTTCATGTGTCACTTTATCTTAACGTACCAAGTTTTTCGGTGACCTTGACAGGGGACGTTGGATCTGACGCTGGTCCTACTCCAGCCTTGTTTTCCGCAGAGACACGGAATTCATACTCCAGGCCTTCCTTCAGACTTTTCATGGTGTACGTCGTACCTGGAACAGTTTCCTCGTTAGCCTTCACCCACTTGAAACCACCTTCGACTCTGTACTCTACGACGTAGTTGTGTATTTCCGACCCACCATCAGATGTTGGAGGCTTCCATGACAGGCTGGCACCGTTCTTAAAAGTTTTCGTTACCTCTGGTTTAGCAGGCTTTCCTGGTTTTTCTACAAGGTAAAGGTTTACAATCAATCAATTAATAAATCAGTCAGTCAGTCAATCAATCAATCAAGTAATCAAACAATCAATCAGTCAGTCAATCAATCAAACAATCAGTCAGTCAATCAACCAATCAATCAAACAATCAACCAAGCAATCAAACAATCAACCAAACAATCAATCAATCAATCAATCAAACAATAAGTCAGTCAGTCAATCAAACAATCAATCAATTAATCAATCGAGCAATCAAACAATCAATCAGTCAGTCAATCAACCAATTAATGAAACAATCCAACAATTGATCAATCAATCAATCAATCACGTTTTGGTCCAGAGACATTGAAGTTGACATCGGGATACAAAGAGATACCCAAAACGGACAAGAGTCCCGCTTCATTAGGTTAATATATATTTATCTTAGAAATAAGATGTCATAAAAAATAGGACTCGTGCAACTAATATAGAAATTGGTTTCAATGCAAATTAGGAAACAGTGCAGCTTGGAATCAAAGAATTAGAAACATTGTATGTAAAAGTAGATTAAGTAAAAAATAAAAATAAAAAAAGTATCTATGCATAATGTGTAAACATAATACTATCAACAAATAGCAATTCGAGAATGTAATAATGGCTAATTTTTGGTGGAATGTTAAATGTAAAAAAATATAACAAAACAAGCCACGATTAACAAGCCATTTCTAAATGTGTAAATACTGGTAATCTTTCTAAAAATAGGTAATAAGTAACCAGTTTCTAAATTTATGCAATAATCTTATGCATTAAAAGATGAATTCAGACCATCCCCCAAAACCACTTAAGAAATCGAGCGTGCACATTAAGAGACTGGAAGACCACTTACCCCATGGATCCTTGGCTTTGACTGGAGCAGAGCTAGCGCTTGGAGGTCCTTCGCCAACTGCGTTGATCGCAACGACTCGGAACTCGTACGTGTTATCTTCAATGAGATCGGTCACGGCATACGTCGGTTCTTTTAATGCATCCTTTGTATGACGAATCCAGCGAGAACTCTGGTTGGTACAGCGTTCCACGTGGTAACCAGTGATCTCCGTTCCACCATCAGACTCCGGAGCTTTCCAGGAAAGGACGCAAGACTGCTTTGTAGTGTCACTGGCCAGTGGAACTGATGGAGGGCCAGGAAGATCTGCAATTATTTACAATGTGACAGCCTTTATGACATTTAACCTTAATGACATTTAACCTTAATGACATTTAACCTTAATGACATTTAACCTTAATGACATTTAACCTTAATGACATTTAACCGTAATGACATTTAACCGTAATGACATTTAACCTTAAAGACATTTAACTTTAAAGACATTTACCCTTAATGACATTAACCCTAAAGACATTTCACCTTAATGACATTTAACCTTAATGACATTTAACCTTAATGACATTTAGCTTAAAGACATTTAACCTTAAAGACTTTTAACCATTTAACCTTAATGACATTTAACCTTAAAGACATTTAACCTTAATGCCATTTATCACTGTTTAGGCCAGCATGGAGACCAAATGTCGTTAGTACAGTCTACAGTTTCATCGCAAATGGTGAAAAATGTCTATGATTGAATAAAACTCACATTAAGGACAATTTAGGAAAATAGTCACACAAAAAACGACATAATTAATATAAATATACAAAAGCTGTTGACAACATATGGAAGACTGTTTCATAAAAAGAAAGTTTCATTCTAGTGCATCTAAAAGAGCATGAAGTTTTCCAAGTTAATAACACATTTTGGTGTTATACACATGGACATTTCTAATAACATTTTGGTGTTATACACAAGGACATTTCTAGTCTTTACAAGCATGGTCTCTGTAAAGAGCGCAAAAATCAGTAAATTGACATTTTAAGTTGCGTCACCACTTAAGTCATTTTTCAATCTGTCGAAAAAGGTGAAGACAAGACAAGACAAGACTACTCACGTAACCAAAATATTCAACAACGCTAGCATCATTCCTAAGCATTCACATTCACTAAAATCGCAAAACATATTAAGCAATTTTCATCAGTCCAGTGCACAGAGTATAACATCTGCAAATTACTTACCAAACTGACTCTTTGGAGTCACCGACTTTGCCAGCTCAACAAACGGTCCGACTCCGACTTCGTTTTCAGCTGCGACTTGGAACGAGTACGCCTGTCCCTGCGTCAGCGCAATGGCCTTCAGCTCCAGATCAGTGGTGGTGCCATCCCTCTGCCAACTGCGTTTCGATACTTCTCGTCTCTCGACCACGTACTGTGTTATCAGACATCCACCGTTGTCGCTGGGTTCCGCCCACTTCAGACTCACCGTTGTCTCCGTCGTTCCGCTAACGCTGAAGTTTTCAGGAGCAGACGGTTTGTCTGTGTAAACAGTTTATATACAATGATTAGTAATTAATGCTAAATCCAAGACCTCATACATACATACTATATATTTTATATATACATTACATATACATATATATACCATATATAAGGAAAATAGTTAGCATATATATAACATATATAATTTAAACGCCTGATAGATATATATAATATATTAAATAAAATTATTAGTATTTTATAAAATAAATAAATTGAATTGAAAAAATAACATATATCACACACACATGCACGCTCGCGCACACACACGCAAAGAATAATTTAATTTTCAGACATCACAACTTTGGCCTTAAAAAGGAAGCAGAATCCATATATCAGAATCACAACCACAAAACATGTCGAAACTGTAGTGTACAATTGTACACGCAATATGTGCGTTTGAAACAAATGAATAAACCTACCCAGTACGACAATCTCGATAGTGACGTTAGCTTTCCCGAATTCATTCTGCAGGTTGATCGTATACTTTCCGCTGTCACTCCTGACTGCTTTCGCCAAGGTCATCGAGGTCATGTTCGCAATTGTATCGACTTTGAATCTCTTTAGATCTGGAAGCTTTCCACCTTTGAACTGCCAGGTGGCGCTTGGCTGAGGGCAACCAACGAATGGAATCTCGATTGCAGTTGATGAGCCTGCCTTCAGTATGATCTTATCCTTGAAGGAAAGATCGCCAATCTTTGGCGGAACTGCAGCAAAAAATGTTTTCAAAATGACTTATTTTATTTTAATAAACTGAAACCACTTTGAAACCCATTTGGTAAGTCACGCATGATAAGACAAAACAATAGCATGATCAGAAACAAAACAATAGCATGATCAGAAACAAAACAATAGCATGAGAAGACAAAACAATAGCATGATAAGACAAAACAATAGCATGATAAGAAACAAATCACATGATACAGAGGGTACAAATAGTATGAAGCTGCATGGTTCCATCAATTAGACTCGCTGATTAGACTCCAGATCAATTCTCCTCAACAACTGAACAAGAGTATAAACATTATAATAGAATTTATATAACTAAATAATAATTCCCAAAACTAAGTCCCATCATCCAATGGATCTTAATCAGTGACAATCCTTACTAAAATTCTACAAATTGAATTACCTGCTAGAATAAGTTTAGCTTTTGTCGACAGCTTCTCATATGTGGCGCTGTAGCTTCCGACATCCTCCGTCGTCACCTTCTCAATGACAAGTTTGTGAATCTTTCCCTGTGCGATGATGTCATGCCGATCGCCACGGCGCAATTTCTTCCCATCCTTAACCCATTCCACCTGGAGACCTTCCTTCGACAACTCGCATTCGAATGTCACGGCGACATTGACCTCCTTCAGATTGATATTTTCCAACTGACGGATGAAGCGCACCTCTTCCACTGAAACAGTGGAAACAAAAGGAATCTGCAGAATCCTTTGGAGATAATAATATTCTTAAAAAAGTTATATAAACAATATTACAAGACTTTATACGGTGCCATTATCTATCACCCTTCAGGCTTTCCACTCAAACCTGACTTCTCACCTCTTCAAGAATTCAAACTCTGACTCATCACATGCACATCATCAAGAACAATGCTTTCATTGTACTCAGTCGAACTGAAATACGTTTCCACTAGTCTTCAATAAACACAAGCGTCCAACAAGAAAGCACCAAGCAGCACGAACAACGAGCACATTGTCATGTCGTAAGATGCAGACAATACTCAACACAAAAATTACCGTAAATCTCATTAAAATTCCAGACAATGAGTTCAGTTCTGGAAAATTTTAAGATACGCGTCAGTTTACCAATACCATTTTATTCATAAGCCCAGTCAAAGGGATTCCCTTCAAATTATCTCTATAAACTGACAGACCCAAGAGTAAGACAGATTGTTGCAGTACTCACACACACGCCCGCACGCACACACACACACACACACATAAAGCACTGCTGTGATAATAATTACCATATTTTGCCGGTTTCGAAGGAGCAGACGCCTGTCCAGGCCCGGCTTTGTTCTCTGCAATGACACGGAATTCGTAGTTTACGCCTGACTTCAATCCTGTCGCAGTGTACGACGTTTCCTTAACGTCCTTGCCTACAGGCTTCCATTTGGTGTCGGAATTGGTCTTCATTTCCACAACGTACCCAGTAACGGGAGAGCCACCATCGCTAGTGGGTGGCTCCCAGCTCAACGAAGCTGAGTCTGGAGTGATCTCTGTAATGGTGGGTGCCTCGGGTTTTCCCGGAACATCGAACGGGTTTTTCGCTGTGAATCGACCCGTTGTTTCCGATGGCTTTCCAATTCCTGCAACGTTCTCGGCACAGACCCGGAACTCGTTATCGGACGAGCCTTCCACGAGGTCGGTGATGTCCAGGGTGCAGTTTGAAATCGACTTTTTGTTGACCTTTATCCAGCGTGATCCCGTCTGTTTCTCCACGTAATATCCAGTCACTGGTGAACCGCCGTCGGAATCCGGAGCGTCCCACGTCAGCTTGCAGGATTTCTTTGTGATGTCAGATGCTTTGAGGTTCTGTGGAGGACCTGGAGGATCTGGAATTCAAGTTTTACGACAATGATGCTTAAACTCCATTGTTGTGGCAATATTAGACAATAACGTATATATAAGCAAGGAATTATTGAGGAAAATTTTATCCAACAGCAAATATTCTATTTAATTAATATTATATTTAATTAATATTCTATTTAATTAATATTATATTTAATTAATATTCTATTTAATTAATATTATATTTAATTAATATTCTATTTAATTAATATTCTATTTAATTAATATTATATTTAATTAATATTCTATTAATATTCTATTTAATTAATATTCTATTTAATTAATATTCTATTTAATTAATATTATATTTAATTAATATTCTATTTAATTAATATTATATTTAATTAATATTCTATTTAATTAATATTCTATTTAATTAATATTATATTTAATTAATATTCTATTAATATTATATTTAATTAATATTCTATTTAATTAATATTCTATTTAATTAATATTCTATTTAATTAATATTCTATTTAATAAATATTCTATTTAATTCTTTGTCTTTAGCAGTCAACTTGATGGCTAGATAGAATCTTCTTGAGTAATTATGTCTAAACAACCTCAACAAATTATTCAAATCGCCCAGTGTTCAGGCGTATGCAAGTGTATAAAATCATTTTGTTTACAGGTAGATGGCAAAAAGCATAAAAATGACAAACGTAAATTCGTCAAAACTTACCAAAGCCCAGCTTTGCTTTAACAGGTTTCTCCATTGTTGTCCAATCCGACTGACCGATTTCATTCTCAGCGGTCACCTGGAAAAAGTACTCGTTGCCCTCCACCAGTTTGCCGACCTTCAGGTAGCAAGTGTTGCTATCGGTTTTCCCTGCGTTGATGAAGCTGGTCTTTGTCGCATCCCGCTTCTCGACAACGTATCCGGTGATCGGTGACCCGCCGTCCGACTCTGGACTCTCCCACATCAGGACGACGTAATCCTTGTTTACTTCCTTCACTTTCAGGTTCAGCGGTGGAGAGGGTTTGTCTGGAAAAATAAATAAAATCTTACTTAACATAAGTTATGTTTGGAGAGACAACGAATTTCTTTACCCGTATATTTTTATAAATGGACGAGCGACACTATATCATATCATGGATGATTAGTGTCGCCCTCCTCCTTTTCCAGGCTTGGGACTGGCACTTCCAGAGGGCGAGCAGTGGTGGCAGAGTTAAAGGTCTTAGCATCAGTCATAAACTAGGTCAGAATGCAGATATGTTTCCTTGCAGCAACTGTATAGCCTCAACTTTTAATTCTTGAATGAATGCATCAGGCAAATTCAAATGGGTGCCATGCCATTTTAGGTCCCTGAATATTAACTGAGCTGCCTGGAGATTAAAATTCACTGATATAATTATAGTCACAACTGACATGCTGAACATTGATCACAGATTTATGTGAATGAAGAATGAGAATTTGATTTATGCGGCGATCACAGAAGGTTTACTCAAACATCTACGCTTCAGTTGCAGGACTACTAATCTTAACGAAAGTTAAGAGAAGAGAACATTTTTAAAATACTTCACGTCAATGGTAGATTTGTAGACAGAAAATGTTTCCAATTAAACAACAGGTTGCCATGGTTTCCCAGACGCCTTTAGGAAACTCGTGTCACTAAAGTTTCACTTAAACACCACAAACCTTTAATTTCCACCGTGAAGTCTGCTGTGTCACTCCCAACTTTATTTTCAGCCTTGACTTTGATCTGCCCAGATAGTTTTGCACTGATTCCCTTGACGGTCAAAGTCGACGTAGTGTCTTTGGTATCGATGGTAATGCCATTGGATGAAGTCAGCGGCTCGTCAGCATGGAACCAGCTGAACTTTGGAGCAGGTGTACCAGTGGCTGAGACTCTGATGGACAGCGTGGCACCAGCCTTCAGACGCTGTGTACTCTTCAGTTTATCATCGTAGCTGAGAACAGGCTTGCCTAAAATGCAAAAACTCTGACTAGTAAAGAAATTAGGATGTATAACAATGTGAATGTTAGTGTTCAATTTCTATTTCATTACAACAACAATAACTGTTTTCGATATGGAAAACACATATGTTACATTTCTAACAACAAGAAAAGAAATAACAGCCCAAACAAACAAAAAATGTTACTTCAGATTTTTGGGCTAGGCATATGAAATTAGTCGGATAGACGTCTCCCTCTCCCTCTGCATTATAGTCTTGTTGCTGAATTGCTGAACAGTCAAACAACAGGTTAGAGGCTTATATCCCTGTTAAGCCACAAGTATGAGATTTTGACTTAATCTGCAACTGTTAGTCAAGTTGGCCACGAATAAAATACCATAAACATTATAAGCTGAAGGAGACGGACCAGTCACCCAGAAAATGAAGTTACGAACATGCATACACACGATTTCCTCTCAAGCTACTCCTCCTGATTCTTCTCCATCTTCCATCTTCTCTGCCGTCTTCTTCTCCTCCTCCTCCTCCTCCTTCTCCTCCACCTCCTCATGCTTCTTCTTCCGCTTCCTCCTGCTCCTCCTCCTCCTCCTACCATCCTACTCTCCTACTCCTCTTCTTTGTACAGTTCTTGTGTCATACACACGATTTCCTCTCAAGCTACTCCTCCGGCTTCATCACCTTCTTCCATCTTCTTTGCCATCTCCTCCTCCTCCTCCTCCTCCTCCTCCTCATGCTTCTTCTTCTGCTTCCTCCTCCTCCTCCTCCTCCTACCCTCCTAGTCCTCTTCTCTATACAGTTCTTGACTGTGAGAACCATTGGAGACAACTCACTGTTGACAACAAGACTGCCCTGCGTCTTCACTTTTCCGAGTTTGTTCACGGCCTCACACGAGTAGTTTCCGCTGTCCGATGGTTCCGTCGTCTTGACGACGAGCGCCACACTCTCTCCATCCTGCGACATCTCGTACTTCTTGCTTGCTGTCAGCTCCTTTTTATCACGATACCAGTGGATCTCAGACGTTGGTTCGCCAAGATTGATCTTGCATTCAAGGCTGACAGATTCTGGCGAGACGATAGTCAGGTCGCTTAGGCCATCGACGATCTTCGGAGCATTTCCAGCTGGAAGAGCAGCAGACAAAATACACAATGAAAGTATTCTGACACACTAAAATAGTTGAACTCGTAATCACAAATTTATATAGTGCCACTATAAGGGAGACTCTTTGGAGATGCTCCCGACCAGATAGGGTGCGCAATGGATAACACTGGCATAGAGTGCAAGAGGTAGCGAGTTCGAGCCCCTGTTGGGCGGACATGCTTTGTAGGCTGCTATTAGCGACGTGTAATTGCAAAGCTGTCTGTTCTGTTAGTAGTTAAGATTAATTAAGATTACTGCATAACTTGAAAAATGTAAAGCGCAGTGCGTCTTGCAGGCGCTTCAATAAAGAAAAGGTTATTATTATTATTATTTATTTATTTTATATAAAGACACGATCGAAGTGATTGGTCTTCAAACGCTTGCACAAAAAGGCAAAGAAAGACAAAGGAATTCATTATGGAAATTGCTAGGTAACTTAATCCAGAAAGATGGACCTACCACAGTGAAGCTTTTATGCAGCACTTTACATATTTAACCTCAGTGAATTAAACACTTATATAGCACTATTCGAAGGCATCATAGTGCTACCTTTAAACGACAGCCCATATCATGCACAGTGGTTGAAAATCCGTAAAAAATTAGAGACAAAATAGGACTAAGAATAAACACTTGGACTGCTTTCAAATGGCTTCAAAGTAAACAAGTAAGTAAGAATAGTGATCGATAAACTAATTGCTAACTTCACTGGGCGTACAATCACTAACGCCTGAACACAGAGCTGAAAGCCCTTGTGAACACTTGCTACGTAGTTGGATCACATGTTGTGAAGTCAATCTGAACACGGCTTATGCTATGGGCACTTACAGACAACTTCTTTGGCAGCAGCAGGTTTCGATGGATCCGATGCTGGTCCAGTTCCGGCCTTGTTCTCGGCTGCGATACGGAACTCGTAGACCGTATCCTTTTTGAGTCCCGTTACTTTATACGAGAGCGCTGTCACTGACTCCTTATTTGCTCTGGTCCACTTGAAGGCACCGTCCGCACGAGACTCAATAACGTAGTTGGTTATTTCCGATCCACCATCATCTGAGGGAGGTTGCCAGGATAAGGAAATGCTGCTTGTGGTCGTTGCTCCAATATCCGGAGGGTTTGGTTTGCCAGGTTTCTCTGATAGTAAAACACAATCGAAAAATCGTACATCATTAAGAAAACCTGATTGCGGTCTTAAAAAATCTTAATGATAATCATAAAAACACTATGAAACGGTACTCAGCGGACAAACTTGAAGCTATATCGAAAGCTATGAAATATCCCCAAATGCGTTCAAAATTTATTAAAAAAATGATCGCCTCTGAGTAGATATCTTGAAGGGGTGCTATATAAATTTATGCAACTGACTATATAAATTTATTTATGTGCTATAACATCTTTATTCCAGCACCTGACCGAATTAAAGCACTTGACTAAAAATGTTATGAATATTATAAGCGCCAGTAACGCAGTGTAACGTTTATGCAATATACGGAAATTTTTCTGCAGGGAAATTCTGAAGGGAAACATAAGTCATGAGCAACATCATAGAAATGATTTTACGAAGTTCGAAATTAGTTCTTAAGGGAATTGCCCAATGCCGTAAAACAAGCAGTGGTTCATAAATTCCCAGATACGTTACATTACAATGTACTACGACACAGATCATGTGACCCAATGTAATGTAATGTAAATCTTTGTAAATCTTTGACTCAAGACCCAACAGAGAAAGCAGATAATTATACGACGTACGCCACGGGTCTTTGGCCATCACCGGCTTCGACGGAGAACTCGGTGGACCCGGTCCGACTTTGTTCTCAGCGGTAATTCTGAAGACATATTCGTTGTCTTCGATCAGCTCCGTTTCCTTGTAGGTGAGGTCAGGAACGAGGTCCTTGTTGAGTCTGATCCATCGTACGCTGGCTGAGAGACTGCGCTCGACGATATAACCAATGATGGGAGTTCCTCCATCCTCTGCAGGCGCCTTCCAGGTCAGCACAACGGAGCTCTTCGTGATGTCACTCGCTTCAACAGCCTCCGGAGCACCAGGAGCATCTGCACAGAGGATAAGAATGTGATATTATGAAGAACGATTTACAGAAATGCTTCCTTCGGCTGTATACCACCCCACGAGCGCAACCTACTCTCATAAATTCCCAGTTACATTGCACAGTATAGTGGACTGCGATACAAATACCCAGTATGATCTAATACGTCAAAGCAAATTCAAAATACATATTTTCTGATAAAAAAGATGCGTTTGGGCTTCCTCCATACGGACTTGTTCGTAGTTTAATTGAACTCTGTTCTAGAGGTGGCAGCTCTTTTCCGCTCCATCCTCTTACACCCATGGGATGTCACCTTCTTCATGACCTTTTCCCTCTCCATAAGGTCACTCCATACAATAATCGACCCGGGCTATATGATCCGACCCTACCTAGAGTTGATGTCTTTGCCAAAAGAAGCTTTATTATAAGAATGTTGTTTTATTTTGCATAAGTATTTCTATTGTTTATTTTATTCTGAAAACTACTGTTCATTATTACTGGTAGTCTACTTAGGAATAGTCTAACTATCATTATTAAATATTTTTTTAATGCTCTCAAGGTCACACTGAAATGTGAATCCGAGGTGCCTACTTATTTAGTTACTTGTGTAATAGATACAACACTTACCAAATCCACTCTTTGGTGCCACAGACTTCTCCAGTTCAGCGTATTCTCCGACGCCGCACTCATTCTCCGCTGCTACCCGGAACATGTACGCCAGCCCCTTCGTCAGACCAGACGCTGTAAACTCCGTGGCGGCGGTGGCAATTCCCACGGGAGCCCAGCTGCGTTTGCTCGTGTCTCGCTTTTCAATCTGGTATCTGGTTATCTCGCTGCCTCCATTGTCTGACGGTGGCTCCCACGCCAGGGTCACCGAATCTTCAGTGAAGCTCTTGACACTCAGTTCTTGTGGTGGACCTGGTTTATCTGAGTAACAAAGGCAATAACCAAAGTTAATCGACAATTGGTTAAGGCACTAATTAAGGAACCAACAATACCATCGACCAATAACCAAATTTCTAGTAATAACCAATAGACGCTAATTGGATATTTTATCAATTCATTATTAATTATGGAGATTTATATAACACCCGTTATATACATTTTAGGTTACTACTCAGGAGCACTACCGACCCAACCCCGACATAAAAGTTCAGTTCTAAGGCTGCGAAAAAATGCAAGTGAGTAAACTCTACGCATAAGGCACAAAGACGATCCTATTCCATACCACAAGGTTTACAACAAAGAAAGCATGGTGCTGTCTAAGAGTAGTTTTTTGCCCGGGGAACAAGGAATTATTTTCATAATTTAATTAGCATATTTTATTAAAATATTACTACGTTAAATTAGATATGGCTATCGTCATTAATGCTATTTTAAATCCATTTATCTTAACCATACAAACTGCAACACATCATTGGCTTCTGTCATTATTCGGAGCCTCGAAACTTTGTGGGAGTGCATCTAACAGCAACAGGAAATAAGAAAACTATTATGCTGATGCACAATGAAAGGAATTCGAATTATTAAATATGAAAATATGAAAGAAATATGAAAGATATGAAAGCTGCTCACCTAAAACAATGACTGTGATGACAAGGTCACATTTTCCGAGTGCATTTTCTATAGCTACAGCGTACTTTCCGCTGTCCTTCCGCACGACCTTCGCCATGGTCATCGACGTCATGTTGCTGATGGTGTCCGTCTTGATTCGTCTTGGGTCTGGAAGTTTTCCTCCGTTGTACGTCCACGCGACCTTGGGTTGTGGACTGGCATGGAACGGAATCTCCACAGCCGTCGATGCTCCGACGCGTAACGTTATTGTCTTCTCCGACATGTCTTTCGCAAATCGTGGGGGAACTGCAGAATTTAATCGCAGCTGGCTATTAGAATGATATGCCGTATCAACAGACATGTGCTATATAAATGTGGATACTGCAACACGCTGTAATGTGTGTCTCTCTCTCTGTCTTTCTGTCAGGTCAGCTGTCTATCAGTCTCTCTCTTTCACAAATGCTTCTGCTATATAAATATGGATAATTGAAACATGTCACTATTAATTGCCATTCAACCTTGGCTTGACACATCCCGGATTCTGACCTGGCACTATTGTGGACGTTATATGATATACATAAGCTGGTCGTACAGATGTGGCTTTTGTGTTGCACTGATACAGTCTGTTTTCACAGTTACTGGTCTGCAACTGCTGCCGATCACATGTCTTGAAGAGATGTCATTCATATTATGCAACACACTAGATTTCAATGTATGCAACCACATTTTGTCTACCTGATAAAATACCCAAATGCTACAGAAGTTTGTACCTGTAGGAAAATGGCTCACTCATTCATTTCAACAAGAAATCCATTATCAAGCTGCTAAGCACATGACACACTCTGGAAGTGCTCATAAAAACCATTTGAAATAATGAACTTTCACTATTTTTCTACTAAGGTTTGTGAAATTGTAAATTGTAAATTTCAGATAAAAATCTTGGGATACTGACTCAAAATAATTAGTTAAGTATATAAGAAGTGTGTAGTTTGTAACTGCATTTAAACCAAGCTGCCTAGTGATTATGATTTTAAAGAATGCAACTGTGTCAATTCACAAAGTCCAATATGACTTAATCAATAACAAACAAATGAATACAAATGAAATAATTTTATATATCAAGAAAACATTCATACAATTTTTTTCTCTCTTGCAACTATTTCTCAGTATTAATACGGATATCCAGACCTTTAACTTCCAACTTTGCAGTTGAGTTCATTCCATTAAGTTTGACCGTGTACTTCGCAACATCGTCCGACTGGCAGTTGTTGATAGTCAGACTGTGCACGCCATTCACAGATTTCATCTCGTATTTGTCAGACTTCTTGATCGCCTTGTCTGCCTTCAGCCACTCGGCCTTCAAGTCTTTCTTGGAAACCTCGCATTCAAACACGGCTGTAAGACCGACGTCATTCAGCACGATATCTTCAAGGCCTTTCAGGAAAGCGGAAGCCTCCACTGAAAGACAGATTCAATAATTGCAATTTAACATACTGTATTGTCAACAGAAACTTGCCTAACTAATCAGTAATCTTATGAAGAAATCGTAGCAGTTGCTGAAAGGACAATAATTTTTTGTAGATGAAGTCAGCTTGATAGCAGTCGCAGCCAATACCAAATTCATAATAACAAACATCAATCAATCAATCAATCAATCAATCAATCAATCAATCAATCAATCAATCAATCAATCAATCGTAATTTATAAAGCGCCCCTTCAAGGTACCTACTCAGAGGCGCTCCCGGCCGAGATCAAGCAAAAAACAGTCTTCAACCGTTTGTGAAATTGAGAACAGCTTGGGAGGTGTCGCATAGTCAGGGAAGACCATATAAACATATCTGTGCCGTGCAAAAAAAACCGCCTTGGGTCACATTGGCTTTGCAAAGATACTCATGGCTTAATAAAAAATTAATCATAATTCAGCAACTGTCACTGTAATTTCTAACAAATAAAAAAATTCCGATTAAATGTCTTTAAATAAGCTACAAAAATTTCGCAGTAAAAATGGCCGATGCTGTGGCATGAACAACATTTTGAAGCCTGAAGTGCACAAGAAAAATTAACCAAATGAAACATAACTGCAACGCTTGACACAACAACAAAGGATATTGTACTTTAATTGCAATAATTAATATTTTCTAATGTCATGTGTTGCACAGTGAGCAACAAAAAAAAAAGTTAGCTCACCATGCTTGGATTTGGTTGAAGCCGAGACCGGACCTTGTCCAGCTTTGTTTTCAGCGCTTACTCGGAATTCCACCTCTTTGTCCGCGCTCAGTCCTTTGACAGTGTACGTCGTTTCCGTGGTTACTTCGCCCTTGTTCACAACCTTCCATTTCGCTTCACCAGCGACCTTGACCTCGACGACGTAGTTCGTTATCGGAGATCCACCATCGCTGTCTGGCGCTTTCCAGGTGATAGTTGCCGAGTCAGCGGCGTGTTGCTGAACCTCTGGAGCGCCCGGTTTTCCAGGCACGTCGAATGCGTCTTTGGCAATAAAGACGCCCGAGTCTTCGGAGGGCTTGCTCTGGCCAGCGGCATTCACTGCGATCACCCGTACGGAGTATTCACTTCCTGCCGTCAGGTCCTTTATGGCGAGTTGACGTTCGGTCACTTCGTCTTTGGTCAGTTTTGTCCAGCGACTACTGCGGCCGTTGCGACGTTCCACTATGTAACCGGTTACCGGTGAGCCTCCGTCTGACTTCGGTGGTTCCCACGTGACATTGCATGACGCTTTGGTGATGTCGTTCACTTGCACGTTGAGTGGTGGACTGGGTGGGTCTAGATGAGACAGAACAAACCCAGAAAACAAATACACAACATACGCACACATAATGATTAATCTGAAAGCGAAAGTTGCCAGTGGAAAAAAGATCATATCCTTATAAACTGCAACAGTAGGGCCTATGATAGACTTTGAAACAGTTCAGCATTTAAGAGGTTCCGAATAGAAATATGCTTTGAATTCTATCAGATACTTCCTAAAATGAAACAAATTTATTTGCTTATTAACTTTCAGGACTTATAGAATCTTCTTTATGTTTGACGTGAAGCGTCTCCCTACTTTTTGCACAACATTCTGTCACCTACTTTGGTTGCATACAGGCTGGTATATTTTCTACAGATCTCTAAGTTTTTGGAGATAAGATTAATTAAATAACCATTCAAACTGTTTTAAATTATGTTTCAAAATGTGTTTTTTAGGCCAGGGCTTGAAGCGTGACTGCATGGTCAAGGACGGCATCCAGGCACTTAGTTTTTAAAATCTGAACACCCTCCTGCCATTTATTTGATCAGCACAGCTTGGAAGGGTAAGGGGTATCCAGGAACTTCATTTTTATACTCAAAGCACTGGATTAGATAAAATGCACATTTAATCATAAAGCTGCCATTTAACTAGATAATAAAGAATGCACCTTGGCTGAAGATTAATTGACATACCAAATTGCAGTTTAGCCTCAACTGCTTCCTTTGTTGTTGTCCAATCGGATTGCCCAACTTCATTCTCAGCCGCCACTTGGAAGAAATATTTGTTTCCCTCAACCAGCTTAACGAGTTTGACAGTGAATGTCTTTCCATCAACATCCTCTGCCTTCACAAAATTCGTTCTCTTCGCATCCTTCTTTTCCACCTTGTAAGCGGTAACTGGAAAGCCACCGTCCTGTTCTGGAGCTTCCCATGCAATAACCATGTAGTCTTTGTTGACCTCCGTTACACGAAGGTTGCGTGGTGGAGACGGTTTGTCTGGAAAAACAACCAGCAGAGAAATCTTTGAAATGACTAAAGACATTCAACACTTGGTAAATACGTAGAAAAGTGGAAACACTTTTTCTAGTTGGGTCAATCTTCAAAGCAAAAATGATCTCTAAAATTTGGTAGCTGATGAAACACAGCAATTTCGAATCTAGAGCAACTTGCTTATAACATGGTTGGTAGTAAAGTATTGAGCCTCATTTGAGATGTTGCACATAGTAACCATGAACAAGTCCTCCATTCACGTTCACAGTGCCTCAAAGCCAAGCACAGGGCCCCAACTTATTCACAAGAGCTATATGCCATCAATTGATGCTTGGTCACTTAATAAATGCAGAGTAGCAATAATAAGGTGAAAGGCTTAAGTAAGTAAGTAGGTAAGCAAGTAAGCATATTCTTTATTAGACTACCAACAACACAGAATAGCTGACAAAAGTTATATAGCCATGTAAACAGATATGCAACCATCACCTCTTACTATTTTTTTTAGCAGATATCATCCTGCATAATCCAACATCCGATAAAGTATGTACTCTAAATTATTAATTTTAAATCTTTGAATAACCTCAGTGTAACAACTGTTCTGCCACATTCGTTCATTCATTTTATCGACCTCATAGTAGTTCTAACGGTCTAACCAGTATGGCTATCAAAGACGAAGAAAATGATCAGATAAAGCAACCACAGGTTTTTCTATTTCTACTGTGTCGTGAATTAAGGTCGGTAATGCAGAAGTTCTTTCAAAGTATCAGACATGATAAGAGTAGTGCATAGTGCATACATATCAATGGGGTGCGGTGGTGTAGTGGTGGCATTGTTGCCTGGAAGCCGGAAGGTACGAGGTTCGAATCCACCTCAAGTCGCTGTGTAGGGACCTTGGGCAAGTCCTTTACTCGCAATTGCTCAGCGCTTCGGTGTGAAACTCCAATGCAGTGTCCGCTCTGCAGTCGGTAGCACCTCTGAGTAGAGTGCTTGAAGGGGTGCTATAACAAGTGCACCTACAAATAAATACAAATGAAGCGAGACAAACCTTTAAGAACGACACTGAATTCAGCCGATGCTGTACCAGCAGCATTGGTGGCGACGACCTTGACGGTTCCAGCATTCTGCGCCGTCAAAGACTTGAGAGTGAGCGTCGAAGTCTTGTCCAGTGACTCAATGACACTGGTTTTCGTCTGTGCTATGGCTGTGCCGTTAAGAGTCCACTCCACTTTTGGCAGCGGCACTCCGGCAACGTTGACTAGGATTGTCAACGTGGCACCTGCTTTGACAACCTGAGGACTCTTGAACTTGCTGTCGTAGTCAATGCTAGGAACAACTGAAAAATCAAAGAAAAATTAAGAATTGATTACGATAAGACTGTATTTATGAAAACGTTATTTGTTGCATCACTATGAACACCCATCCATAAATAGGACATAGTAAATTCGTAACATTACAGCACCTACAGATCGTAATCGTAAACTCGAAATTTCTAAAGCGCCACTCGAAAGCCAAGCACGGGGCACCAGCTTATTCACGAGCGCTGCGTTGAGTTAGAAGGATGTCAAATGCCAATGAGCCATTGTACAGTTTGAAAGATAATTAGCTTGATGGGTGACAAGACTGCGAGTAATACAATCAGAACTGACCTTGTATGGTCAGTTTGCATTCGGTGTCCACTGTGCCAAACTTGTTGGATGCTTTGCACATGTAAGAACCCTGATCATCCACTTGCGACTCAAGGATTGTCAGTTCTGCTTCATCATCCTCGTAGGAAAACTCAAAGCGCTTGCTTGGCTTCAATTCCTTACCATTTTTAAACCTGCAAATCAAACAACAAAGTTTCATTATGTCAAAAACAGAGAGATATATAAATGGTCAAGTTGGTTTGAAACTGCAAACGATATATTGAAAATGAATGCAAACCACGTCCCTTCATCTAGCTGGGCCATTGTAGATAAAGTCTAAACCTTTTAAGCTTTAAACACAACTGTTAAACCTGACCTCAACCATTTTACAATGATTGTTTCTTACAAGTTTCAGATTTTTTTACCATGATATCACGCTCTGAACTGGTGTCATAGTATTTTAAAATCCTTAGTATCATTTTTAACTCCCATATTTCAATAGTTAAGTTATGGCTAAGCAGTGTGATGCTAAACCTACATCACCTTGGCCACCTAGTTTCTAAAATAGACTGCAAATGCACAAATGAAGATGGACTGCTATTTATATAACAAGCATACCAAGTGATGGACGCAGGTGGTTGTCCTGGTTCAATGGTGCAGCTAAGTGTCACTTCCTCGGAAGCAGTCACTGTATCATCCTCCAAATCTTCTGTAATCTTTGGTGCCGATCCAGGTGCTGCAAAGATTACACGACAATGATTAGCAATAACACACATACAGCTGCTGCTCTGTCTCTCGTCAAAAAGGCGAAATTCAGTTTGATTTTAAGACAATACCTCTTCATTAGCAAGAAACATTTACTTGCAAAAATTACCTCAATTTTCAGAGAGAGAGAGAGAGAGAGAGAGGGAGGGAGGGAGGGAGGGGGAGAGAGAGAGAGAGAGAGAGAGAGAGAGAGGGAGGGAGGGAGGGAGGGAGGGGGGAGAGAGAGAGAGAGAGAGAGAGAGAGAGAGAGAGAGAGAGAGAGAGAGAGAGAGAGAGAGAGAGAGAGAGAGAGACAGAGACAGAGACAGAGACAGAGAGAGAGAGAGAGCACAGAATTTGTCTTTACTACTATTAGTGTGAGATTTCTAAAGAGCATGAGTATCTCTGCGCCATCTGAGACCTTCACAAAACAGTATCACAATTGCAATCACAATCTCGAGATTTCTTCAGCACCCAAAGAAAGCTTATTTGTAGGAATCAGCATATTCCCATTTGCTCAGTCAAAATCAAATTGAGAGGCAGGCAAAGCCAGATTCTTTTCGAGGTTTAGAACAAAGGCAATCAGACAGTTATGGTTAATGGTGACTAGATTTGCAGCGGCAAGACAGGCTATGTGGTAGCTCAGTAACAATAAGAAATTTTGAAGAGAGATTTCAGTTAACAAGAAAAACATTCACAGAGTGAAGATTGCAAGAGGTACAGTGCTGGTGAGTTTAAAAGATGAATTGACCCACTGTAACAAGTACGCAACAAGCACAGCTTCTTCTTTCCCTTCAGGCTAGAATTATTCCCTCTGGCGAGGGGTCAGCCACTCGGATCCTTCTCCTCCACTTGTCTCTACTTCCGGTGTCTTCTTTCTTCAATTTGAGCAGCTTCAGGTCTTGTTATATCACGTCCTTCCATCTTTTCTTCTGTCGTCCCCGACTGCGTCGACCATATACCTCCGCTTGCATGATTCTTATGACACAGCTACCCTCCTCTTTTCTCATTACGTGTCCATACCACCGCAGCCTGGCCTCCCGTGCTTTGTCAGTGATGCGTGCCACACCGAGCTTCTTCCTGATGTAGCTACCTGTGGCCTATCTAAACCATGGTCACTAATAGACAGACTAAAAGACAGACCACTCACTAATAATGTGCTTCTTTTAAACTAAAACAGCTAAAACTCTGTAAACTTTGAAGTTTAAATTTTTTTAAATACAAGAATAAAATTACCCTGGACTTCCGATGCCTTTGCTTGCTTCGAATTGTCCGAATATGGACCAACTCCAGCTTTATTTTCTGCTGCCACTTTGAACTCGTAGAGCTCCGTGTCTTTTAGTCCTTTTGCAGTGTACTTGGTCTCCAGCAGCGTCTCCTGTGTGACCCTCTTCCAGATCGCAGTACCTTCCGAGCGGCATTCCAGAACGTAGTTCGTAATGGGTGAACCGCCATCGCTTTCCGGAGGAGTCCACGTCACCGTCATGCACTTGTCTTTGATTTCAGAAAACTGCGGAGTGCCAGGCTTTCCAGGTGGTCCTACAGAAAATGATTCATGTGTTATTATTTCAGAAGTTTTATATAGCGCCTACTCAATGTAGGCTACTCAGAAATGCTCCCAGCCCAGCCACGGCTAAATAGGACAGTTTTGAGATTCGTCAGAAACAGAGTGGAGTGGCCACTGGGCAATAAGCACAGTGTATCAGGGAGGCCATTCCAGGTTGCAGGACCAATGACCGAAAATGAATTGGGCTGTCAGATAGCAGTCCACAAGCGGGGAACCAGAGGCACAGCTTCGTCCACGGTGTATATTCAACATATGCAGACTTCACATAAAACCCTAGACATTAGGAAATCTTCTGACATTTTAACATCAAATAATGTAATTGAATGTGACAAAACATTATTATGATGACATACCCCAAGGATCTTTAACCGTTGCAGGACTAGTAGGCTGGCTCGGCGGTCCTGGCCCAACTTTGTTTTCAGCTGTAACCCTATATTGGTACGCATTGTCTTCCACAACCTCTTTGTCTGTATAGGTCAAAGTCGTGAGCAAGTCCTTTGTTATACGAATCCAGCGATCCGATTTGGCCAAACATCTCTCGATGAAGTAACCAGTGATAGGAGATCCACCGTCGTTTGAAGGTGGCTTCCATGCAAGGGAAGTGTAGCTCTTAAAGACTTCCGTAACTTCAAGGTTAAGAGGTTCACTTGGTGGACCTGCACAACAGTAAAGAATTATAGTCAAGAATCATTCACATAAAAAGAGATTCTAAGATAAATATTAAAACATTCAATTTAAAAATGACAACCAATCATCATCGTCGTCGTCGTCGTCGTCGTCGTCGTCCTCCTCCTCCTCCTCATCATCATCATCATCATCATCATCATCATCATCATCATCATCATCATCATCATCATCATCATCATCATCATCATCATCATCATCATCATCATCATCATCATCATCATCATATTATTATTCTTTATTATAACACATTTATTTCTTCAAAAACTAACACAATCATATGCAGACAAGTAAAATGATCGTTTTTCAACGTTAGGTCTAGGCCTCTCAATGTCTTGGCTGACAAATTCTGTTATTATCATTATTATTATTATTATTATTATTATTATTATTATTTCATCCTTTATTAAAACACCCTTCAAGATTAAAACAAAACTCAAAAACAGAAATGTGTTCAAGCATAGAGTGCATTGTTCTCGTCCTCGGGTGTGGTGCAAATGTTCCTCTGAAAGCAACGGCGTTGAACCGCTGTGTGCAAATTGATATCCTCTGGAAGAGGTAGACAATCTCCCTTGGATCGCCGGAAACAGTGGCACTACAGCGGCCTAACTCTAGCAAAAACTCTCGACCAGCGCGATTGATGGGGCCCAGCGTTTCAATAGCAATGGGCACAAACTCATGGGAGACAGGAAGAGTGGAGTATTTGTTATTATTTATTATTATTATTATTATTATTATTATTATACAACTGTCGGATTATATATAATTGTTACAAAGGCAATGTGGAAGAGAAGCAGATGGCGTTCCCCCCGCTGGACTGCCACCGAGATTCTTTGAAGAAGGTAATTTGTCTCGAGTCTGTCCTGAGTCGCCTCGATTATATTATTACGATTATTTATTTATTAATTATTTTTTTAAATGACTGAACTAAATAAATATTATGATATTATATGATATTATATGATGATAAATATTATTATGTTATATTATTATTATCCTTTTTTGACCTGGAATTCAGGAAATACTGCTATTAGGAGTAGGAGATTTGTCTGGAGGGGCAGGAAAGGCATCTTCAGGGTTTGTAGAAATGCGATCAAGTGATATGATACCAGCATTAGCCTACATGCTTGTAAAAGAATACAAACTTTGAATCACAATGGAATTGAACAATCAAAGAGAATAAAAGTTTGGAAAAACACTGTGATCAATACACTAACATTGTCGAATGTAAAATCCTACCAAATCTTCAATAAGTCAAGTCATTGAAAGTATAAAAAATGACGGGCAGGCCAAATTAATCATGGTTAAAACTTACCAAACTGACTCTTTGGTGTAACGCCTTGACTGAGCTCAACAAACTCCCCAACGCCAACTGCATTTTCTGCAGCCACTCGGAAGACATATTGTTGGCCTGCAGTCAGTTTTTCAGCTGTAATCGTCAGCTGCTCGGTGGTGTCAACCTTCGTCCATGTCTTCTTTGTTGCACTGCGCAATTCCACCACATAGCGAGTCACTGGGCTGCCTCCATCTTTCTCTGGTGTTTCCCAATTTAAAATCACGCTGTTCTCAGTGACAGAGCCAACTGTTAGATTTCTCGGAGGACCAGGTTTGTCTAAACATAAATAAGAACATCAATAAAATAAGTGACTAATGCAATTTTCATCAAAGTACATCTACAGCAAATTAACTTTTTAACAACAAAATTCTTCATTGGCATTCCAAAGTGACAATATCAATATTGGAAAAAGGTAACGAAGTTTAGGCCATCTTCCTAATGTAACCTTTTCACAATCTAATTGCATAGTCAGTTCGGTCATTTACAAAAATAAATGTAACCAATGTTAACCAAATTCTTTATGCATGTAAAAATTGCAAAAACATTAATCAGGACACATTGGGAGTCTACGGGCAAAACAATAAAATGCAAAAATTTAATGTTGCTTACCTAGAACGATGACCTTTATCGCGAACGAAGCTTCACCATTTTCATTTGCCATGGTGACCTTGTAATTTCCAGCATCCTTCACAATGACCTTGGCCATTGTTAGAGAAGTCATGTTGTTGATTGTTTGCGACTTTATTCTCTTTGGATCTGGCAAACCAGCATTGTTGAACGTCCAGGTGACTTTTGGTTGAGGATTGGCTGTGAATGGAATCTCGATAGCAGTTGAAGCACCGATGTTCAGAGTCAACGTGTCACTCATGTCCGCATTTCCAAACTTTGGGGGTGCTGAAGGAAACAGCAAGCATAGGATGATGTAAATAGATGAAGTAAAAAGATTTGGAATAATGACTTTCTAGAAAATCAGATGTTACTTAAATAATATATTCTACAATTTTAGATAACTTTACTCAAATTAAAGTTCTTCAACGCTATCTGCAACCTTGAGAGAAGTTTAGCTATTACAAAGTTAGCCTTGTGTTGCTGAAAGATGTCTGAGCACTTTGTCATGTTACTCAATGGTGTTATTACATAAATTATGTTGAAATATAGACAGACAAAGAACATAATACAAAGATACCAATATACATATGAAAACATTGCTGAATAAAAGACATACTGGCTTTAGCTTAGTAACAATGACGCAGCACAAAGCGAGCAGGAATTGTCCTACTGAAAATTTACCTTTGACTGAGAGTTTTGCAGTTGACTTTGCATCTTTGAAAGCAATTGTGTATTTAGCCTCATCCTCTCCCCGACAATCTGTTATGACAAGACGATGAACACCGCCTTCGCTAGTGATGTTGAACTTATCACTTGCTTTGATAGGTTTATCTCCCTTCAACCACTCGGCTTTCAGGCCTTCCTTGGAAATTTCACATTCAAACTGTGCAGTCAGACCAATGTCATTCAGCGTAACATCTTCCAATGGCCGTAAATATCCAAGCTTGTCAACTGCACAGAAACAATAGACGCAAATGAAATATCAACCATCAAATAATCAAAATTAAGTGAATGTTTTACCGTAAAAAGCGTTTTTATTTTGTTTTGCTTTCTACAAGAATACCTATCGAATGGATTTTGACTGCATCTAAAGAAATAAAAAAACAATTTCAGTAGAAAAAGCGATTAATGAATGCCCAGTACATTAGAACAACAAAGCAGTATAAATTATAAGTTTATATAAGATTACATTCACAGTAGAGTAGATGATGTGCATTTAGCAATAAAACAGACTCACCAGTTCGAGCAGTCTTTGATGGAGCAGATGGTTCTCCTTTTCCAACTTTGTTCTCTGCAGTGATCCTGAACTCGTAATCCACATCCGTCTGAAGTTCTTTGACAGCATATTTTGTGTCGGTCACAACATTCTCCTTGTTTACCACTTGCCACGTTGCATCTCCCTTTCTCTTCACCTCAACAATGTAGTTTGTGATCGGAGTACCACCATCACTCTTTGGTGCAGTCCAAGTCAACAGCAATGTCGTGGACATTATGTTGGACACTTCCGGCTGTCCTGGCTTTCCAGGAACATCGAATTCGCTCCTTGCCACAAAAGAAATCTCGGAACAAGGTTTCCCAACACCGGCGATATTCTCAGCCGACACCCTGATTCCATATTTCGTGTTTTCCTTCAAGTCATCGAGTGCTAACTCAAACACAGTCACAGCTTTCTTGTTCACTTTCAACCACTTGCCGTTGGTGCTCCTCTCCACATAGTACCCCGTGACAGGTGATCCACCATCAGTCTCAGGTGGTTCCCATCTAATGGTGGCTGAAGCCTTGGTGACGTTATCTGCTCGGAGTTTTGTTGGAGGACCTGGTGGATCAAAAGGTACTTTGGCAGTGACTGGCTCTTTAAGTTCAGCTGGTTCACTCTGTCCAATGCTATTGATAGCAAATACTCTGAAGATGTACTTGGTTCCTTCAAACAGCTTGGAAGCCTTGATTGTGAGAGTCTTAGCATCGGTTGTTCCCTGCTTAATGTAGGCTGTCTTGGAAGCATCACGTCTTTCAATGAGATATCCAGTTATTGGTTCTCCACCATCACTCTCTGGTACTTCCCATTTCAGCTCGACAAAGTCCTTGTCAAAAGCCGTCACCTGCAGATTTCGTGGTGGACTTGGTTTGTCTGAAATCAATAGTACTGTTTAAAGTCATGATATACGCTGCCTTTGGTTTGAATATTCACTGCTATCTAGATCGGAAGAAATTTGTGTCAAAATGCAATTGGAGTTAGCTTCCGATTAAGACAATATCAATGATGGTGAGACACATTTTTAAAAGGCAGCAGTAATTAAACATCCCTCTCATCTTCTTTGATGTGTTCCGGCAAGGTACAATGCATTGTTACAAATAAAAATGTAACATTTGAACACGTTAAACAAATTTTGTTGATATGTCAACAAGCTTGAAGTGCAATTTATACTTAGAAGTAGGTTATAGAAGGTAGTTAGAACTAAGCATTCTTCTAAAAAATTGACAAAGTGGTAACAGGGAATTAATTTCTTGAAGTGAAATTTTGAAAGTGGAACTCCCTAAATGGATGATATACAATCCATTCCTTTAGCACCTGAAATTTGCACATACAAAATATTAGTATTTTACTGACCAATCGAGTGAAAATAAATTAGCATACAAGATCCTGCATATCACATTCTGTCATTTTAACTATAACATAGTATGCTAAAATCAGTATGTTCGGCCTCATCTTAGATGTGAAAAGTGATTTATGCAACTGCTTACAAAATATGAATTCTGGTAAATATTGCAACCCACATGCCGTACCTTTCACAACAATGGTAAATTCTGCTGTAGCAGATCCAGCTGCATTTTCAGCCTTGACAACAAACGTTCCTGAAGTTTGGCTGCTGACTCCCTTGATCGTCAGACGGGATGAGCCCTCCTTTGTTTCAATTGTTCTTCCATTAGCGGAGGTAAGCTCTTCGTCGTTCTTAAACCAGGTAACTTTTGGTTTTGGACTACCAGAAACAGTCACTGGAATAACCAGGGTACTGTCGAGCTTTGGCTTCTGCACCTCTTTCAGCTTTGCCTCGTAGTCGATTTTGGGTGGAACTGCAACAACAATCAAAATTGAAAAAAAATATGAATAATTAAATCATCACAAGATCCATATCAAAAGCATCAAAATTAACTAACTACAAAATAGTGGATTAACTTTATATAAATTTCTTTCTCATCCTCTTCTTTGGTGGGTTTCATCGGTTGGCTCTGCCCCATCTTTACATAAAAGAGTGGTTTGTGATGACATCAACTCAGGCAGGTAGCTGGTCTCTTTGTTCAATTGCTTGCAAAGACCTTCTGATTCCATGCTGCCATATATCAACACCAGTGCACTCTCTATGTGCGTTGGATCACTCCCATTGACATTCGAGCCTTACACTCTGATCAGGTTACATTTTCTAGCCATGTTAAGACCTTAAAACAGTACAAAATACAGACCATAGCCAAGTTGGAGCAGGCTACATTTCTTACAGTGCAACAGATAAACTCAGTAAGACTTTTGCAAACATAAGGAAGCTGTGCATTTCATATCGTAGGACAAGTTGCTGTAAAAGTGTAAAAGACAACATGAAGGCAAGTGTCCGATATTAATGGGAAGGGTCCCACAAGATGTACCAGAAAGGAACAATGATATCTGAACTGACCAAGCACATCTAATTTGCTTTCCGTCTTCACACTTCCAAGTTTGTTGCTCGCTTCACATCTGTAGGAACCAGCATCACTTGTCTCGACGCCTTTAATTGTCAATGAGATGGTCTCACCATCGTCAGACAATGCATCGTGAGCGCTGGCCTTTATCTCCTTATTAGCTCGGAACCTGTAAAACACATTCAACCATTTCAATAACAAATAACAGTAACTATCATTTAACCACAACTGCTTTCAGGATCAATCACTGCTAAGATTAAAAACAATTTAAAGCAACACTCACGAGTAAGTATGTTGAAGGGGTGCTATACCAAGTTTATATTAATCAATTCAGTGGTCAAATGCATAAATGCTTCTGCACAAACTCTTCTGCAAGTTTAGAAGGACTGCTTTCTTTTAAAACTTAAACTCTAGATATTCTGAAAGATCAGCAAAACTTAGAAAATCTAGCAAGCAACTAGACCCAAAGTATCGGGTCAATTCAAAAGCAGAAAAATCATGTATGTACCATTTGATGTCAGCAGCTGGTTTGCCTCTGTTAATTCTGCAAGTCAAGGTAACAGTTTCTGTGGACTTAGCAGTACTGTCCTTCAGCGGTTCGATAACTGCAGGAGGTTCCCCTTCTAAAAACACACAAAAAAGTTGTTTTTAACACCATAACAACAAGCTTTAATGGTTTCCAGTTGCTTCTAGCACAATAATAATAATAATAATAATAATAATAATAAGATTTATATAGTGCCATAGCTCAGCCGAGGCCAAAGGAAATGGCGCTGTACACGAATTCAAAAGTTAATGCCAGGCAAAGGATTGTCTAAAAAGATAGGCACTGAGTTTAGATTTAAATGCTCCTATAGAGAAGGTGCGTTCTTCACATGGTCGGAAAGACTATTCCATGCAGTGGGTCCTGAGACAGAGGAGGAACAGACAGCAAACCTTGTAGAAGACTCTGGAACTTTTAGTAGACCCCTTGACGAGGACTTATGCCCTAGTCGTCAATGTGTAAAACACAGAAATAAAAAAATGCAAAATTAAACCATGAAACAAAGATGCATCAATGGTATAAATGCCATGAAAGATCACTTGAAATATTGCATATTCAATGCTGAAACTTATTTAATTATTTGCATATATTTTAGAATATTAATTACAAATAATTTCCCAGCAGTCTGTAGAAGACGACAAATGACATTGCATACCTATTGATTCTGCAATTTTCACAGGGGTGCTTGGATCTGAAAATGGTCCAATTCCAGCCTTGTTCTCAGCAGCCACTTTGAACTCGTAAACAGCATTCTTTGTCAGTTTGATAAGCTTGTACTCTGTCTTTGAGATGGAATCCTTAGTGGCCTGTACCCACTGTACAGAACTCTCTTGGCGGCTATGTATGACATAGTTGGTAATCTCCGCACCACCATTGTCCGTTGGAGCAGTCCAGTGTAAAACAATAGAAGAATCAGTGATATCGCTGAAAGTTGGGGTTCCTGGCTTTCCTGGTGGTCCTGAAAAAGGAAAATCAGAAAAAGGGAGAGTCAGAAACATATCATGAGAGTCATCGGAATAGGTGTGAAGCTCAGGGTGTACACACAGAGCATGGCTACCTGTATGTGAATTATCTTGTTGAGTAGCATGTCCATGTACATTGTACGTATATACAATGTATACGTACAATGTACATGGACATGCTACTCAACAAGATAATTCGCATAAAAATCTTGCACACATACATCATACTCAGCATAATCGCAGCCTCAATATTTCCACAGCGCAAAAAGAAAGCTAAGTCATGGGAGCCAATTGATTTACAGGTACTCAGCCAAAAAAAATCATACACAGGTAAGGGCAGTCCCAGGAAAAGATCCAACAGCCAGGCAGGTAGACAAACAGATGGTTGCAGTGGATATGATCCACAATTGGCACGAAATGAGGTGTAACTGGAAGAGATGTAGCCAACAAGCTCATAATTGCGTAACTGTATTCAAGGGAAATTAAAGGTGTCACCATGAGACCAAGACACAGAAGAAATACACTTACCAAATGCATCCTTCGCCACAAAAGGTGGACATGCAGAACTTGGAGGTCCGACTCCTATCTTGTTCTCGGCCATGATTCTGAACTCATATTCATTTCCTTCAACAAGATCTGTGACCTTCAACTGGAGTTCAGTGATGGCAGCCTTGTTGATTTTGATCCATCTCGGCGATGAAGTAACACGACGTTCCACATGATATCCTGTAACTGGTGACCCACCGTCTTCTTTAGGTGGCTGCCAGGTCACCAAGCACGAAGCCTTCGTTACATCTTTGACTTCTGGCGCTTCTGGTGGGCCTGGTTTATCTGCGGGAAAAAAATAAATAATAATGACATTTTATTCGTCATTTAAACAAACTGTAAAAATGTAATGCACATGGAACACGAACAAATTCTCCACATCAGAAAACACTGCAGAAAAGCAAATAATTAAGGATAACAGATTGAATTAAACTAGTTCAATAAAATGGTATTAATTAATTGAAAAGTCACTGTAAGGAAAGCATTCAAAGTGTAAAATAACTTGTTTCAATAAGAAGAACATCGACAAGAAATTAGCACTGACGATCCTTGGCAGCAAGAAAAATACGATAATCTGGGAAAATAATCTTGAATCATGTGAGTGCATACTCCAGGTTTATCTAATGTCAAAAAACATTAGGCCCGCAAAATCTGATGCAAGTCACCAGTGAATGAAAAAATTAATACAGCATAACTGGCAGGTGACACTCAACAACCAACAGCTATTATCCTTGGGCCCACACTTATTCCAAAGCAACCCATCAGGAGAATGATGTGGTCTGTTTGAGGTAAACTGTAAGCACCTTTCTGGGATGTGCCTAAATGCAGGGCAGGTCTAGTTAAGATTGAGTTAGGCAACCAGAAGCTAAAATATTAAGATAAAGCAAATTACATTTATTCTGATTGAAAAGTTCATGGTAGAAGCACATTTGAAAATATTTCATATTTGTGAATGATACTGTAGTCATATTCTAAATACAGACCATTGGAAGCTTCACAAACAACAGCTGTGATTCCCTATCAAAACTACCATAGTTAAAGAGCAAAACTGTTTCTGTCCAAACATAAAATACTCAGAAATTATACAAGCAAACTCACACAACAGACACTGGTACTGCTCATAAGATCATTGTCTGAAATATATGCTATGACATCACAGACCCTCTTATTAGAAGAGATTGGTTCTCGTTGCTATAGTAACCTGAAACAATTGCCTTTAACACAGACTACAGATTACAAAATGACAAGAAACAATCAAAAAATCCAAATGATTAAAATAAGTAAATGCAAAAGATGCTCAGATCTTACTTACCAAACTGGCCCTTTGGTGATACGCCTTGGCTGAGCTCAATGAATTCCCCAACTCCAACCGCATTTTGTGCGGCTACCCTGAAGAAGTACTGAGTGTTCTCCACGAGTTTTTCTGCTGTAATCGTTAGTTGCTCAGTGGTGTCAACCTTTGTCCAAGACTTCTTTGAGGCACTGCGTACTTCCACCACATAGCCTGTGACTGGGCTACCGCCATCCGTCTCTGGTGTTTCCCAATTCAGAGTCACACTGTTCTCCGTGACTGAGCCAACTGCTAGATTTCTTGGAGGACCAGGCTTGTCTACACAAAGGCAAAATGTAACATTGACATAATTATTTATATTACTATAAATCAGATACCATACTTCCATCACACTAACTTATCATTTTAAAACAATATTATGTCAAAAATCATAATAGCCTACGCACAACTTATCTCAACATTGAACCTGGCAATGAGAAGCCATCAATATTTAACAATCAACAAAAAGCGAAATTAGAAAACAGTATCTGCAAACATCATATACAAAATATAAACTGAAGCAAGTTATCTGAAAACATGGGCTTCAAACACAAAAAAGATAAGATTTTTCGGGCATCCGAATGATAAGCGGCACAGGTTTCTAGTAACAAGCTCAAACGCTCTTACCTAGAACGATGACCTTTATCGCGAACGAAGCTTCACCATTTTCATTTGCCATGGTGACCTTGTAATTTCCAGCATCCTTCACAATGACCTTGGCCATTGTTAGAGAGGTCATGTTGTTGATTGTTTGTGACTTTATTCTCTTTGGATCTGGCAAACCAGCATTGTTGAACGTCCAGGTGACTTTTGGCTGAGGATTGGCTGTGAATGGAATCTCGATAGCAGTTGAAGCACCGATGTTCAGAGTCAACGTGTCACTCATGTCCGCATTTCCAAACTTTGGAGGTGCTAGAGGAAATAGCAAGCATATGACATTGCACGATAATTATGCTCAACAACTTCAGAGAATGACCTTCCAGTAAATCAGAGTGTCTAAATAATGCATAACATTATTTCCACTTGGAAGTTTAATTCATTTAATATTCTTTAATGGTACCTTTAACCATACAGCATAGCACCTTTGCTATCATAAAGCCAATTATTTTTCTATCACAGAACAGTATTCCTCAGAATTTTCAGATGTTCCAGAATGGTGCTACATAAATAAGTTGATACACACATAACTATAAATCCTGCTGTTGGACAAGTATAATATTCAGGAAAACTCTGCAGAGTAAAACATTGGTCATTTCAATTAATTTGCAGTTTGAGTTTCTTTCTGATACAAAAAAAACTAGCGAAAATTGTTCTAATGACAGTTACCTTTGACTGACAGCTTTGCAGTTGACTTTGCGTCTTTAAAAGCAATTGTGTATTTAGCTTCATCCTCTCCCCGACAATCAGTTATGACAAGACGATGAACACCGCCTTCGCTGGTGATGTTGAACTTGTCACTTGCTTTGATAGGTTTGTCTCCCTTCAACCACTCGGCTTTCAGGCCTTCCTTGGAAATTTCACATTCAAACTGCGCTGTCAGACCAACATCATTCAGCGTAACATCTTCCAATGGCCGCAAATATCCAAGCTTGTCAACTGCACAGAAAAATGAAATAACAACAATGAAAGACACTAAAATTAACTAATAAATTGTTTCATTAAGCATCAATCTTCCATAAGAAAGCTTCCCAACTGTACTTTCACAGCATTTAAAACTGACTAATTCTTTCAGTAGAAAATAGAATTGAAGATTAAAGAAAATGATGAACATCACAACAACAACAGAGCAGTGCAAATTCTTTGTTTATGATAGATTATATTGAAAAAGATATATATGTAAATAAATATAAATACATAATTATATACAATAAAAAAGCTTTCATATGAACTCACCAGTTCGAGCAGTCTTTGATGGAGCAGATGGTTCCCCTTTTCCAACTTTGTTCTCTGCAGTGATCCTGAACTCATAATCCACATCTGTCTGAAGTTCTTTGACAGCATATTTCGTGTCGGTCACGACAGCCTCCTTGTTTACCACTTGCCATGTTGCATCTCCCTTTCTCTTCATCTCAACAATGTAGTTTGTGATCGGAGTACCACCATCACTCTTTGGTGCAGTCCAAGTCAACAGCAATGTCGTAGACATTATGTTCGATACTTCCGGCTGTCCTGGTTTTCCAGGAACATCGAACTCACTCCTTGCAACAAAGGAAATCTCAGAACAAGGTTTCCCAACACCAGCGATATTTTCAGCCGACACCCTGATTCCGTATTTCGTGTTTTCCTTCAAATCGTCAAGAGCCAACTCACACACAGTGACAGCTTTCTTGTTCACTTTCAGCCACTTGCCGTTGGTGCTCCTCTCCACATAGTATCCCGTCACTGGTGATCCACCATCAGTCTCAGGTGGTTCCCATCTAATGGTGGCTGATGCCTTGGTGACGTCATCTGCTCGGAGTTTTGTTGGAGGACCTGGTGGATCAAAAGGTACTTTGGCAGTGACTGGCTCTTTAAGTTCAGCTGGTTCACTCTGTCCAATGCTATTGATAGCAAATACTCTGAAGATGTACTTGGTTCCTTCAAACAGCTTGGAAGCCTTGATTGTGAGAGTCTTAGCATCGGTTGTTCCCTGCTTAATGTAGGCTGTCTTGGAAGCATCACGTCTTTCAATGAGATATCCAGTGATTGGTTCTCCACCATCACTCTCTGGTACTTCCCATTTCAGCTCGACAAAGTCCTTGTCAAAAGCCGTCACCTGGAGATTTTGTGGTGGACTTGGTTTGTCTAAAATTGCGAATATGTCAAAGTTGCAAAATGTGTCAAACATGTAACTAAAATGCAGTGATCACCAACATAAGGGGTGTCAGTGTTGACCGATGAATACAAATTTAAATCACAGATTATTTGCTTATTAACGGCATCATGTCTACAAATTCTGCTAATTTATCTAAAAGATAAAATAACTAAGCATCAAGATAAAAACTACATAAACCAATCATAGGAAATAATTATTAGTCCACATAAGGACAAGGTCTTATTCAAGATTTTTACGCGAAAAAATTTGCAAGAAAACTTTCGGAGTCTGCTGCTGGTGATGAAAACAGCTATGGTCGTAATTTATCATCACATTGTAATTATGTAAAGAATTAATAATAATGGCACTTGGACCTCCCCAGGATTTCTTGCCAGCTCCTCTAATTTGATGCAGCCATCGTGAAAAACGGTGCACTGCATTAGCTTTAAAATTTAAATGTGTGCTTTATAAAGGTTGAGGCTGTGGTTGCAATTAATTCACGAAATAGAATTCTAAAATTATGTGAAATTGAACCAAAAGTCGGAAATGCCATTATGGAATTATATTCAATGGGGCATTGCAAAGGTGTCACAGATGAAGTAGCAAGAAATTCTAAAACACCGAAAAGACAAAATCAAAAGTAACTTCAACTAACGTAATCGCCAAACAACTATCAATGCTCTAACTTATTAAACATTTGAAGATAACTGGATTTTCTCAAGTTAATTACTACTGTTGATGTAAGTATCTAAGCACTGCACTGCAAACTTGCATCATCCAAAACTATACGCTACCAAACCATAAGTGAGCAACTCACCCTTTATTGAGATGTTGAATTCTGCCTGAGCACTGCCAACGACATTTTCGACCTTCAGCAAGTAGGTTCCAGCCTGCGTTGCCTTGGCTTCAGTAAGCGTCAGTTTGGTGGAAGTCTGGGTGATCTCCGTGGCAACTGATTTGTCTGCCTGCAGTGGTTGGCCATTGAAGAACCACACAGCAGTAGGTACAGGCACACCACCGATCTTAGCATCGATGGTAAATTTCTGACCACCACGCAGTGACTGAGGTGACTTAAGGCGGTCGTCGTGCTGAATTGTTGGAGCAGCTGTAACAAGAAGATAGCAAATAATAACAATGTATCACTAAACAAACAATAGGACGACAGTATTAAATTGCATATCCAAAAATGTATTTAAACTTGTCATGTGCCTCAAAATTAGATATAATAATGTAGCACCTATTTTCATAGTTTAATTAGCTTGAAGTTCAGACACATGGATAGTCTGCATAATATGCATGTAAACTGTGTTTAAAATACTTAACTGTTTAGCAATGTCATGTATTCTAAGTTAAGCCTATGATCTGGATTTGAATCAATTAGCAGCTTTTAATAAAACCAATCAATGTGAACATTAACATTATAAATATTTATCCCAGGTGTCCTCTCTGCCGGTGATCACTGAGACCTAGTTCTCTTCATCTATGTTTGATTCATTTCTTTTGAATTTGCTTTGACATGCAATTGGATTCAATGTGCCACCCAGATATGTCTCTTTCAAATAAATGAACATATTCATTATTATTAAGCCATCTTAACTTAAGATGCACCTACATAGGTCTGTTAGATTGCTACATAAAGTGCCCTAATGAGGCCTTTAAAAGATGCTTCACAAATAACCAGATACATCTAAACATACGTTATATTCATTCGCAATTTCACATACCATGAACGGTAAGTGTAGCCTTGGAGCTGATTTCGCCAGCCTTGTTTGTAGCCTTGACCTGGTATTCCGCTGCATCAGTCAGGTCTGTTTTCAGAATGTTGAGGACCGCCTGATCACCTTCGTAGGTCACGGAATATTTGCTTGCGTCTGGCAGGATTTCTTTCGGACCCTTGAACCACTGGATCTTCGCTCTCGGCTCCCCTGGTGAAATGGTTGCAACGAATGTGACAGGTTCTGGCATCACAACCGTCTGGTCCTTCAGAGGTTCTGATAATGTTGGATTATTTCCACCTGTTACGAAACAAGAAAAAAAACGGCATTTCATTGTCATACTCTTGCAAAAACCAACATACAGTGCTGCCAGCAACTTTTGCCAAATCACCACTACTTGCTATTATATTTACACATAACCGGCAGGGTCATTTAAGATATAAAATGATTAAATCCTGCAAACTTCCTATGTGTTAATTCTGTACCGTATCATAATTCATAAAAAAATTAAAGAAAGTTGTGCCATATAGTTAGATCAGAAGTAACCGCTAAAGATCACAGTTGTTGTTACTTACCCACTGCAGTCTTTACTCTCTCGGAGATGTCAGAGAAAGGTCCAACCCCAGCCTTGTTTTCAGCGGCAACTCTGAATTCGTAGAACGTATTATCCTTCAGTTTGGTGACCGTGTGACTCGTTGTCGCTATTGCCTCCTTCTCACTGTACTTCTCCCACTTTGTGCTGCCCTCAACGCGAAACTCGATCAAATAATTGAATATTTCCGCACCACCGTCAGATTCCGGCGCCGCCCACGTCAGGTTGACCGAAGAACTCGTGACATCTCCTGCAACAGGTCGACCGGGTTTGCCTGGTTTCTCGAATGGATTCTTGGCCGTGATGGGTTGAGATGGTGGACTGAACTCACCAATTCCAGCTTTGTTCTCAGCAGCAACTCTAAATTCGTACTCGTTCCCTTCCAAAAGTTCCGTTACTTTAAGAGTCAAACCCTGGATTGGTTCTTTGTTAACACGGATCCAACGAGCACCTGTTGTTTTCCGTTCCAAATGGTAACCAGTGATTGGTGATCCACCGTCGCTCGCAGGTGGTAACCACGTAACCGTGCAGCTTTCACTGAGCACGTCTGTAACTGTCGGGGCAGCTGGTGCACCTGGAACACCTGGAAAGAAGAAGTCATCAGAAAATGATATAAAATATTTCAGTCGTGTTAAGCTATGCTCAAGAGATATATCACAACTTTGAAGTACAAACAACACAACACAAAGAAACCTTTGAGATAACAGGAGCAGCAAGCACAATATTAGAATTTCATGTCAGTTACCGGTAGATATGATTTTGTCTGTACACTCAGCAGACTTACACCATCCTAAGCTTCATAGCACTGAAGAATTTCGTTAAAGCAAACTTCAAAATTGTTTAAGATATGTCCAAGGACATATCTTTAACTCCGCCAAAGCCGGTCCCAAGCCCGGTTGAAAAAGGAGGAGGGTTGGGACATGGGGTTAGCAGCCCCATTCCTGTAAAAGACCTTAACGCTACAAAAACGACAAGTAGGACTGGGTTGGGACGAGGCGGAGGAAGTAGCTGGCGACCGTGTGGAATGGCGAGGACTTGTTGACCAATGCTCCGATCGGAACAGGAGGAACTAAGTCTAAGTAAGTAAGTGTCCAAGGAAACTTCATGACTCACTGAATGGGTTTTTAGCTGTGACAGGTTCTGTAATTTCAACAGGTTCGCTAACACCGTACTGGTTGACCGCAGACACTCTGAAGAGGTACTTGTTCTGGTCATGCAAATCAGTCACCGTAACAGCAAGCTCTTGAGGTTTTCCAACTTCCTGCCAGGTGTTTCTCTGTAGGTTCTTCTTTTCCACGATGTAATGAGTGACGGGACTTCCACCGTCAGTTTCAGGGCATTCCCATGTCAGGTCTGCGGTTATCGCTGTCACTGAGCCCACTTGCAGGTTCCTCGGGGGAGAAGGTTTATCTGCAAAATTGTTGAATCAATATTTCATTGTTTGCATATACACTGTGCAGAATCAAAGGCATAAGCTACAAGATAACTACTCAAAAACATGACTTATTTGACAACCAAGCATTTCTAACAGGAGTCATATCAGCAAATTGACTCTGTGATATGAAGGCAGAACATAGCAGAATGGGTCGGGAGCACTCCTGAGTAGAAATCTTGAAGGAACGATAAATATAAATCTCTATAGGGAATGACTGAATAGCTATTGCAACTGTCTTCCATCTGACTGTTATCATCATTAACCAATGACAACTATAATGTCAACCCAAACAACGTATAAGAAGGTTGAACAGCTGTTGTTGTGCAAGTGCAGCAACCAAAAAGATCCTTTAGCGACAGCACATCGTAAGAATATATTATAATCAAAAGTGGCATTTAAATTTTAAAGTATCACTGAGTGATTGCCTAACCTGATCTTAACCTGGAAAGAACTCGACTAAATAAAAGTTAAGGTTTTTGATGTTTACAAAATACAGAGTTTTAAGATACCCCTTTAAAAAATGACTAAAAATGCTTTCGAAAGGTTTCTCAAAAGGAGCTCCATAAAAGCACATACACTTACTCATCACTCTGGAATGGCTTCTCTGTTGAACCACATCTAATACCTAGAGTCCTTGAGACCACATTCCAATCTACTCATAAAACTGTTCTCTTTAACTGGGGTTGGGTCGGGAGCGCTTATAAGCAGATGGTCTTGAAGGGTGCTAGATATAAATATCTGGCATGAATGAATGAATCAGAAGCTCAAGATGTATACACTGTATGATGAAATAATTCCACACGCTAGGAAGCTTACCCAGAACAACAAGCTTTATCGTCACTGTTGTTTTGCCGAAATCATTTTCCAGCAGAATGGTGTATTCCCCGGCGTCGGGTTTTTCCACTTTCTTAAGCACGAACGACGCCTTGCTCTTGTCGATGGTGCATGAAATGCGTTTGTCGTCACGAACAGCTCCACCGCTGAATGTGACGGTGGACTTTGGTGGTGGATAAGCCACAAACGGAAGAGGTGTCGTCGATGAGCTTCCAGCTTTTAAGATGAGAGTGTCAGTAAAGGCTGCGTCAAGGATAAAGTTCGGAGCAGCTGCAAACAGATGAGGACATCAATCTAGAAACTTAGTTAACGTGTAAAGTAAAACAAAAAGCAAACAAGTCAATGCAATGTAGAGTCGGCATAAGTGCATATTTACAACGACGGCATTCTTAGAGAATTTTAATACTATGAAACAAAGAATAAAACATGCTACTTGCTAGTAAATAAAAGGAAGCAAAAAAAGTGGTAAAATAATAAAAAATAGAATTCGTTCATTAATTCAAACTAACAAGTAGGTATGCAGTAAGATGACATGGCATACAATTATAAAAAAAATTAACGGGAATCGAATTTCACTATATGACAGCCTGCAAGACACCATCTGTTCCACCTACTGCTCATTTTACAATTACTCCTAGGAAAAGAAAGATTGAATCAACCTAATGGGGCTGGTGGTACTGAACCTGCACTCCTATGTTCTTTGTGTCTGTGTATTACAATTAAAAAACCATCACCCCACATCGCATTTAAGCATAGGTAAATTTAAGTATTTGTGGTTTGTTCTGCTTAGCATCATCACATATGAGTGAATTGCTCGCATCAGTAAGCATTTCTACAAACACTTACTAATTTGTTTTTCATGCAGGGCTTTGGCCAGAAAGAGTGAATTGTTCATATAAGTACTGTTGTGGCATGGGTCGGGGACACCTCTGAGTAGAAACCTCGAAGTGGTGCTTTAAAAATTCTGATTCACTGATTCACGAGAATGCAGCACCAACTTCGACTCCACCATGTCTATTTGTCGCATATTGCAAAGGACCTTGTACATTTCATACGAACACATTTCCCACTGCAAAGCTAATGGTTTATGATTTAAATCAATTTATGCAAGGAGGGTGGTCTAACCGTTAATTTTGAGGACTGCTTTGGATGACTGGCCACGCACAGTAGCTGTGTATTCGGCCAGATCCTCTTCTCCAAGGATGTCACGGATGATCAGACGGTGAACCGTTCCATCCATTACAACCTCAAACTTCTTGTTAGGCACGATCGGCTTGCCAGACTTCAGCCACTGAACCTTAATGTTGGGCTTGGAAAGTTCGCACTCGAAAGTTGCAAGCCCAGGCAGTTCCGTCACTTGCTGGTCTTCCAATTGGCGAATGAACTCAACCGTCTCCTCTGCAAAGAAATTAACGCATGTTAGTTATGGATTCCACTTCAGTAAAATATATAATTTAACAGAAATCAACTTCTCACGCTGTGCTCTATGCAACTGCCTGTCTGTCTAACACGCAATTTTCAACTTATTTAAGGATGAGCCTGTTTACATCTGTCATAACGCCAGGCTCTTGAAAAGATCTGACATATGCAGACATATGCACTAGGGTGATTCAAGTTCTGTGGGGAAAAAATGAAAGTTGGAAATTAAAAGACGCTCTTTACTTTTTGTGTTCCTTTTAGTTCGTGGAGCAAAACTGTGAAATATTGTAGTAATTGGATTGTATTTAGTTCTGCCTCACGGAGCTCAAAGTTTTCAAAGATTTATTTAACTAAATTTTATTTGCGTGTAAAGCATTTAAAATTAGTTACCTAATTTTTTTATTATATAGAACTTAAAAGTGTATATAAATTGAGCATAAACAAAGTGGTGAAGTGTGTAACTGTGTAAACAACCAAATTTGTTAATTTGTCATTATAATTTAGGCAAAACAAATAATTGCAAAACTATTCAAAATGCGAAATGCTTGTTAGCATTTTGAATACATAACAACAACAATATTATGGCTGGAGCCAGGCCAAGGACTTCCATTCATCTTAATATGTAGAGAACCTTCAGAGACGTTTTGAGGTACAGTAATGTCTACAATCTTGAATGTTTGCAGTTTTCTTTCAAAAGAAAGAGAAACTTTCTGAGTACGTGGTAGTGAAAATGTTGGTCAAGATATCGAAATCTGTGCGAAACGCTAAAGTAATATTATTCCAAATGCAGTTCTAAGAAACATTCGGAAACTGAATGCATGAGGCCTGCTAGAAAAACACAGATGCTTCTGATGTAACAAGAATTGTATGTGAGGAACACAGACAAGTGACAAAAGATGACTGTTTGCAATCAATAAATATTCTCTTTCACATTGGTCATTGTGAGGCCATGAGTAGGCCCTATAATTATAATTGAAGATAACAAACTTGGCTATGAGAATATTTCTTGTGTATCAGCAATCAGGAACAAATTATGCAATGGTGCAGTTGGACTAGATACAAATTTGGCCAATAAGAAGAAAAGAAAAAAAAAGAAATGAAAGAACTACGTATATGGCGTAAAAAAATGGAAAAACACAAGAAGCATTGGAATAGCCTATCTAAGTCAAGAGCAGTTGCTTACATCATATTTTGAAAGTGAATCAAATCGTAGTGATTAAGCAGATAAGTAGCATATTTGAATGAACAGTTCTGAAATTTTGTGGAGAAACATTTTGCGGACACTCGATATCCATTGACATCTGACTATGAGAATAAAAGAAAACGAGAGAAGTTTTATTCTTTGAATATCATTCAACCAAATCGTGCTTCTGCATTAGGTCAAGCAAATATCACCAATCACCGGCAGAAAGGCAGACTACATTTTAGCAGCTGGAGGTTAATTGCAAAGACAAAGTAGGCTATCCAAGTTTCCACTGTCGTTCAGCGACATTTGATTTCAACGTTCGTCAAATATTGAAGTTGGCTTTGCATGTAAGGCAACTGTGTTGAACGATTATAAAGAATTGTTTCAGCTTAGTCTAATCCTTCTTGGACGGTTCCATCACTTAGGACATATTTGTGAGTGCCGAGTGCACTTATCCATGCACATTGGATGGCTGAACTTAAATCAAGTGAACACAAAATGAAGCCAATGGTTGTTTAAAATATGGATTATTTTTAACACTATTTGTCACAATGCATATGATGCACTGATGCCCCATGTAGTGTAGTGATCTGCACATGATACAAGAGAAAACAAAAATTTATCTGCATCCAAAGTAATTTCCAACTTGTAAAACTGGTTCAGAAGCATTTGACTGTTACTTACAGTAAACTTATGGGCGTTTTCTTATTGGTGAGGAATTGGCACCATTTGGCTTCCTTTCGTAAACCGTTTGAACATTGCAGTCAGATACGTAATTTATTCAAGAAGATGATGACAAATGGCAAGAATCTCCAGATATTAGGTTGCTAATAAGATTGTTCACACTTTTTAACTTGTTGGTTACAGTTAGGAAGGAAGGATCAACATTCGACTCCACATTGACGAAGCGCGAAGATCAAATTCGAATAAAATCAATTAAACTTTCAATTACCTTGAATAAATTAAGGTATATTGGCATTTAAAACAATAGATACTAGCTTCTTAGGTAGTGTTGCATCGTTTTTATTAGACTATATTATTGAGTTTTTCAGAAAAAATTATTTACTCAAATGCGATTTTTTGATAAATCACAATAAAATTAAATAATTTCAAGGTCGATGAGGCAGAACTAAACATTATCCAATTTCATTCAAATTTTGGGGGGCATATTTTAATACCAAAAGGAACATAAAAAATCGAGAGCACCAAAAAAATTTGACATTTTATTTTTTTGAATCACCCTAATATGCACACATATAGACTATACAGACATTTGCACATATACAGGGTGGACCAAAAAATACACCCTAAGGTTTATTGCCAATAATTATCTTGGCCAGAAGTACGAATTTTTTAATAAAATTCTACAATATTAAAGGCAATTCATAGTTACGTACAATACTACATAGCCAAATTTCACCAAAATATTTCAAACAAAACTAAAGTTATATAACTTTTAGTGAGCACACACACTGTTTTTTGACAATTATCAAAACATCACGCAACAAAAAGTAACAACCAAGTGATTTTAAAAAAGATTTTAAAAAAGACTTAAGGTGTTTTCCCCACCCTGTACAGCGTATGCGCATACACACATAACGTCTGCTAACAAGGAGTCACTTTGTCATTCACTATATAAATTCGATTTATAAAATATATAATATTATATATATATATGCAAATTACTTCTCGTTCTATGCTAAATCCAACTGCATTTGTTCTTCTACACAGTATAACCCATCTAATAACAAAGCCTCAGCTGTTCATCATTCTCTATGAAAATTCAAGATATTGAATAAGAACAGAATTTATTTCTAAGATACCTGATAGGGTTAGAGAGGCCTCGGAAGAGACTTCAGCAAATGCCACGGTGTACTTCGCCTGCTCTGACTTCTCTGCATCTTTTATGATGAGCGTGTGATTTGTGCCATCAACCCTGATTTCATAACGGCCACCTGTCTTTATCTCCTTGCCGTCCTTCAGCCACTTGGCTTTGCGGTTCGGCTTGGAGACCTCGCATACGAAGGTGGCCGTCTGTCTCTCAAGGATCTCCTGATCTTGAAGAGGAATCACTATCTCCAGTGGTGCCTCTGTCAAAGACAATGGAACACAACATCAATAACAATAATATCAATAATAAAAAAATTTATGCCAATTTATATGGTGCCATAACACAGCCGTTACAAGTACACCCTACTAAACCTCAAAATTCAATTCCCATTCTCCATTGGTCTTTGCAATTTAAATGAAAGGCAATAGATAAAGTCCATTGGCTTGTACAAGTTGAATGAGTGCCACACAAAGTTGGTTACATAATGAAAAAGACATGAGCAGCTATGCATTTTTAACTACTAAAGACTCCTTTTTCCTGCTTCGCCTAGACCGGGAGTGCTTCTAAGTAGAGAGCTTAGCTTGAAGGAGCACAATATAAATTTTTATTGTTTGATCGCTTAAGGGTTACATACTGGCATAGCCCTTTGGCAAATTTTGCGGTTCAATCCTAGTCCTCTTTGGAAGGTTTTGATGTTATAAGCCTATCCATATCATTGAGGAGATAAATTCAACTTCCATGACAACTGAAACACTCCATACATTACCAACATAAACAATCTCAAACAATCTTATATTCAGCTTCACGTTTTTCATCTAAGTTTTTCTAACACTTTTAAAAACCAAAACTTCAAAGCTTCCTACTGACAAGTCACTCAAGAAGAGTTTCTACATAAACTTTCAATTTATGACAACCCAATCCTCGCAGAACAATTCGAATAAATAACAGTACAAACAAAGTCAACATTGTGCTTCAAAGATAGCCAACTACGCAGGGCTAAAAGTGTGCCTGGACGGTCATGGACGGCGTCTATGCACTTATTTTAAAATCTGAACGCCGTCCTGCCACTTATTGGCCAGCACTGACTGGAAAGGTAAGGGGCGTCAAGGCACTTCTTTTGGAAAGGTAAGGGGTGTCCAGGCACTTATTTTTCCACACTTGAAGCACTGCGTCGAACTACGGAAGCATACGACATATACCTTTCACTGAGAGTGTAGCAGACGTCTTTTTGTCCTTGATCGTACAACTGTACTTCTTGGCGTCTTCAAGGTGAACGTTTTCGATGATGAGTCGGTGGATGTGTCCGTCGACTTCCACCTTGAATCTTTCCCAATCTCCGACTCCAGGCTCGATCTTGTCGACTCCCTGGAACCAGGTGGCGACCTGGTTTGTCTTGGAAACTTCACACTCAAACGTCACTGTCTGCTTTTCCATAACTTCAAGGTTGGACAACTGTTTTGTAATTTCAACTGGAAGCTCTGAAAGAATAAGAACAGAGTTGACAACAAATGAAAATAAATTCGACAAACAATCTGACAGTTGAACATTTTTCAGTGAACATTTTTCAATTGCTTTTCCAAAGATCAACTAAACTACGGTATTGATTAAAAAAATAGATGAACGATATGACACATTACAAAAATATCGTCACTGAAGTTTAAGCCAACACGTGTGATACCATAAAAAAACCACATTAGCGAAAAGGAGAGTTTACTCTGTAAAAACATTAATTTCCTAAATCCAGCAATTCAGTTTAAACGTCGATCAAAGTATAGCATCCATTGTATTGTATTGTATTTAAGCATTTATAAAGCACCTCAATCAATCAATCAATCAATCAATCAATCAATCAATCAATCAATCAATCGTAATTTATATAGCGCCCCTTCAAGGTACCTACTCAGAGGCGCTCCCGGCCGAGATCAAGCGATAAAAACAGTCTTCAACAATAGGATGAACTGTTCAGAAGAGCCCCAGTGTGCAATGCCCAATGAGATGCAGGTTTTCAGATGAGAAGGAAGACAGGCTGCCAGACAGGACTGCAGAGCAAACAGAATGAGTGAATAACAATATAAAACAAAAATTTTTACGAATAAATGCAAAAAATGGATGGCATCGATAAAGCAAGAAAAACATTAATACCATCGATGGTGAGAGTGGCACTTGTTTCGACTTCTTGGTATTGCAGAGTATATTCCGCACCATCGTCCAAACTGCAATCGTAAATCGTAATCGAATAGCTGCAGTCCTCGTTGACAATCGAGTAATGAGACGAATCTGCCGGCGAAATCTCTACGCCGTTCTTCAACCAAACAACTTTCTTGTTTGGCTTCGAGAGCTGACATTGCAGTTTGGCGGTTGTTTTTTCCAAAGTTCTTACTGGCTGGAGAGGTACGACCACTTCCACAGGACGTTCTGTTGAGAAGACAGCAGACTTTATATTACAATATGAAATGTCTTCCAGAGACTTGTTAATGTAAACAAAGAGAAAAAAAATCATCAAAACAAACCTGAGCATTTTTACAGCATGAGTCAAAGCCAGTAGTTCTCTAAACATAACAAGTTCGGCTACATTCATTCTAATTAAGATATAAAAAGAATTACAATCCTGATCATCAGATCAAACAATGCATCACAAAAAAATATGCTTTGCTTATAAGCCATTCACACAATATATAAATATACACATACACACATAACATTATAATACTTCTCGTTAGGAAATACATAATAGAATAAATCCAATATTTCCGCATACGAGTAACAAACCACTGATCAAGGCCGGTCAACATACGTAAAATAATTATATGGAATAGCAACAATATTAAATTCTTGAATCGTGACTTTTCTCTCAGAGGTTGATCGCACTAGAAATGCTTCTGAAAGGTTTTTGCTGAGCAAGAAGGCTCTTTATGAATGGTCATATACAATACAATACAATACAATACAATGTAATGCAATACAATATAATGCAATGCAATGCAATACAATACAATACAGTACAATAAAATGCACAAACAATCCTCCTGATAAATAAATTCACTACGTACCTAACACTGTCAGCTGTCCAGTGGTCTTCTGGTCTCCAATCGTCAGGCTCACCTCAGCCAGATCGTCCTGCAAACCACAGTCGTGTATCGTCAGCACGTAATCCAAATCATGGCATTCGATTTCGTACTTTTTACTCGGTTCCACTTTCTTTCCACCCACAAACCATTCCACTTTCTCGTTAGTCTTCGACAACTGAGTGACGAACTTCGCCGAATCCTTTTCGATCACTTCAACGTTTTCCAGCTGTCTGGTTACTGACGTTGGCAATTCTGGGAAGAAAAAATCATATGGAAAAATTACAGATTCTGCTTATACAAAAGTTACCAGATTTTAAAAACATTCATAAAAAAATGCTATTTTAGATTCGTAGCAAAAAAGCTATAGAGTTAGTTTATCTCTTACTGCTTCGTGTAAGTCGATTTAATATGTGTAAACAGGCCCTCATTTAGCGGGGTTACTCTCTTTAGGTGAACCTTTCACTAATATGCAGAATAATAACAACAGCTATACAACTTATGCATTGTGTTTTATTATTGTGAATTCAAGTTGATTTGCTTCTTGGGATCAATAAACTAATTGAATTGAACAAAAGCTGAATTGAATATTTAAAGCTGCTGCTTCGAACTACATTTATTAAGAAGCACAATCTAATAATAAAATCGTCAATTAATGGCAACGAGCAACGCAGTAGAATGTTAAAGATGCTAATTAGGTCCTTCATCGTACTCAACTCAGGGAGGTCTGAACTTCCATAAAACATGTTATAAAGTGAGCACCCGTCCACAAAGCTACCATGTCATGCATAAAACTTGTTCACATCCACATTCGTACACTACCTACATGCGTCTGATGTACTGGGAGCACCTCTGATTGGTGTGCACTGTGAGAGGCGCTATATCAATGCATACAATACAATACAAAACGTATTGATACAATTATCTTCCATTTTACCCTTAAGTCACTTAGGCTAGCCTATTCGTACTCTTGCTTGTTGTATATGTTGTACATTGGAGTAACCAAGAAGAAGACATGTCCATAATCTCAACTCCGCCACTGGTTGCACTTTGTCAGTGCCAGTCCCAAGCCTGGATAAAGGAGGAGGGCATCGCTAATGGTCTTTGTTACCACACAGTGATGTTAAACTGCAAATACACACACACCATAATCTCACCTTTAACTACAAGGTTTGCTTTTGAGACAGCCACTCCAACTGTCACCATATATACACCAGCATCTTCCAGGATTGCCGACTTAATATGGAGCTCATGTACCGTGCCCTCAACGCTGACCTCTATTCTTTCACCAGGTGTCAGCTCTGTTCCATCCTTAAGCCAGGTCAACACAACACCAGGCTTGTTGACCTCGACGTGTAAGGTCACAGACTCTTTTTCAAAGATGCTTGCGTCTTTTAGCGGAACAATGAAGACAATCGGGATTTCTGAAAACCAAATTAAAAATTTTAATTAATAAATTCGCTAAATTAACGGCCTTTCCCTAAAGAGAAATGTGACATAGTTTTGCAATCGAAAATATCGAATAAGTTAATTAGAGAGTTTGTTTCAAAACAGGAACATTCTAATGCGGATGGAGTACATTTTTGCATGGATCAAAGATAGAAGAAAATAAACAAGTGATTTCCTGGAATTCTGGAGGTAATTTATCTAACACTTAAAGAATTAAAATCGTAGCTGGTAATCTCTCCTTTCACATCTGCTTTTCTCAAAACCCATTTCGTATCTCATGGTCTTCCACACATCCTATTAGAGGCACTTTATAAATGCCTTAATACAATACAATACAATGCAATAAAATACAATACGCGTCTTACCTTCCACATCAAGTCTTGCCGTCGACTTCTGGTCACCAATTTTGACGGTGTAGTCGCCAATATCCTCCAGTTTGGCTTCGTGTATGAGCAGCTTGTGGCTGCACCCATCGACCTTGATCTCAAATCGTGCATCGACGGGCAGATCAGAACCGTTCTTGAACCACTGCAACTTCCGGTCTGGCTTTGAAATCTCGCATTCGAGAGACACGTCCTCAAGCTCCTTGCATTTCACGTCCTTCAGTGGGACAATGAATGTGACTGCTTCTTCTGCATAACAGACATTTCAGCATTTCATTTCATTAGCAGATCTGTATTTTATACCTGGTGGAATTATGATAAATACAGGATGGGCAACACCGCTAAAAGGTTATCTGAGAAGCTGTCATTGATCACATAATTGTACTTGTAATCTCTAGGTTTCAGAAACCAATCTACTTACTGGAGTCCATACATGGTTAAGTTCAGTTTCAGATCATGATCCGAGGATCAGGCAAGTATCTGGTTATCCGCAACACTTCTGTAAGGTACTTAATGTAATGGTCATTAGTAACTTCTATAGTGCTGATATATAATGAACAAGGCATCAACTAATAAGTGACCCAAAACCTTAATTGGGTAAACATTCAGAAGATCAGGCAGTAACACAGCTATATTGTGTCCTGACACACACATGCACATGGCAGAGGCTTCCAACTTTCTTGACCAGGGACAAAGTTGAGAAGACTTTTCTATGCATACCTTGCAGACCAAGGTATCTCCGGAGTAAAATTTACTGCTTAAATTTAAGCAAATAAAATTTTTTCAGAACGCTGTCATGGACTATCCTATCCTCATCCTACACCCCAATTCTTCAATGAATCCTCTCACAATGTACCACTATTTGGAGGTGGTTTAATAAAATAGACACGCACGTTAAAATCATAGATTAAATATTATAAATGCCACATAACCTATAGCCTCACATTAAAACAATACCAGTGGTAGGAGGTCATAAGAACAACTTTGTCGCCTCCTCCCACCTACCTACCTACCAACTGATATGGCTATTGAAACACACCTTCAACATGTAGATGAGCCGAAGAGCCGCCCTCGCCGATTTTAATCGTGTAATCCGCATCATCTTCGGAGACACTCGTGTCCTTGATGTTCATGATCTGGAATGTTCCATCTACCGTAATCTCATGCCTCTCGTCTGGTTTGATCTCCACTCCGTTCTTGTACCAAGTGGCGACCTGATTGGCCTTCGATACTTCGCATGAAAATGTCGCAGTAGCGTGTTCCAGAATGCTGATCTCTTTCAGTGGCGACGTTATTGTAACCGGAAGTTCTAGCATAAATATAAATGATTCGATATAAAATACACAAACATTTTCCATTGTTTCAATGTATGAGCTTTAGCAACTCACAAACAAGCTTCGTCTTGCAACTTAATTCTTTAAGGCAATTTGTAAAAGTCTTTATGTGATATTTTCTTTAGCATCTGCAGGACCCCAGTAAATTTCAGAATTCCCTCATGAACCAAATTTTTCTGCTTGGTCTGGAATGACAGTGCCACTGAATAAAAATCTTGAAGGGTTGCTATTTAAATTCTGAATAATTGCAATTCAGTTTCAATACTTTGTACTCATATAGAAATATAATCTAACAGGATATTTATGAAAAGCCACTTAAGAGTTTTTCAAAGTTCCAAACAAAACAATTTATTAACAGATTAAATTTTATAAAAGCACAACATAGCTTTTCAAACTAGCCAGCTACATATCATGAACAGCAAAGTCTAGACTAATAAGTCTAAGCACAAAGTCTTGCAAGTAAGTTGCATCATAAAGCTGTCACATCGTAAACTCATAAAATTTGTTTCCTCATGGATAAAATTTCCATCTGTGCATGATCAGGGAATTTCTCAACCTCAAAATCAACGCCTGTACCAGATCTGGGAACTTATCAGCCTCTGGGAGTGTTTCACGGATCTAAGTCCCAATGTGTGCTTGGGGACTTGATCTCTAATCTGGTTTAATGTGTGTACGTCTGAGAGTGTTTCATGAAGTTGCTTCTCCATCTGGACTTGACCATGAACACCATAAGTAATGTAATGTAATGTAATGTAATTCAGACAATTTGTATAGCATCGTCAGTAGCAAGCTACTTCTAGGATGCTTTACACGCATAATGTCAACTGTCAGAGTAAATGTCCTGAGCTCATAAGAGAGCAAAACTACACGAGTGGTGGCTTGAACTGACCTTCAATTGCTGCAATAGTTGTTGTGCTGTCCTCTCCAATCTCCAGCGTGTATTCCCCTTGGTCGTCTGGAGAAGCCTTCTCAATCGTCAGCGAATGCACCGTTCCCTCGACGGCTATGTTGTACTTCTTATCGACCTTTGGCAATATCTCAAGGTCGTCCTTGAACCAAACTCCAAGCACATTTGGCTTTGAGACCTCTGCCTTCAGGATCAACTGGCCACCCTCCGTAACCGAAGTCTGCGGCTGCAGTGGAACTGTGATGTGCACTGGGAGCTCTAAACACATCCAAGAAAACATTGTGATCGATTTCTCTTGACAGCGGACAAAGTATAATATGCTACACAATACAACTGAAAATTGATAATGCCCTCCTAACAAAGCTCAGCAGTGCATATTGAAGTTCGGCAGATCATTAAGAACTACATGTAGAATGGAAAAGGTCAGATTTCAGTTTAGAGCAAAAGACAGTCTCGATAAGGGAGTTACGAACATGAGGAGGCAGAGAGTTCCAGATGAAGGAACCAGCAAATGTAAAAGAAAGCCGGCCAAAGACAATATGTTTGTTTTGAAAGCACAACAGATGTTTGTACGTGCACTTGTTATAGAGCCCCTTCAAGCTTTCTACTCAGAGGCGCTCCTGACTATAGAGCTAACACTGCATCGGAGTTTCACGCCAAAGCGCTGAGCAATTGCGAGTGAAGGACTTGCCCAAGGTCCCTACACAGCGACTTGAGGTGGATTCGAACCTGCAACCCTTCGGCTGCAAGGCGACGAATATACCCACTACATCACCGCGACCAACATGTGCACAGTCTTGAAGAACAATACATCAAAGAACAGCAATTTGTCATCAGCATTATACTAATTTCATTGATAGACCCTCCAGTGTGTCACTTTCCTATTGCATCACAGCATCAATGAAATCAACCCAATATGTGCAATATAATAAAATTGCAGAATATATAATTCTAAACCAAGAATACTGCATTAGGCTACCATACATTGCAAAAGAACACTTGCATAGACACTTCTTGAACTTATCGGGGGCACTGATTCTGCAAATTAATCTATAAAAAAGTATCATTTACGAAACAACAGTAATAAAATATCAGCTAAATTAGTTAAATTAACAAACAATTCAAGAATATAAAATCAACAGGTGATGAAGAGAGTGGGCTGCAAATGATAATTACAACCGTATCAATGCCACCATGCATAGGTTTGTTTTTTTGTGGCTGACTCGGCAGTATGTTGAACTGGGCCTGTTCCCATGGTCAATCTCTGACACTTTCTATAATCACTATAAAACTGATCTCTTTGGTCGTGCTGGAGTTGGGATCACCTCTGAGTAGTTTCCTTGAAGAGGTGCTATACAAATATTTGAATGAATGAATGAATGAAATTGTGATGAATGAATCGAACCTTCAACCCAGAGCGTGGCTTTCGACATGACGGTATCACTGATCTGAACAGTGTATTCAGCTTCATCTTCCAAATTAGCGCTGTGTACGATCAGCGTGTGGATGCATCCCTGCGCAATCACTTCGCAGTGCTCGTCTGGCTGGATTTCCTTCCCATCCTTCAGCCAAACGGCCTTCAGGTTAGGATGGGACACTTCACATGACAGAGATACTGTCTGCTCCTCAACAGTCTGGATCTCCGTCAACGGCTTTACAATGGACGGAACAACTTCTGAAAGAAGAAGCAAAAGATATGAGAATGAATGAATGAATAAATCAATCAATCGGTTTAAATCTAAAGGTCACCACTCATTTATGGTCTCTAATTAGAGAAACATTGAGAATATCACACAGAATAAATCCTTCAGCAAATAAAGCTTTGATATTCCTATTTCCACCTACTGTGGTTCTTCAAAACTGAAATATAACATGATTAATTCAAAAGTGGAGAGCTACCATGGGAAAGCGGCTGACGCGTGCTGACGGCATCGCCTGACGGCCATAAGTCAAGTAAGTAAGTCAATTCAAAAGACCCTCTTGCACGCTTTTTAAACTTCACAATAATGAACTGAAGTACTTTTGGTAAAACAGTTTCCACCAGAATTCAAGCATCCTGAATAACAAAGAGTTTTTAAAATTCACTGCTACATTCTTTTCCTATTAAATTTTCTTTAAGCATCATTTAAATGTCTAGTTAGCTAATAATAAATACATTTACATTAATGGAATCTGTGTTCAGCTAAAACAATTAAACAAGCAGAAAACAAGACATCGTAATAACAACAATAAAACATAAGAATATGAGTTTTCACATTTAAAAAAAGCAAAATAATGCATCCATTGACGAAAACACCGACACGTAAAATAACATTTTTAAAATACCATTCAAAACGGACATGTAAAGCTCTAAAGCAGAAAAACAGCAATTATTTGTCAGAAACCCTACCAATGACAAAAGACATTTTTAAAATTTACATTCATGCCATCAGCTGAATTTGATAATAATCTGGACCAACTTCCCTACATTGCACATGCAGCATGGTATAAATCTCAGCAATTTCTAATCAGCTACAGTAGCCTGTTATAGACAAGTTCAAAGACGTTCAACGTCATAAACTTGCCACGACAAGCACAGCGTCAGACAGTTGATTAGAAATCCATAATGAAATGTCACTGATCTCAATATAATTGGCACCTGTTATAATGAAAGCTGCAATACTTCTCTTAATTTATTAAAAGTCATTATTCAAGTTATTGCGCCACGAAAAATAAGACGAAAAAAGCTTTAACACAAAATACGAGAATAAAACAGTAAATTAGAAGCAGGCAAAACAACAAAAATAGCGAGTAAAAAAATAAAAGTACAATTAGACATTTACATGCATCGTTCATATTAAATGAGTCGAGTCATGTGATTAAAAATAGACTGTTTCACATAGAATCTCAACCTCTAATATCACAGTCGACTGAGTCCCGTGATATCAGCGAAGCATTTGACAGCGTTCGGCACATACATGCAACACGAATTAACAGTACTTAAGCGGACATCATCTACAAACCTTTTGCAACAGTTAGAAATACTAGAAGCCTGTAACTATTAGAAGAAGCGGCACGTAGTAGCGACAACATTGATACTATACTGGTGTTGTCATGCTGTAGCACGTTTGCATCAGCAAATGACAAAATAAGTTTCCTACCAGTTGCTTTAGGCAAATCAAATGCAATGGATGTCTCTTCCTGCTCCTTCAGAGTGGTCGTTGTTGGTACAATTACAGCGGAGATAGCTTCTTCCTCACTTGCGATTTTCTGAGGTTTTCGGATGACTACAGTTTCTTCGGATTCTTCATGTATCTCCTGCTTTCTGCTAATCGGCTGCAGAACAAATTCCTCTATTTCTTCAGCTTGTTTATCTTTTGGCACGGTCAGAGAAACATCTTTCTCTTCCACTTGTTTTTCTTTCGTTGAAAGGATGCTAAATGCTGCTTCATCCTCTTCCACTGATTTTTCTTTCTTTGACGGAATGTCAAGAGTCACTTCTGCTTCTTCCTCTGGTTTCTCTTTCCTTAGTGGAATCTCAAATGTAACTTCCTCCTCTTCAACTGGTTTCTCTTTCTTTGAAGGAATTTTCAGCATTGCTTCCTCTTCTTCCTGTGGTTTTTCTTTCTCCAAAGGAATCTCAAGTGTCACTTCCTCTTCTTCCTCTGGTTTCTCTTTCTCAAAAGGAATCTCAAGTGTCACTTCCTCTTCTTCCTGCAGTTTCTCTTTCTCCAAAGGAATCTCAAGTGTCACCTCCTCTTCCTCTTCTGGTTTCTCTTTCTCCAAAGGAATCTCAAGTGTCACTTCCTCTTCTTCTTCTGGTTTCTCTTTCTCCAAAAAAATCTCGAGTGTCACTTCCTCCTCTTCCTCTGGTTTCTCTTTCTCCAAAGGAATCTCAAGTGTCACCTCCTCTTCTTCCTCTGGTTTCTCTTTCTCCAAAGGAATCTCAAGTGTCACTTCCTCTTCTTCCTCTGGTTTCTCTTTCTCCAAAGGAATCTCAAGTGTCACTTCCTCTTCTTCCTCTGGTTTCTCTTTCTCCAAAGGAATCTCAAGTGTCACCTCCTCTTCTTCCTCTGGTTTCTCTTTCTCCAAAGGAATCTCAAGTGTCACTTCCTCTTCTTCCTGCGGTTTCTCTTTCTCCAAAGGAATCTCAAGTGTCACCTCCTCTTCTTCTTCTGGCTTCTCTTTCTCCAAAGGAATCTCAAGTGTCACCTCCTCTTCTTCCTCTGGTTTCTCTTTCTCCAAAGGAATCTCAAGTGTCACTTCCTCTTCTTCCTCTGGTTTCTCTTTCTCAAAAGGAATCTCAAGTGTCACTTCCTCTTCTTCCTCTGGTTTCTCTTTCTCAAAAGGAATCTCAAGTGTCACTTCTTCCTCTTCCTCTGGTTTCTCTTTCTCCAAAGGAATCTCAAGTGTCACTTCCTCCTCTTCCACTGGTTTCTCTTTCTCTAAAGGAATCTCAAGTGTCACTTCCTCCTCTTCCACTGGTTTCTCTTTCTCCAAAGGAATCTCAAGTGTCACTTCCTCTTCTTCTTCTGGTTTCTCTTTCTCCAAAGGAATCTCAAGTGTCACTTCCTCTTCTTCCTCTGGTTTCTCTTTCTCAAAAGGAATCTCAAGTGTCACTTCCTCCTCTTCCACTGGTTTCTCTTTCTCAAAAGGAATCTCAAGTGTCACTTCCTCCTCTTCCTCTGGTTTCTCTTTCTCAAAAGGAATCTCAAGTGTCACTTCCTCCTCTTCCACTGGTTTCTCTTTCTCTAAAGGAATCTCAAGTGTCACTTCCTCCTCTTCCACTGGTTTCTCTTTCTCAAAAGGAATCTCAAGTGTCACTTCCTCCTCTTCCACTGGTTTCTCTTTCTCCAAAGGAATCTCAAGTGTCACTTCCTCTTCTTCTTCTGGTTTCTCTTTCTCCAAAGGAATCTCAAGTGTCACTTCCTCTTCTTCCTCTGGTTTCTCTTTCTCCAAAGGAATCTCAAGTGTCACTTCCTCCTCTTCCTCTGGTTTCTCTTTCTCTAAAGGAATCTCAAGTGTCACTTCCTCTTCTTCCTCTGGTTTCTCTTTCTCAAAAGGAATCTCAAGTGTCACTTCCTCTTCTTCCTCTGGTTTCTCTTTCTTCAAAGGAATCTCAAGTGTCACTTCTTCCTCTTCCTCTGGTTTCTCTTTCTTCAAAGGAATCTCAAGTGTCACTTCCTCCTCTTCCTCTGGTTTCTCTTTCTCCAAAGGAATCTCAAGTGTCACCTCCTCTTCTTCCTCTGGTTTCTCTTTCTCAAAAGGAATCTCAAGTGTCACTTCCTCCTCTTCAACTGGTTTCTCTTTCTCAAAAGGAATCTCGAGTGTCACTTCTTCCTCTTCCTCTGGTTTCTCTTTCTCCAAAGGAATCTCAAGTGTCACTTCCTCCTCTTCCTCTGGTTTCTCTTTCTCCAAAGGAATCTCAAGTGTCACTTCTGCTTCTTCCTCTGGTTTCTCTTTCTCCAAAGGAATCTCAAGTGTCACTTCCTCCTCTTCCTCTGGTTTCTCTTTCTCCAAAGGAATCTCAAGTGTCACTTCCTCCTCTTCCTCTGGTTTCTCTTTCTCCAAAGGAATCTCAAGTGTCACTTCCTCCTCTTCCTCTGGTTTCTCTTGAGGAATTGATATTGTGAAGTCAATCTCATCTGCAACTTGCTCAACTTCTTCTTGCTGTTTCACTTCGACTGATATATGATCAATCTCTGGAGCTATGGATATTTCATGAACCTGTTCAACACTCATTTCCTCAGCTACTTCTGGTTTTTCTAGGACATCCAATGCAACAACTTCCTCTTCAACCATCTGCTCTGATTCAAGTGTCTCTGGAAATTTTATATCCAAAATCACTTCAGCCTTTTCCAGTGGTTTTTCTTCTTCAATAACTGGCTGGAATGTGAATTCGTCAGTTTCTTCAATGTCCGAGGGTTTTATTGAGATCTCAACTGGCACTTCCATCCTGACCGTTTCCTCTGGTAAAGTTATTTCCAGAGGCGTAACTTCCTCTTCCTCCGTAGGCAACTGGATGGTGAAATCATATTCGGCGGATGTCTCTTCTGGTGCTTGTGGCTGTGGCACTGGAGTCAGTTCCACCTCTGTCACTACCTCTTGCATATCAACAGCCACAGTGCTTATCTCTGATTCCAGTTCCTCTACCACAGGCTTTTCCTCAGATAACTCTTCCAAGTCTGAAACCGGAGTTGTTTCCGTGGGTGAAAGTTCCCTTTCCGTAGCCACGCGCAACTGTTGAGGCTTTTCCGGCAGACTGATGACCATCTCAAGCGACTCTTCCATCTGAGGGAGATCCTGCTCGGTTGGCAGTGTGACTTCCGTCTGAAATTCCTGGATCTCCAGAGACTCTGCTGCAACTATTAGTTCGGGTTTTTCTGGAAAATTCAGTTTAAAACTTCCAGTCAGACAAAGTCTCACATTGAAACCTCACGCATGCAAGTAAAAAAAACAAGCAACACCACAAAATTGCCCGTGATTGGCAACTCTTGAAGTGAGATAGTGGACACAAAAATAAACTAAAATGAAACCCATTAATGATTAATTAACATTGCCCACACCACTGACAGCACTTACCTTAAAAGGGACATCTAGTTATGATGAATGCGGCAGATGGAAATATAAACATCACAGCAATGGAATATAGATTATGATCAAAGATTAATGCCAGAAAGACTGTGCATATAATCAGTGATCATGGGATTGTTCTATGCATGCACCAAAGCTTCCTTATGGCAATACAGCATGCTATGTTTAGTAACGGACATGAAAATAGATCCCAAATCCTATCAGCCTCATAAATAATTAAATAAATAACTAATTGGCACCACAACAGGGTTTTTCTTATAACACAGCATTCAATACAGCTTCACAAGGTGGCATTAAAAACGATTTTTCTTCTGCTCTTTCACCTTCTGCTCTTTCACCTATTCCATAAATTTAAATAGTTTGTGCATTATACATAAGAGTAAAGAAACGTTCATCGTGAAATGAAACACAAAAGCAGGAGTCAACAGAACAATAAATTAAACAACATAATTAGCATCAAGATTCAAGACCAAATAGAAAGAAGAGACCTTTATCCTGTATAAGATAAAACACAAATTCATATAATGAAAATAAAAATGCATGCCATTATAAAATATGGTGCTGAAATTCGATGCATTTCAGCAGCAAAGTGAACAGATTGCAATTCATCTCCTGAAATATCAGTATATACAGGGTGGGCCATAAAAAAAGACCCCCCCTAGGTTTTTTGCCAATATCTTGACCAAAAGTAAGAATTTCGACATGAAATTTTACAGTCTTATAGACAATTCATATTTACATATGATGGCCAGATTTCATCAAAATATTTCAAACAGAACAAAAGTTATATCACTTTTAGTGAGGCCACCCTACGTTTTTTGATGATTCAAAAAAGTAAAAAAAACGGTGGGTGGCCTCATTAAAAGTGATATAACTTTTGTTCTGTTTGAAATATTTTTATGAAATCTGGCCAACATATGTAAATATGAATTGTCTAAAAACCTGTAAAATTTCATTTCGAAATTCTAACTTTTGGCCAAGATATGGGCAAAAACCTACTTTTTGTTGCGTTACGTTTTTGAATCGTCAAAAAACGGTGGGTGGCCTTCCTAAAAGTGGCATAACTTTTGGTTTGTTTGAAATATTTTGATGAAATCTGGCCATCATATGTAAATATGAATTGTCTATAAGACTGTAAAATTTCATGTCAAAATTCTTACTTTTGGTCAAGATATTGGCAAAAAACCTAGGGGGGGTCTTTTTTTATGGCCCACCCTGTATATCCAATAAAATACTCCTCAAAGCATTTCTGCCTAGATGAAAATAAAACTTATTTAACAACGAAATAGGAATGCGGACGACAACCTGTAAAGTATCACTGACGGTTAAAAAATAAAATTTGAGCAGAAATCATTGCTCAGAATGCTTTTTACAAAGTAAACCATGCAAAGAACATAATTTAAAATGTCACATAAATGATAAAATTATTAACAGCAGACATCTGATTTTCAGCACTCGATTAGCATATGGAATTTGAAAAAGTTTTACTAGATTCACCCTGCATTGAATAAATAATATTCTCTGAAAGTTAAAACAAAATGGCATTAAATTAACACTGAATTAACTTTATAAAATCCTAATGCATTTTCAGGACGACAGTATGGGACTTTGAAGAAAGAACAATTGTCTTAACAATCATATTCCAAATTAAAGTAAGAGCCATAATATACCAAACGTGAGTTTTAGGTAAATATCAATGTTGCACAGCACTAGTAAATATTTTAACGATTAATTATTGGTAATTAAATCCATAGTGGATTATACATTTTGTTCATTCACTGAAAGGAAAATATTGTATAGTATAAGCAATTACAACAGTGATACTAAGTTAAGACGTGGTAAAAGCTGTATAGAAGGCTAATTGAGTTTCTATAACATGGAATTATGGCAATATGACATACATGAACTCTAAACTGAAAAGACTCTTTTTAATAGGTCATATCCTGATTCTTACTCTTCCCTTACCCTTCTCACTGCTCCAGATCTAAATAGCACCCAGATTGACTCTGAAAGGATAATTAATGCAGAAGACAGAAATTGCCAAAGTGTGAAAGGCACAATAAAGTCAACAACCAGTGGCTAGAGTGGTTTAGGTGAGCAGTGGGAACGCCGAATGTGTGAGCAGTGGGAATGCTGAAGAAGAGTTTTATTGCATGGTGAGCGGTGTGAGCGTTCCCACCCAATTTAGACCCTGAATTCACCAATACCAGTCAAGTACGATCAACTTACTCTCGACTTGAAGTCTTGCAATGCACGACGCCTCATGGAAAACGGCTTTCACCTCAACCGCCTCATCTTCCAGTTTCACCATTCCGACGACAAGGCGGTGAACTGTTCCCTCCGACAGAACCTGGTACTTGATGCTTGGAACAACCTCGACGGAATTGACGTACCACTTGACGGGTACGTTCTTATGCGTCACCTCGCACGCAAATACGGCGTTTTCCTTTTCGAAGACTTTTACATCTTCCAGTGGTTTTGTGAAGTCATACTGAAAAAACCCAAAGAGAATATTTACCAGCATATATCAATACAGCGTAAAACTCAATATATAACTAACATCTGATTAAAAAACAAAAGTAGCTTCCATCATCTAAACAATATTCTAAAAGCACAGCTAAGCTCATTAAAATCGCTAAACCAACCAATCCCATCGGGTTGAAAGTCAATAAAACTATAAGATTTTTTCAATGTTTACTAACTGAAAATAAATTTTATTTAAGAAATAATATTTATTAGTTATTACTGTTTATTTAAAAATAAACATTTACTAATTGAAATAAGTACACATTTAAGCCAAAATGTTAAAAAATGAAAACATTGTTAAAGATCTTATCATTGATATTTGACACAACACAAATGGTTGACAATGAACTGCAGAAACCTCCACACACTGGGAAGGACAAATGAATGGTTTTCTGATGAACAACAGTCCAGCTGCAGGTGAGAATAAGTTTATAGGAAAGACTTTGTGAGATTCTTGAAGGGTATTACATAAATATCTATTGTGGTTCAGACACATCTCTGCAGTTTCCTCAAAAGGGTCTGTGATTCTGTCCGTTAGGGTTTTGTGTGGCCAATCACAAATACAGTCAGGGTTTCTAGAAACTGAATTGCAGCAACTATCAAAAGAAACACATCCCATTACTGTACGAAAGTTGGTATCATAATTATGGTCAGAGGGCTGGACCTAAAAGTTAGTTCATCTTTACAAAGCCTCATCATAAGGTTGCTTGCATAGCTCCCAAAGACAGTGCTATATAAAGCTTATGGACTAGACAATTTACTTACTTACTCCCTCCTTCTTTATCAATCAGTCATTACTCTAACCTTAGCTTTCTGCAAGGATAATTTGCGTCCTTCATCCGTCTCATCCTCTCCAGGTTTTTCCGCCCTTTTGTATTTCTCTTTTTCTTCCGGCTCTTTTTCGACAACTTCCTGAGTTTCAGGTTTGGCCAGTTGTGTCCTTTCCAGTTGCACCGACTCTCGCTTAGTAAACTGGATATCCATTTTCTGATGTTCAAGCTGAAATGTTCCATTTAAAATTACCAGTAAATAAGAGTATTTGAAAATCTGTGCACAAGTTCTGCACAAACTTACAAGTCTCAAATTTAAAAAGCGCCTCTCACAGTACACACCAATCAGAGGCGCTCCCAGTGCAATAGACGCAACGAAAAGAAAGTAATTTTAAGACAATGAAAGGATGTGCCTAGGGTACCAGTTAATAACAAGGAATGTGTCAATGGAGAGAGAGATTCCAAAGTGCAGGACCAATGAAGGTAAAAGCTCGAGTTATACGTTTTCATATTATATGCATAAATAAATTTCAATGCGCAACAAAATATATATATATATTATTTTTATATATATATAGTTATAAATTATACCAGTAATATATACATAAATGTATAAGATTCACTCCGGTATACTTAGCCAAACAACTTACCAATTCCACTTCTCTTCTTTCTCCAAGTTCCAGAGGTGTGATTTCCTGCGTCACCTGCTTTAGGACCACAACGTCGTCAACCACATCACCAGCGTCACCTTCTTCCACTGTCACCTTCTTCAGCTTACCCCAATCGACATCCTCCTCGCTCACCTCCTTCTTGCTTACAGTTCTGTAATAAAAACCATCCAGATTGAATAAATATTGAATTGTAATAATTTATTCGAGATTCTTAAATTTATGCATGTGTGTATGTGTGTGTGTGTGTGTGTATGTATGTATGTATGTATGTATGTATGTATGTAATGTATGTATGTAATGTATGTATGTATGCATGCATGCATGCATGCATGCATGCATGTATGTATGTATGTATGTACCGTATGTACCGTATGTACCGTATGTACCGTATGTATGTATGTATGTATGTATGTATGTATGTATGTATGTATGTATGTATGTATGTATGTATGTATGTATGCATGTATGCATGAGCACTTGTTATAGCGCCCCTTCAAGATTGCTGCTCAGAGGCGCAAAGCTATTAAAAGCTGTTCCCGAATGAGATAGAAGAAAGCAAAACCATATAAGAAAATAAAAACCACAGTAACTGCACCACAAAAGACTAAACATACATCATATCACAGCAAAAGTAATCATTTCGAGAACCTATCATTATTCAGATGGATGAATGAAAGGACGTATGCATAGATAGCAGCTAATCCTCAGATAATTATAAATTTTCATTATATTCGGCCTGAACATTGTTTAACCAAGGACTGATTATGCAGTACTAATAGACAATTCCCGAAATATAATTACAATTAAAACAAGATGCTTGAACTTCACTCGAACACTGAAAAGTGATTCTCATCACATCTTACGTCTTCTTGAGCTGTGACTTCCAGTCCTGCACGTCCTCCTCCTTGTCTGTGACCATCAAGGTCGCTGGGCACGACTCCGATCCGAACTTATTCTGGATCGTGACCGTGTACGTTCCGGTGTCCGCTTTCTTGATCTCGTCCATCTCGAGAACGAATTCCTGCGACTCGTCGTCAAAGAAGACCCTCGTTTTCTGGTCGTTGGTCATCTTGCGCCACTTTCCCTTCGACCATTCGACTGTCGGCGGAGGACTGCCTTCCACCTGACATCGGAAGACGGCTGTCTGACCTGGAAAAAGAATACAAGGGGCACTGCAATTAGTTCTGCAACAAGCATAATTATTAATACTATTATTTTTTCCCCCGAGGAACAGAATAACCCTTTATTGCAAAAATTAAAGGGCAATTTTCGGGAATGGGTTGTCTCGGCCTAAGGTTTTGTCAGCAGAAAAGGTGCTACGGAAAGTGACTTCATTAGAGTGCTGATGAGCTCTAAAAATGTGCTAAATAAAAATCCAGATTCATGACACACATACTAATAATAATGACAATTTATAGCGCCATAACACAGTTACAAGGGCGCTTTAATAACAGCCAACATAAACACATACACACATTGACTAGCTGGTCAATGTGTGGAGTGTCTTTGCATATGTATGGCAGCACACATTCTGGCTCAGTTCAAACATGTCTTGTCTCGATCCAGCTGTTCTACCCTGCATTATCTCTTTTTACAAACAGCAAAACCCAACATAAACAGAAATTAAGCAGACGTTCTGTTGTTTGAGCATTCAAATTGCATGATTTAGATATCTTAAAGCAAGATAATTGGAAGAATGACATAATCTACCAACCTTCGAGAACTGTGCATTTGATTGGCTTCACTGCAAAGACTGGAGTCTGGCCAGAAATGATGAGTTCAGCCTCCGACGACACTTCTCCGCCGTTGTTCTTCGCAACGATCCGGATCTTTCCCTTCTTTTCCTTGAGATTTCCAGACAGCGTCAGTGTATAGATTGATTCCTTGCTGTTATACTCGATAACTACGTCTTCTCTTGGACTGAGAGCTTCTTCGTTAACAAACCTAAACAAACATCAAATTGTATATAATTCCCGCAGTCATCGTAGTCATAACCAATTATTTATACAGCAACAATTCAAAGAAACTGGAAGAAATTCAAAGAAAAACTGGCAAAATTTAGAAAATAATATTATGATAAGTGACCAGTAAAACAGAAAACACAAGCTATCAGCAGAAGAGAAGATGACATGCAAACAATCGAACTATCATTATTATTTACAATTAATAGAAACTATCATATTGTAGAAATAAATTATAATAATTATCAGCAATGAAGAAGTACAGAGCATGATGACCAGATATACATACTTTCACAAATGCTTTCTCATAAAATTATGCGCAAGGTAAAAAGGAATAATAAATTATTCACTCATAATTATGCATTGATAGGCATATGCAATATGATTATGTACTATATTAAACATGATCATGGTGCAATATGATTATGTACTATATTAAATTAAGCATACCATGTTGCAGTTGGAACTGGGAATCCTGTAATCTTAGCATGGAATTTGACAGTTCCGATTTCAGGAGATTCTGCATTTTCAAGTGGTTTTACAAGAACTGGAGGCTTGACAGCTGGAAAAAAAATCAGTATTTACCATCGTGATTCACAAAAATATCAGCCATCAAAACTCACAGATTTACTCATCTAACAGTGTTATTGGTCTGCTGTGCCTCTGATTGGAGATATAGAAAAGAAAATGCAGAGAAGATTTAATAGAGACACACAAGCCGATAAGAAACAAAGAAGTGTCACCATTCTCAAGATTCTCTCAGTTGGCTGACACAAGATGATTAAACGGACACCGATACAAGATCTTCAGACAATCCAAAGGTGCTATCAAACAAAAGATTTTTAGCAGCAGAACAGTAAAGGCCTGGAATGAGTTGAGTAATGAGGCAGTATTGGTGGATAGTGGAGACACTCAGCAACTTCAAGGAGAAGATAAGGGAGATCTATAGGATTTACGGCAATGTCTTAATGGTGGTTCTCAGACAGATCTCGAGCCTTCTGAACCACCATAAATCCTGTTATAACATATTATATTATATAAATTCTGACTGATGATTGACTGATAACGGGTTCAAACAAAATTGAAGCAGAAGTTCTAAGAAGACTTACGAGTCAAAATGCAAAGTGGATTAACACAAACCAAAAAGAATGCCACAGATTCACAAAGATGTACGTTAGCTATTACCAACGTCTCCTCATTTCCAACACAACGAAAACGGCAGCTCTGGCTATTGCGGACGTGATTTGATATGGCGCCGGTGAATAAGCTGGTCTCCCTGACGTGGCTTTTGTGGGCGCTGAGAAATTCTCGAAGATTTACATTACATTACATTACAACACAAAAAAGCCTTACAAGTATAAGTAAATATGTAAGTAAGTAAGGATATTCTTTACTATGACCAGCTGTTTATGCCGCACCTTGAGTCGCATGACATTTATACAAATATTTGTTTAATATATATCAGGCTGACAAAACACAGCATGGTTACAGAATGAAGTGAATAGTATACCGGCACTTTACCTTGTTCAAAAATTATTTAAACAAGATAAAGCATTCCTTTAAAAAATGCTCCACCCTAGGGATAATACGGTGATGTAGCCTCAGTCTCATTGGGTCATGTTATGGCCTCAGAGGTGGGAGGAGAGGGTCCAACACCAATGATGTTTGCATACATTGAACCACATCAATATTTCGCGCATTGCAGGTATTGAATAAGACATACCTGTGACCCTAAGCCTTGCACTCGCGCTCATTTGCCCAGCCTCGTTGGTTGCCTTGATGCCAATAATTCCTTCTTCAGGTTTCTTCACTTCCTTCAGGTTGAGGGTGTAAGTTTCTCCTTCCTTCGTATAGATGATTCGTTCTGAAGGCTCAAGCTTAACATCACCGAGGAACCTGGACATAATTTGCAAGTGAACATTTAATATAAACTTCATATGCGCAAAAATTGGTTAAACTCCATCCTCAGATGCGCTTTGCGACTATTTCTCATAATAAAAATTAAAATAATAAGAATTATTAACATGTATTCACCGATCCATTCTTGTGCTTCTTTAAAAAATCCTATAGTAAGCAAAATAATAAAACAATAAACAGCAAGATAGAAAGGTATAAGTTAATTAAGCTTATTATGCAATACTGATGCAATATGTCAATATGGTGCCTGACCATTGGTTTCATCGCTTAATCTGTGAAAAAACTGAATAGCATAATTTTATACGAAAAATATATAATATTATGTATTTCCATTTTAAAGGTGTCTAAATGAAGGAATTTTAAGCTAAGATGCAATTTGTTGATTGGTTATGCTCTTTCGTTTGCACTATATAAATTTCAATTACAACTGCAGTAACACCAAACAAGTGTCATAAATGAAGTGGTAGAAAACAACATAAACTTCACATAAACAACTGAATTTATCTTTTTATGGCTGCGTGAATATAGGTAACCATGTATTAATTCATAGAAGTATCTTTATTATAATCTAATTTTATATTTTAAAGTCTTTCTTCTATATTAGGTCACATTATTTTAAAATATCATAATATGTCCTCCTATTTCAGAGCATCAGAATAGGCCATCCTATTTCAGAACTTCAGTTAAATCAGACAAACAATGACCAACATCTGAGTATCTCACTCACCATTCCACAGTTGGTTCCGGTTTACCAGAGATCATAGATATAAATGTGGCCTCATCAAATTCAACGCACTCCACGTTGTCTGGCTTCTTCAGAAACTTCGGGATCTCTTTCTTTACTGCAGGATAAAAAGGAAACAAATTTTGCTGCATCACAGAACAGAGAAGCAAATTAAATAGAAATAAAATTAGAAAACAAATATCTCATTAATCAAATATAAAAACAAATATTAAACAAACGTTAACAATTTTTAAATAAAACTTGACAAAATCCAAGAATCAACGGACGGATACTAACTGATGACTTTAAGATTTGCCGTCTGCTGGAGTTCACCAGCCGTGTTCTTTACGACTGCCTTGAACTGGCATTCATCACTTGGAGTGCAGTTGTCAACGTAGAGAGTCGACGAAACTTCTTTCACTTTAGTTTCAATCGTTTCTATCAGTATCGTTCCGCCAGATTGCAAAGGAACATCTTCTTTGTACCTATAAAAATAATAATAATATTAATAATGCAAGCTGGTTGCTTTCAAAGAAGCTTTTGTGTAAAACCCTGAAGACAAAGCTTGACCCATCAGACGTTTATTCCAGAAATAATAATAATCTCCAAGTCCATGGGGTGACAAAATACCTATGGGCAAAAAAGCAATAATAATAAAATATAAATAATAATAATAATAACAATAAAAAACATAATAACAGATATAATAATCTTCGTTCAATTTATAATAATAATAATAATAGTAATCAAGATCCACATCTGTAATATTTTAATTTGTATTATTTCTCTGACATTAGAAATAAAGGGAGAGATCATTTAATAATTCAGAAATGACAGCTCAACCTGGTTTAGTAGTATGAAACTCGGTTTTCTTTTTTACGCAATTAGAGATCTAATTATCTGCAGTTATCAGTGCCTACTTGTTAGTCCCATCCTTACCCTCTCTTGGTTGTCTTGTTCACTAACATTTTTCAAATAAAACAAAGGTATTTAACGATAGCAAAAAGCGAATTTCGTTGCTACGTGCCTGCAATCATGGAAATATTCATATTGTAGACTTAAGTCACAGATACATACCAAGTTAGTGATGGCCGGGGTATTCCTGTTGCCGCTGCATCAAATTTCGCCTTCTGCCCTTCCCTGACTTCCTTGTCAGTTGGTGGACGGGTCCACACTGGAGCCTCTTGCTTTGCTGCCAATCAACAATCAATCATTCAATCAATCATTCATTCTATGGACTTATATATAAGCCCATTCAAGAAATCTATTCAGGAGCGATCCCAGCCCAGCCACGGCAAAAGAAAAAAGACTTGAGACTTATGAAACCAGGTTTGATTGGTCAGATGTAATAAATGCAGCTTTGAAGGGAGGTCATTCCAGACGGAGGTGGTACTATAACCGAGAGAGCCAATGCCTGGCAGCTAAGCAAACCCGTGGAACTAGGAGCTGCCCTTTATATCAGAGCGAAGAGCCCAATGCGCTTTAACGTCAATAATGTAATTGATTAATACACGAATAATCAAATTTAGAAAATGGAGATTACCATAAACTGTAAGACTCACTTCTGTGATCAAGAGTTAGGTTGTGCTGGGTAAAACTACCACTGCACATTTTGTCTTAGTAGTTTATGGTCCATGTACAACAGAGTGCAGTTATGCAACACATTCCAACTAGCATAATAAAGAATACACTTACTCATTAACATATACTTACTTATTAACCTACTTACAGTGAAATGAGATAATTTTTATATTATATCACATTACATTATCTCATGTAATATAACATTAGCTGCAGCTTCCAAACTCTCATTATCACAGCTGTAAAAATGTGACACATGCGAATAATTTATTAAACTTTCGATCCTTCTTACTATGACAGCTTCGATAAACAAGACTGACATTGTTGTCAGTGTTATTCATGTGTACATATTATATTCATTCATTCATTCATACATACATTCATTCAATGGACTTATATAGCGCCCCTTCAAGATATCGACGCAAATCTACTATATTAAGAGTTTCACCTTAACTTCTACTCCTATTGCCCTGTACCTTTGATTGCATACTGGTCTCCTTGATGCAATAAACTGCGTTTGATTTTTATTATTCGATTTCATTTCAAAATGAATGCCATAGAGGAGATTCAAATCCAAACCAACCACGCTTCATATAAGATAAACAGGAACAATACGCCTATGGCAATTATTAGTCAAATGTTTGACTGTTAACAAATGCTATTCTTTGGCAGTGCTCATTCAACGTAATACTCGTTCTGCATTTCAACCAACCTGCTGGTTCCGGTGCGGGCTGTTCCGCCGGTACTTCTTCAGGAGGGGCTGCAACAGGTAGGATGGGAATGGATGTAAACATAATAATATACACACAGTTATGGTGTCGTATGAAATGACAACACCGTGGTCGCGCTAAAGCCGAGTTTCAGTTAGATTGCAGAGCTTCACGATAAAGGTTAGAGGAAAGTTAACGTTGGAGTCAATAGAGCGATAGGGTGAAGCATGATCATAGGACTTTATATTTAGTTATTAGATTACATGGAGAGGCAGTTAACTGGCAGACTGATTATATTATGACATATCAAGTTAGTGTATTGATAGCAGGACAACTGCTAGATAGCACAATTACAAAATGGCGGTTGATCCGGTAATAGGAATGACATGTATGCCGAATGAAATTAAATTGGAGGAATAAGCATTTAAGATAATGCAGCACACTGTTTGGAATCTGCAGAGGTAAGAGTAGACACGATTAATTAATATTGATAAAATAAAATAGACGGATCAAAAGTTTCGTTAAGGAATATTAGCGGAAAATATAGAGATAGGCCGATATTATAGGAGGAATTGAGGATCTTACGAATAACCTTAGGAACCTACCGGTGACGGTGATCTGGGCATGATGTTCCACTCTCCCATTTGGATTGACTGCTACGCATGTGTACTTTCCAGCCATCCTGGAGGTCACCTGCAGAATTGTCAGTGTACAAACGTCTTTTACTTTGGTCACTTTCACACGTGGAGATGGAATCATCTCTTTTCCGTCCTGTGTCCAAGTCACCTTTACTTCAGTGTCACTCTTAACCTTGACGCGCAACTCCAAGTTCTGCGTTTCCATAACAGTCTGTAAACATCAGAAAACATTGTAATCGTCATTATCCCTAACAAGCCTGGCATGTATAAATAAAAAAGATTACACCAGTTTTCTCAATAAATTCTACAGTATCATAAAAAAAATCACTCAAAAGTACAATCTTCTTGGAAAACCTCATGAACCACAATGCAAAATGACATTCATATGGAACCTTCTGAGACAGCATACTCTGCTTAGGAAATAGTTAATTCGTTAAAATACACTACGCTCACCAGCTGGCTAAGAATGCTGGCAACATGCTATTGAAACGACAACAACAATCCACAGACCAACAACATGGACGATAACCTTTAAGACAAATTATTCCTAACAATCGACTGAATTTCTGAGTCACAGACATCGTATTCTACCTGATCTTCGTAGATTTCGATGAATTCCGGAGGCGATCCTTTCACCGGTGACGGACTCTTCTCCTTCTCAGGTTCCTTTGCTTCTTCAACAGGCGCTTCTTCAAAAAGATCAGAACAACAAAACGTAAGTAAGTTTCCTGTCAAGCAATGTTTGAAAACAGTTCTCTAATGACCAGAGATGATGAGAATTTACAGCATTGTCTGCAGGCTTCTCATCAGAACCAGTAAATAACAATGAAGCAAAGATGACAATTGCACTGATGTTGACAAGGATAACGACCTAAGTGAGGTCAGGGCTTAAATTGCGCCTGGACGGTCATGGATGGAATCCATGCACTTGTTTTAAAACCTGAATGCCATCTCCTGCCACTTAAAGGTAAGGGACACCAGGCACTTCTTTTTCTACACTTTAAGCACTGCCTAAGGTCCTAGGGTGCCATGTGACCACACTGACACACTTTCTTGTCTTAGAATCATACCAACTGTTTCATAATCGTAATTGCAATCTCCAAATTCCTAGAGCGCCAAGCACAGGGCACCAGCTTATTCATGAGCGCTGACTATCTGAACCTGAATTGGCCCCTATGAACTTTGACTTGGCCTTGAAACTAACTCAACAACCTGTTTCTTGTCACTCTGATTAGCTAATCCAAGTGAGTAAATATGTATTGTATGCTACTCTACGATATCTTTTGATGAGTAAATCGCAGACACCTTACCTTTAGGTTTGACCTTAAGATTCGCAACAGCGCTGGTTGTTCCAACTACATTCGTGGCTTTCACTGTGTAAGTCCCTGTTTGCTTGACCACAGTTTCCTTCAGCGTGACAGAATAGTTGTTGCCATCGCGTTCAAATATTATGCGCTCAGATGGCTCCAATTTCACATTTCCCTGGTACCTTGATGAAATAACGAAAAAGCACCAATCATTAAGAGTTACAGACATCGTTTGGCAAAAATTTCTGAGAGAGTAATTTCGTTAAATGGTATAACTGGCTCAGTATACCTTTAGGCACATCTCTTTAGATCAGTTAACATCTTAATGAGGTGCTGCATTAGTTTTCCAAGTCAGGTTTAGTACAATCTTGTTGTTAATGTGTAATTTTTTTTACTCTGTGTGTATATATACACACACATATAGATATATATTTATATACATATATAAAGCCATTTTACTAATTTTTTATGCAATATGTATTATGTATAGTATACATACCAACCAAACGATACAAACACATGCGCATGCATTCTAACTGACTGATCTGCATGTTACGAAAAATCATCATTATAAAAAAACTATATTCACTCATAAAGTGGGAAGAAATAAAAATCTAAAAAAATACAATCAAAATAACATTATCTAAATTACCAGTCAACTGTTGGCTCTGGTTTTCCAGTCACAGTTGTTTCAAATATGACATCCTCTTGTTCAGTCACCTCTCGATCCTGTGGCTTACTCACGACTGGCTTCTCTTTCCTCACTGAAAGACAATGAAAAGTAGACAATAGACAATACTAATACTGCCTTGTTGGAGTCAGATTGGTAAAAATTAGTTTTTCTCATTATATTGCTGAACCTTGGAGGCGGCTTTATCTCAATGACAATATGAATTTATTTAATTTATGAAGTCCAATCATGAACATAATAACTCAATTAATGCAAAGATACCTATTTGGCAGCTGTACTTTACCTATTGGATTTTAACTGGGCTTCTTATAGGAACCTTAATGACTTCCTACGATATTGAGGTTAGTCTTGAATGATTTTGAACATACATCAATTAGCACTTTATCGATATTGGTTTCACAGTCACTTTTAGTATGTCCAATGGTATAACTAGAACTTTTCGTCTTGGGGCTTAACCTTGAGAATTGTGAGTGTGCTGTAGCATGAGCATATAGTGAGGCTGAGGGGCTTAAGCATGAGTTGATGGTTTCAGCTTCACCCCAGTTCAGTGCCAATGAAGTGACATCTTAAATGGTACTAATGCTCTGCTATGCAAATAAATGCTTCATAAATTGTACTTTACACTAATTGAGTAAGTAAGTATAGTGTACAAAGAAAAACCTACACAGAACATTGAGTTTAGCGACAGCTTTTGCCTCTCCTGCTGGATTCTTAGCGACGGCCTTGATTTCTCCAATGTCATCCATGCTGACAGGTTCAAAGGTCAAGGAAGCAGCTACACCACCATTCTTCGGACCAGACTCCATCCGGATTTTATCCGTTGGCTCCAGTTGCACATCGTTCCTGAACCTGGAAACAGGTTTCAAAATCTCATCACTAAGTACCTGGGCAAATTCTGTAAACATTGTAAGGAAAACAATAAGTAGAAGTACTTAAACAGAGCACATATCATCTCTGAAATGAATTCCGCAAAACCAGTTTAACATCGTTAAATCTGAAAGACGGAGAATAAACAACAAAGTTCAAATGACAAGATTTCCAAAATCTCAGAAAGTCAAATTATGCATGATTGTCTCATAAACAAAACTTATCCCACGAAAAACTGCCAATTTCAATGGTATCTGGATTCTAAATTATCATCAGCTTCAGACAGAAAACATACCAAGTTATCTCTGGCATTGGCTTTCCTTTAACTGTGCAGTCGAATGTGACCTTGCCATCTTCCTTCACATCTTTATTGACAGGTTTGACCGTGAAAACAGGAGGCTCCATTTTTTCTAAAACAAAATGAAATGGTCAATCATTTTGTAAACTTGATATCAACTTCACAAATGGTTCATTTATAACTACGTCCATATCTCTTGAACTCAATTTTAAAATGTGCTATACCATAATGCAGCTAGTCACAGAAACAGCATGCATTCTAGGAATTGTCCCACGATGGTTCAGAGCCCACAAGAAGAGAACCAGAACTACCTGCATGACATAGTGCATCTCTACAACTCATTTCGTCTATAGAATTACACCACTAGCAAAAGTTTATCAGATAGCCAGAAGATTCCATTGGCGAACTCCCCTTTCGCACAAGAGTCGTGGTTTTTATTCAACGGCAAAATCATCATTTTTTGCTAAACTTTACCTAAACTAACAGCATACTGTGCAGTGCATTGCAGGTGGTCATTTATATAGCGCCTCTCAAAGGAAAGTCATAAGATGAAAAGGTCATGATCAAGCAGAAATTGGTCATTAACCGCTTGCGAAACCAAATGTTGCAGAAGGTGAAACAATTGGAAATAAGCCATTAGTGCTAATGAGACAATCGACTTACAAAAGGGAGGGAAGGATGCCGCACTTATGGCCAGAGTTACAGTGATTCATTCATTCATTCATTACAAGGACCTATGTAAGCACCCCTTCAAGGTTACTAAACAGGAGCGCTCTTGAACCAACCTCAGCTAAAGAGGACAGTTTTACAGTGTTATATATTACGTCCATCATTTCTTAATACCTCATGATAGATAGACTGTCGGCCTTACCCACAACATTGACCATGGCAGAACAGGTGGCAGAACCGGCGGTGTTCTGTGCGACACACTTGTAGACACCGGTCATTTTCAGCGTAACACCGGATACAAACAGACTGCACGTATCACCATCACGAGTTACCTTCTGCTTGAACGTTGGCAGGAGTTCCGTCTCCTCTCTGAACAGAACCAGTTACACGAGGCATTTACATTTAGGTCGCAATAAATGTCATTGCAATGGCAATCACAGATTTTAAATTGCATCCATAGATTCACACAATGTCTTCTTCTTCACGAGAAACTTAAGTGGTTTAATGTTCAGGGATTGCTCAACTTAATAAACAGAATACAAAGCAACATGCCATCATGCCATATCAAGTAAGAAGAAGTGTAGAACTAATAATGTTGCTGATAACATTATAAAATGAACAGAGGTAAAATAGAGTAATCGTGTTGAATGAGACTCACCTGAACCATTTCACAGATGGTACAGGCTTGCCGGTAACCTTGGCAGTCAGCGTCAGATTCTGCTTATCTTGAACAGTCTGAAAATTAGCAAACGCAATGCATATAACTTTAAGATGCTTAAATATGAATTCCCAAAGACAAAGTCCTAAATGAAGAGCTTGACTTTGTCAGGACAACAAGAAAAGAATTACTGCTTTTCAAATAATTCAATGTTTTAAGCTGAATCACTCAAAATTGCTATAAATGTGTTGGAAAATACACACATGTTTGTGCATGTTATGTGAGACACAACAGCTTTTATGTAACTACATTGAAGTAAGCTTACACAACTGCAGCCTACTTAAACACAGGACTAGTGCCTGGCAAAAAATTACATTATTATTTTACAGATCTTCTTCAAATCGTGCCAACAGCATTTAGTGCTCAGATGGTCTATTATATACCATTGTATTGTATTGTATTGCATTGTATTGAAGCATTCATAATGCGCCTCTAGTAGAGTGAACCATTCAGACGTGCCGTAACAGAAAAGAGAGAACGAAGAAGAGAGACAGCCAGACAGAATTGTAGAGCGAACAGAAGGAGAAAGCACATTCCAAAGAGAAAGACCCGTTGAGGTAAATAATCGAGACTGGGCCATGGCAATTCTAGAGCAAGGAACCACGAGATCAAATATGCTTCAAAATTTTGTCTTTTCTTGTCCAATGCTGCATATGAATCTGTAGTGCTAATGTCTAGCCAAACAAAGCACCATCAGAGAATCCAGTTCACATTTTTATTCATTTCGCAAAGGGTTATTTCTCGGAGTCATCATCATCGTAGTAGACTAATCATTTAACATTGCAACTTAATTGCAGCAAATTAATAACAGAGAATACTTACAGTGTCTTTGAAAAGCTCTGTGAACTCTGGAGGCACATCAGTTGACAATGCTGAAAAAAATATTAAAGAAATATTACTCGTTTATTTCCAGAGGACCCGAAACACTTGAGAAAAATAAAAGATATTTTCTTGACTCACTAGAACCTTTTATCATTTTCCGCCATTACCCTAATACTTTAACAATGAGAGTGTACTAAAAGAGACTTTGAAACCAGCACAGTTTGACGTTAAAGTGTTAAAGCTATGCTTGAAGAATTCAGATGAAAAATCAAACCTGTCAGATGGCAATATAGAAATGTTTTAACAGGTATGTGAAGCCTCTTAGTCTTACGACTCAATGAATCTTTTCAGGCTGGAACAAGTTTATTTCTACAGCGCTCAAGAAAAGTGAAGACAAGGGGACCAGCCTATTAATTTTACCGAATTGATAGGCATAGATCCAGATCCAAAAGGTCAGGCAGGTCATTACTGAATGATAGAATGAATGGAACAAAACAAAAGGAAGAGAAAACCTGCAAGGCAAAACAATTGCATCAGTACTGACAAAACAGATATAAATATTACAATGCAATGGTGACAAGTTCAGAACACTTTCAAGGGTTTTGAAAGCAGTTTTTAAAGAACATCACACACACAGATATATAAATATATTTATAACAAACTCAGATCTACAGTACCTTCAACGTTCAGAGTGGCTGAGCAAGTGACCGTGCCGTATGGGTTTGTTGCCGTGACCTGGTATGTTCCTGCATTGTTAGGCATCACTTTAAGAATACGCAGCATGTGCATCTTATCGTCCGTTACTTCTGTGATGATGAAGTTGTCTGTCGTCGTGATGACTTTCCCGTTCAAGTACCAGACGAGTTCAGGGAATGGTTCACCAACGACCTTACAGACAAACTCAACTGTCTCTCCTTCTTTTGCCTAAAAGTAAATTACAGCGGCATAAATGACAGAGTCGTAAATAAAAACCAGGGGAATAAATTGTAGGAAATTGTTACAGTGTCTGTTTATTGCTGAAATTAACATCAAAGTGAAAAAATGGAAGACATTATAACAATTTATTAAATTACAGAGTCGTAAATAAAATACCAGTGGAATAAATTGTAGGAAATTGTTACAGTGTCTGTTTATTGCTGAAAATAACATCAAAGTGAAAAAAATGGAAGACATTATAAAACAGATGTAAGAAAATTTACTTTTAATGGCTGGATTGGAATGATAAACTCGGGTGCCGTCCCAGTTGGCAACTGCAATTCTTCTTCCACTGGTTCTGAAAACATATCGACAAACGAAAAAGTGCACTCAACTTTTAATGTAATTGCAATTTAAGGATCTTTTTGCTGTCTCAAAAACCACTTTATTTTCTCTGGTCTTTCGCACTGGGAGCACTTCCGATTGGTGCGCAATGTAATAGGCACTTTATAAAGCCATAAATGCAATATAATACAAAATAATTGCACATTTATATAGCACCACATCAAGAGAGACTCGTCAGACGTGCTCCATACTTAACACAATGAAACCACATTTGAAATAAACGGTCATCAAGTGATTAATGGTAGAGAGGCAAAGAGAGAAGCACAGGCCAAGGGTCTTAGGCAGCTTATTACGGGAGGACAGGACAAACACAGCAAAACCAATAATACAAAATAATTTGCAAATATTAACAATGTTAACAAACTGATTGTCTCCATATCTCTCAAGAATCTTCACTGTTTTTTGGTCCAATGGAGTAAGAGTTCAGAATGAGGCTAATTCTAAGCAATCATCGATCGATATCTTGCTCATCACACTGAGCGCCTCTGAGTAGGTCTCTTGAAGAGGCACTGCAAATTCTCTAAATGAATGAATGAAATACGATAACGATGCCAAACACGTTTTCAGATGAATTAGCAATCAAGCTTAAAGTGTCATTATCGAAGCAAGTCAATAAAAAAATATCAGTACTGACCAGGTAGGATAAGTCTAGCAGACGAGCTTGCTTCTCCGACTGGACTGGTGGCTCTGCAAGTATATGTCATCTCCGTATCATCAATGATGACCCTGTTGATCGTCAGAGTAAACGTCTCCTCGTGTTGCTCCAGGTGGTATTTATCCGACTCAGTTATTTCCACTCCCGATATTAGCCATGTAACTTCTGGCTGTGGGACACCATGCACGGAGGCCTGGAAACGGGCCGGCTGTTCAATTGTGACCAGTATGTCCGTCAGCGGCTGTAAGAATATTGGCACTTCGAATATGATGACAACTTCGGCTGACGATATTGCCTCTCCGTATTCATTGAAGATTCGAATGGTGTACTCTCCACCATCCTCCAACGTACTTTCGTTGATCACCAAGGTTATCACGAGATCTTCAGTTATCGTCACACTAAACAAAATAGTCAAAAGTTTTAGTTTTTCAAAATGGAGCAGTCCAAATTGAAATGTTTCAAAAGCACACTAGTTCCACATCTATCATAAAAGCAGTAATTCAAAATTTAAATGTTTCAGAAGCACACTAGTTACATAAAAGGAGTAATATTTATTCAGTGTAACTTATCATGTGAGGAGTTAAAAACATATTTATTTCTAAATTTTTTGCCAGAAGCAAAGAATATAAATTATGAGATAATTACTTTTAAATTTACTTTAATGAAACCATTTCAGAATGAACTGCTACTATGAATGCAAATATATATATATTTTATCTATATTTTATATTGTATATACACAAACACATATAGAGAGCAAGAAAGGGGCAGGCAGACAGACAGACAGACAGACAGACAGACAGACAGACAGACAGACAGACAGACAGACAGACAGACAGACAGACACAGAGTAAGAGAGACAGACGATAAGCGTAGCATGGAGTAAATCTCGACAACATACACGAATCTTTCGTCAGTGAGTTCCACTCCGCTTCGATACCAGACGACATTCGGCTTTTCCTTTGCCTCGACCTCGCACTCCAGCTGAATCGGTTGCTTCAGCTGAACATTCAGTACACTCAGACCACGCTTGAACCTCGGTGCCTCACCCAACTCCTAAAATATCCAGCAAAAGTAACGTCACACATCACTATCATACGCACATGTCCAAGCTCAAAAAAGACCTAACAGTTTTATTTATTTCATTTTATTTAAAAGACAAAAATAAAATTATGAGATCACAGATTATCTTTTGCATTTGCCTAAAATTTGTACTTAAGTGCTTCCATTTTTAGGAACAATGTCAAGATTTGCTCCATAAGCATTTTCAAGTATTTGCAGGTAATTTGATACATAACTAACTAAACAGCATGCATTTAATATTATGATTGACTTAGAAGATGCCATCATAGCATGCCAATCTGACTTTGCTGTATTACTCCGATAGCAACAACATGTCACTGCATGTTTTATTAAAGTCTTCATGTGTTCAGTATATATATCCATGAATGATGATAATGGTAATGATGACATCATGATGCTTCGATAAACTAGGTTAAAGGTTGATGCTGATTAAAGAAAGTCATTTCAATGTCATAAAAGAGCTAAGTTACAATTTAAACCCAATATCATCAGTTGACACAATGAGCGTAAAAATAACGACTGAAAACGAAGCAGTGCCAACCTTTTCCATTTTCATTGCCTTTACCAACTCCCTTGCGTGCATGCCTCGGAATGCGGCCTGTATCTTCGTCGCTGCCTCTTCCAATACTGCCAACGGCAATTCTGAATCACCAGTCACTGAAACACCAATTTCGAATTGTAATTACATGTGCCAAATAGACGAAATGAAAAGTAATAATGTTGCCGCAAATGTGAAACTGATAACTTATCAAGCATCATTAGCAGTGAGCCAGTTCTAGGGTGCACATCTCAATGTCACTTGTTAATACAAGTGCTAAGAATAAAAATATACATTCAATGGATTTTTAAAGCACAAATACCTTTGCCTCCTAAGGATGACTACTTAGCATAATTAAGTAAAAGAACTTGCTGAAGGGGGTGCAGATGAAAAGAGGGCAAAACCTGTGCTGTAGTGGACATGAATTGCCTGTTTATCCAGAAGCAGTACCTGATCTAGTTACCGAATTGATCAAAGCAAACAGGCCACCTATGACACCTGCGAGAACAAAGGCTTCAATGAGTTAGAGGGGAAAATCAGCACATTGGACTTCACATAAGGTTGAGACATTAGCTGCTTATCCACCAAGCAAACCTCAAAGTTTTGAGGCTGGTTGGCCAGCTGAGAAAATGGCAGGTGCATTGACTTTGGAAAACACAAAACGAAGTAAAAAAGCTGAAAGCTAAAAAATACTATTATCACATTTCAATGATGGCCAAATTAGAGAATAGTTTCCTGGTATCACATTTCAGAAACTGAAAAGACAATAGCATGCCTTCTCTGAATCTTCAATCCGACTGCTAAGACCAAGTCAAGAAAGCTCATGCTAATCTGTGCAATTTTCACTATGATTGATTGCATTTGGGTAAAATAAGTTTTGCAGTAGAACAGAGTAGCTCTCAACTGATTCACATGATGCACATCTAAGTATAAAAATTCCCTGAAGAAAGGTTTGAAAAACTCTGATTTCAGTAACATGCATGAGCTCCAGTTCAACTGTACAAATAGTCAAGCTTAACCAAGATAAGATAAATCAAGCTAAATAAATAAAGATAAATCAGTCTTTACCATCAGGTACAACTTCTTCACGATTCTGCTCCTCAATGACTTCCTAAAACATTAGATCAATAATTTTGTAAGGAACAAAGTACCAGCATATTTTAACAGCATACACAATGTTAAAAATGACACAACAATTATTCTTGATGTAAATTTCTGTATAGTTGTATGGGAAGAATTGAGGATGAGAATATTTCAAAAGAAACAAAGTGTGTGTGGCCTACCTCATGTCCAGGACCTTCCATTGCGTATTCTTCTGCATGGCTTCTAAAAACAGAAATTGAGCAAACAATTGTTAAACATTCCTGTTGCAGTAAATATTGCAAGTGCTGAGAAAACTGACAACTAAGCAGATAATGACCTACAGATGGAGCATTAAATTTTTTTATGTACACAGAAAGATCACAGGGAAGAAAGACCAATAACAAGGAAGAAAAAAAGCTAATCATAATAGGTTAAGAAAGACAGAATGAATACAAGAATGAAAATACAATAAATGCTCAAATCTGGTACTATTTCATTCACTAAATTCATTCATTCTGAGGTGCACATTAGTCTAGTGTGGAACTGCAAAGCGAGAGATTGAATCGCTGCCAGGGCAGAAATTTTTATAGAGATTTTTGCTCCACCCCGAGGTTCCTAGGTAACTCCGCAATGTTGAGTACACTGACTAATGACCACACACTGTCGACAGGAAGATGAGATGGTGAGGGGCAGGACTGGTCATCTGCCCTTATATGCCAAGGTTAAGAAAATGAAGTCGTTAACATTTCACACATATGCCTCAGGGCTAGCTCAAAGGACTGCTCTTCCTTCCTCTTATTCTTCTTCCTCCTCCTCCTCTTCTTCTTCTTCCTCTTCTTCTTCCTCTTCTTTTTCCTCCTCTTCCTCCTCCTCCTCTTCTTCCTCCTCCTCCTCTTCTTCTTCTTCCTCTTCTTCTTCCTCTTCTTTTTCCTCCTCTTCCTCCTCCTCCTCTTCTTCCTCCTCCTCCTCTTCTTCTTCTTCCTCTTCTTCTTCCTCTTCTTTTTCCTCCTCTTCCTCCTCCTCCTCTTCTTCCTCCTCCTCCTCTTCTTCTTCTTCCTCTTCTTCTTCCTCTTCTTTTTCCTCCTCTTCCTCCTCCTCCTCTTCTTCCTCCTCCTCCTCTTCTTCTTCTTCCTCTTCTTCTTCCTCTTCTTTTTCCTCCTCTTCCTCCTCCTCCTCTTCTTCCTCCTCCTCCTCTTCTTCTTCCTCCTCCTCTTCTTCTTCCTCCTCCTCCTCTTCTTCCTCCTCTTCTTCTTCTTCTTTTTCATTCAGAGCATTCATGTAGCATCACTCCAAAACAAACTATTCAAAGGTGTTCCTAGCCTAGGCTCAGCATTAAAAAACAGGCTTCAAGAGTCACATCATGTAACTTTAGTATTCTATATTTGAAAAGTGATAGTAAGTCATGTGCTCAGTTGTGCTGGCATATAATTCACAATCGAAAAGAAAGCACTTACATCTCTTGCTGTTCTAAGGTTATTTCGACCTCTTTTTGTATTTCTGAAAAATTAAAAGGCAGCCATTAACAAAAAATACAACTAAGGGCAAATTTTTTTCTACAGAAAACTCTGCCTAATTGCACAATATTTTTCATCATAATAAATAGAAAAGTCATTTAATTTAAATGATGCATGTAGAAATGACCAATTATGCTCCACACATACTTCGCAGATAATAAAAATAATTAATTTTCAGAAGACTGAGCTATCAACTAATTTTTAATGATAAGATACTCCAACTACAACCGAACTATTTCCATTTAAACTCATTTAAGATTTTTTACAAAACTCATGACGTGTCTCACTGTCTCGTTTTAATAATGAAAATACATCAGATCATGTCCTCCAAAAACAGAAAAATAATTTAGGAAATAGATATGTAATAAATTCCAATAAAAATCAAATAAAAAAATAGACAAGACAGCAAATAAAACTATAATGCCAGACAGATGCACGTCCGCATAACAATTCATATCAATAAAATATATAAACTTACTCTGGCTGAACTGAAACCATACTTCAGTCAGGAAAATGAAAATAATTAACAATTCACCAAACAACAAAATAAATGAATATGAATCAAAGCATAAAATATAGATGTAAGAAAAACTATGTAGAAAACCAAGACACAATAAAAAAAAACACATAAAAAACCAAAAAAGAATTAAAGTGCAAACATCACATTCACTTGTGAAGAAGTCACAGTGGATGTGCCAAAAAATACAAGTCCAGCAAAAATGAAAACAAAGAATTAAAATTATTCCCATACAGAAATACAAAAATTCAATTTAATATTGAAATGAAATTAAAGTCATTCCAAAATTATATCTACATGCATCTTAGAAAAAACTCACTTATAAATGTTTCTCCCTGCTAATTGCATCATGTAAAATAGGTAAAAGAAAAGTTCCTTAGCAAAACAAGTAAGTAGTTCATTCAAGTCATTCAAGATAGCATCAATGTGAAATGTTATCTGATGATACCATGAAATGAAACAACACAGTTACCAAACATCACATAGTTTCAGCTCTGAGAGTCAAATCGCATGTGATTGTCATGTACATCAAAGGGGAAACTGCCATTGTCATCCAAAAACCTTAATGCTCTTTAAATGTTAATAAGATATATAAACTATATTGTAGAAGAAGCAGGACAGAATGGATGGTTGTCTGCAAAATGGACAAGGTAAAATAAACCACACCCAGGAGTATGATAATAGCAAGATAGACAAATGTAAAAAAGACATATATGAGGAAAGACAGAGAGAGAAAGAGCTTCTAGACAAAAAGAGAAGGAAGCAAATAAAGTGCAAGAAATAAACATTGGCATTACAACCAGCAACTTCTTTGCATCAATGCGCAAGGTATCTACCGACGATGTATCAAAACCATATCATAAACTGGTAGATACCTTGCAGAGCAGTCCATAATTGAGAGAGAGGCAGCCTATTAGACCAGGCTTGGAATCTCAAAATGGCACTGCTAGAAGCAAATCATGTAACAATTTGCTAACCGGTGTTTCTAGACTAATTTGACCCTGCTGAAAACGAAAATCGCTGTTAGCAAGCTGGATTTTTGGCCGTTCAATGGGAAAACAAGATGGCGGACAAAATGGCGGTCAGTTGCTTCAAATGGCTATAAGTAAAGTATTGTATGTGACAGGAACACGATTTTAGACCCTAAATTAAGATTATAGGGTGCAAGGAATACAATGGAACCAAATACACATATGTGGCACTGCAGGAAAATCAAAATGGCGGACAAAATGGCGGCCAGAATCTTAAAATGGCTGTAAGTGAAGTTATGTATGCAGTGGAATCATGATTTCAGGGTCTAAATCAACATTTTCGGGGTCAAGGAATGCAATGGAAGCAGGGTAACATATGTGGCATTGCACGGAAACCAAGATGGCGGAAAAAATGGCGGACAAAATCTTAAAATGGCTATAGGTGATGTTATGTATGCAGTGGAATCATGTTTTCAGGGTCTAAATCAACATTTTCGGGGTCAAGGAATGCAATAGAAGCAAGGTAACATATGTGGCATTGCACGGAAACCAAGATGGCAGACAAAATGGCGGACAAAATCTTAAAATGGCTATAAGTGATGTTATGTATGCAATGGAATCATAATTTCAGGGTCTAAATCAATATTTTCGAGGTCAAGGCATGTGATGAAACCAATGTCACATATATAGCACTGCCTGGACATCGAAATGGCGGCCAGATTCTTGAATTGGCTGTTAGTGAATATTTGTATCTAATGAATACATCAATTCAGAATGCAAATGAGAATTTTCGGAATTAAGGAAAGTGATGAAATTAAAGACACGGAATATATTATGTGACACTGCCAGAAAACCAAAAACAAAATGGTGGACAAAAACCTCAACTGGTTATGAGGGATGTATTGAACATATGCGATGGAGACTAGATTTCAGTCTGGACTAGTAATTTCCAGGTCAGATGCTTCCAACAAAATCACATGCAGTGCTATGCAGTGAAATTGTCATACCTATAGTGAAATTTTTTATTAGCCTATGACTGCACTGCAGTTTAACTATTGCTGGCTTTATGGATATACAGTATGCATGCTTCAATCTTTCATAACTTGACCTATCAATAGTTTCAACTTTTCATGACTTGACGGATATAGGCCTAGGGTACCGTAGAGTCAATTCAGGCCTTGTTGCTGTCAATGCAATTGCACCTGAGTGCACATGACAAGATTGCACTTCGATAGCAGCAGGGACTGATGCTACGTTTGTCAACTTCACATGATTTGTTGTAGACACACTCTACAATGTGGCTTTGGCGCACACTGGTAAGGATTACTTTCTTCCACCACACTCTATCTGATGAAGATGAGGATGATATCTGAACATCAATATCTAGGAAATAGGCCTTTTCAAACTTACACTTTGGTAATGAGCTCATAAGGGAATGTTTCAAATGTAGAAAGTAAGTGGGAACTTTCAAGTAGGCCTAGTTTATTCATGCATTCTGTCAGCTGATTCCTGCTAAATATGTCAAATCACACCCAGCTGTAGCATGAAGGCCATTCAATTCTTCATAGTTACGTGAATTGGATGAGCTTCTGTTCCGCTGATGTTCCTGCCATCACCAAAACACCGTTAAATACAAAGCAAACACATACGACCCGGCAGTGGACAACACGTTATCTTTTTTCACGCAACCACCAGCAACCGCTCTAGTCCATATCTCCAAATGTGGCTGCTGAAAGCTGAATGGACAGGAATGAAGCTAGATTAGTCTTTCTTTCAAGCATACCAAGAACATTCATCCAATTTTCCGACAACGGAGTATTTCAAGACACCACACAGTGACAGAGTTGTGGTGATAATTTTCTGTACGATTTCACTGTTTAAAAGCAATGTCCACTATATCTATCGAAGGCAATAATTATTAGCCCTCTTGTAGCCGATCAACAGTAGGCTACCTGTACACAGGTATCCACTGTACCTGTCAGGTCAACAAATGTCTTCGCGTTTGGAGGTTCCCCGTCGCTTGAACCATTGCCTGTCCATCAATAATTTGTCTGCAACAGGTCGGATGAACTGCGTCACGACTTATGGGCATATCACAATATTTGGTCATGTCTCGTACAATATGCGGGATGTCTTGCATTGGCTCCCTTTACCGCAGCGGATTGCCTGCAGGGTTTGTGTGTTGGTTAGGTAGTGCATGCCTTGATGGACTAGCCCCACTATGTCTGAAAGAACTCTGTTTTTCAACCTCGGATGTCCAGCGTCGATCTACTCTTCGGTTGGCGGACCAAGCTGAGCTGGTTCACTCGCGGTCTGCTATTCGACATCACCTTTCATTCTCTGTAGCTGGTTCTAAAATCTGGAATGGGAATGGCCAACCCCTTTTCACAGCGCTTATTGCAAGCCCATGGGTCACTCCACTCTGTTGAAGTCTGTTCCTTAAGAATCTAAAAACTGTCCTATTCAGTTGTGGTTAAGTCGGGAGCGATTCCGAGTAGCCTACCTTGAAGAGGCGCTACATAAAATATTCTAGATAAATAAATGCTATGCCTCTGCTATAGATAGAAATGCGAACTGGACAAGTTACTTTTGCGGAGAGAATCCAATCCAATTGGTTTTGAGAAAAGTCCATGGCACAATCGTGTTTCCAGATCCATGGGACAGTCGGCTTGATACGATATCATAAGGCACTGCATGATATGCCAATCTTCCTTTATAATTTTGTCAGTGGTCTTTTGAACAACACTCCTTGGTTTAATACTTGCTGAAGGCATTGCGATAATTTGAATGATCATATCTAGTCAAATAAGGAAACATTGGGGATAAATTCAACTGCACAGGTCTCAGATACCATCTTGCAAAGACCTGGCAAAAAATTTGAATCAAGTTCCCATTGCATGCATGACTTCACTAACATCCATTTTGAAATTCTTGCCGCCATTTTGTTCGCCATTTTGGTTTCCAGGCAGTGCTATATATGTGACATTGGTTTCATCACATGCATTGACCCCGAAAATGTTGATTTAGACCCTGAAATTATGATTTAGTTGCATATATGTCTTCACTTATAGCCATTTTTAGATTTTGTCCGCCATTTTGTCCGCCATCTTGGTTTCCGTGCAATGCCACATATGTTACCTTGCTTCCATTGCATTCCTTGACCCCGAAAATGTTGATTTAGACCCTAAAATTATGGGTAACGGCCCGCTATTCCGAGGGTCCACTATTCCGAAGGTCCACTATTCCGAATAGGCGCGCTATATTTTGTTCGTTATCCTTGGTGGTTATGGTTGGGGTGGGTTAGGGTTATGGTTGGGCTAAGGTGGGTTGGGGTTGGGTGGGTTAGGATCAAGTTTAGGGTTATGGTTAGGGTTCGGGAGGGTTAGGATTAAGTTTATGGTTGGGATGGGTTAGGGTTAGGTTGAGGGTTATGGTTATGGTTGGGGTGAGTTAGGGTTAGGGTTATAGTTAGGTTCAGAGCTAGGTTTAGGGTTAGGGTTCGGAATAGTGGACCTTCGGAATAGTGGACCCTCGGAATAGTGGACCCAAACCAAAATTATGATTCCACTGCATACATAACTTCACTTACAGCCATTTTAAGATTCTGGCCGCCATTTTGTCCGCCATCTTGGTTTCCGTGCAATGCCACATATGTTACCTTGCTTCCATTGCATTCCTTGACCCCGAAAATGTTGATTTAGACCCTGAAATCATGATTCCACTGCATACATAACTTCACTTACAGCCATTTCAAGATTCTGGCCGCCATTTTGTCCACCATTTTGATTTTCCTGCAGTGCCACATATGTGTATTTGGTTCCATTGTATTCCTTGCACCCTATAATCTTAATTTAGGGTCTAAAATCGTGTTCCTGTCACATACAATACTTTACTTATAGCCATTTGAAGCAACTGACCGCCATTTTGTCCGCCATCTTGTTTTCCCATTGAACGGCCAAAAATCCAGCTTGCTAACAGCGATTTTCGTTTTCAGCAGGGTCAAATTAGTCTAGAAACACCGGTTAGCAAATTGTTACATGATTTGCTTCTAGCAGTGATTTCTAGAGCCCTTTTAGAATTCCAAGCCTTGTCTATATGGCTGATAAGTAATTTGAAAGAGGGAAGTCTTAAGTTGAGAATGACATGACTGAGTAGAACAGACATACACAGGAGTTCCAAAACTCAAAATATTGATTTATAGAAGTGATAGCTAGTGAAGTAAAAGTGGAAGTATAAATCAACCAATATATAGACTTCTTCATGTTAAAGTTGAATGTGAGAAGACAATTTTACATGAACAGCAGAGAAACACTGGTAACAGAATCTGTCCTAAAATATCACTCACAGCAAGCAAATGTAAGTGAAATGTTAAAATAAATCATCATGTTCAACACAACAACAAAATGGAAATAATTGCAAAAACATCATATGCATATTTCATAGACATATGCATATTGCAACATTAAAAAGGAGCATTACAAAAGAATAAACAAAATATTGACGGAAATCATGCAATCATTTCCATTAATATTTTGAGTTTCATATCACATTTCATAAGATCAACATACTGAAAGACTGTTGGTGGTATACAACATACACAGTAAAAGACATCTAGCATAAATGTGCAAAACATACAGTCTTTAATTCATAGCACTAGAAGCATAAACATTTTATGGAATGGTGGGCTATATTCAAATAAACTACAAAAATTACATGCTACAAACATAAAAAGTATTCAAGAATTAAGTAGTTAGAAAATGATTAATTGTAGAAATTCATTGTTGAAATGAATGCTTTGATATCACCTTTCGTTGTAACTAACTGTATCAAAATAATCTTTGACTCTAACTAAAAGTTGAGGTGAAGGTTGCAGCAACTTGCATTTGTGTTTACTCAATTTACTTTATAGCTTCAGAAAGTATGTTGAAATGCTATAACTAAGGACAATTCTGGTCATCATATTGGGTTACTTTTTTCAGGAGAATTTGTCAATATAACTTTCTTCATGCAATTGAAGACTGTAGTTTACAATTTACACCCAAACTCCAACCATCTCAAAACATGTCCAGAAATAATCCAATCTTTGAAACACAGTATTACCTACTTTTCCAGGTGTCAATCTCCATTGGAACTAAGGACTCCAGTCGTGGTCTGTATGACTTCCAGACGACTTACCAGAGACTTCACAGAGACTCGGATGTTCATAATTATGATAACAGGTGCAAGTGCAAACATTTCAAATATCTATGCTATTGCAGCAATAACGAATTCAACACATGGCACTACGCAACAACAAACGACTCTATTGCGAACTCAAAATACGTGGCAATAATTTTTATGCTACAGTTTGTAGCAGCACGGGTGAAAATGCTACAGAATTAACAATTCAACAATACTACAGTGCAAAACACATTGAAAGTGCTGAAAATCAGATGTTGTTCTGCTGAAAGACAACTAGGTGAACAAGAGTTCCAAATTCAAGAGCACATTTAATTAATTAAATTCCATCAATTTTGACAAAATCCCAGGCTAAAAAGACATCAATAGAAATCGGTTAATCCTTAATTTTGTTATAATAAAATATGATCATTGATCAATGACTCTGAGAACTTTTAACTGTCTAGTTGCTCCTTAAAATATCTTTAACAAAATCTGAAAAGAATTGATAAAAATCACAACAGTTCAATTTAATGATTTTTGGATATTGAAAAAATTAGATGTGCCCTTTGGTGTAGCGTAAAAACAAGCAATTCGTCGTGGAACCTGTAAACAACAGAAACCTCTAAAACATATCAATTATTTGTCCACAAGATTCTACGACAGTAAAACACACAAGCAGGGTCCTACAAAAAATAACAAACATGCAGGCTCCTATAACAGTAAAAGAAACACAATATAACCACAGATACGGTAGAAAAAAGCTGATTAACAATCTCACCTTGCACAGCCAAGGAGACAACAATGGTGGCCTCGCCAAAGGTGTTTCTGGCGAAAAGTTGGTAGTTACCGTCGTCAGACAGCTGAATGTTGCGAACGGTGAGGCAAGTCCGATAGGTATCTTTCTCTGGCACGATTTCGACCGTGTACCTTTCGCTCGACTGAATTTCAACTCCATTTCTGCTCCAAGTTACCTGAAGCCAGATTCATATTGAAAATGTAAAAATTACTGCAGCAAAGATGCCCACCTAAGTGCAGCATTCAATAATTAAGTAATAGATTTGTTCATAAATCATTTTTTCAGGAAATTGCGCTTGTGAATAAGCTGGTTCCCGCGACTTCGCACTGGTGGGCTCTATGGAAATCAACAACGTCAGTTGGAAGTCCTGGGGGGGGCTAAGCCCGAAAAAATAGACCATTTACACAGTAACAAAAATGACTGTGGGGCTTCTTGGGGGGGGGGGGGAAATTTAGCCCCCCTAGCCCCTGATAAACTCCGCCCATGGGGCCCATGTTCGGCCAAACATGATGAACATGCCTTAATCCGGCCCTGGCTGCAGCACTTTAAAGTCCAACTCCAAGGAAAGGTTGAACAGCTGAACAAAGTCTCCTACTTCGTATTCAAAAATTCGTTTAATTCAAAATCAGATAATTCCTGGTGCACGGTATCAGAAAATGTAAAATAAAACACAGAAATAATAATAAAGCATAGTAGGCCTAATAATAAAGTTAAAAAATAAAGTTGCGGCAGCCATAAACAGGCGCCAATCTGTCTGGTTGTTGATGTTAAATGTTAGAGGAAAAGGTTTCTATAGTAACCATTGTGTCCTGCTAAAGATGCACTCGGAAGGATAAATACCGATGTTATACTCCTGCCAGATGATCGTAGTAAAAGATGAGGAATGTTGTAATATGGGTATAGATTAGTCCAACGCTGCAGCCCTACAGCGAAACTCTTGGCTTAATGTACATTAATCTGAACTGCTACTCTCAGAATCTGACTCGGAATCGTCAGTGTCATCGGGTGAATTAAATTGTCTGCTACGCTGCCGGAAGTATCGGGTTTCTATGACGCATAGTGTTTTGTTGACGTCAGATTATACGTAGACTATTATGACTATCATGGATGGGTCGCCGAGTGAACCATAAATAACGTTTTCGTGTAGAGGATATGTTACTTGTGAACAGTGATTCCGTTAAGGTCTGAATTCTTGGAGTCATGGACGCATCACTTCAAAAAAATTGGAGTCCACACCAAATGGATAAGAGTCATGGACTCCACACCCATCTATTTTTGGAGTCCCATCGGGCCATAGTAGGCCAAATGTACAAATTTCCGAACTTCTTATATTATACACGCGACAAAGGGCCCGACCATTAGAGCTATTATTGCGTAACCTACGCAAAAATTCGCATTTTTGACCCTCTCATTCTGTTGCAACTCGTACATTTTCCGAACAGCCACATGCGTACGTAAAAATTAGCTCTAACGCTCCTCCGTTTACAAAAGTTCATTTGGGCTATATATAGCCAAAGTCAGCTATAAAATTCATTTTACCGTTGGCTATTTATTGTGTGTTAAAATCTGAAGTTGTCGATACCAATACAGAATATACCAAGTCATAAACTCATAAATTACAGCCATCTTCTCCAGACGTAGGCTGAATTTGAATGAAATAGGCCCTATAGGCCTGCATCGTGGAATCGTGAAAGGTCAAGTAGGCCTATGGCCTATAGGCTATAGCCTAAGCCAATGATAAGTAGAAGTTTTTAGTTTTTAAAAGTTGAGAACAAATTAACAGCCATTCAGAAGCAAAAGCTGGTGTTAGAGCACAATCAGATTGCATCATATATTGCATTAATATTGACTGGAGAGCGCCTCTGAGACTGAGAGGGCTTCTTATAGAGGCGTTATGTAACTTATTGAAATGAATGAGTGAAGGCAGAACCTGAGAGACAGCTAAAATGCGATTGTCGTTAGCAATGACATCATTTAAAAATAAACAGGAAAATTTTAGGACACTATATATCCCAGTGGCGTAGGCAAGAGGGGGTTTCGGGGGTTAAACCCCCCATTGGCTCCGGAATAAGGTTTTTTAAGGTTATTTTTCCATTTAAGTACCCGGTAAGGAAAAATAGTTTTAAAAAAAAGGGTTTCCGGCCAGAAAATTTTGATGGGGGGGCCCCATCAAAATTTCCTGGCTACGCCACTGCTATAGCCTATAACTAGTACCAATCTTCCCGCCGATAATAAATTTTATACTTTATTGGTGTCCCATGGACGCATCGTTAATTTATTTGTGCGTCCATCCACAACTTCAGTGCGTCCATGGACGCACCGCATTTATTTTTGTGCGTCCGGCGTCAAAATTTGTGCGTCCGGGACGCACGGACGCACGTTAACGGAATCACTGCTTGTGAACATATCGCGGTCGTGATTTCACTCTCAACGATAGATGGCGCTCCACTTGAAATTCCGTTTCTATCGCTAAAGATCGTGTTTTGAATCTCCAAAGGCATTTGTTTATTTTGCAAACATAATTATTCGTCAATCTGCTTTCATAGATGTAACTAATTGAATGGTTTTATTTTGCAAATAAGATGTGAAATTTTCCGGAACTCAGATTATCGTTCAAAAACTTATATAATGCGGCTAAAGAAGAAACCAGTCCTGTGTATGGAGTCCTTGGGTACGTACCATACGCGTAATGTATTTTTTTAAGGTACGTACGTATTTTAACGTATTCTATATTACGGTGCGCGTACCCTCTAGCTACGTTCAGCACTATGGAATAGTTCGTCAGGCATAGAATCGAGTATTTATCATTGAAAATCGCAATAAACAGCAAACGCATTAATCTTTGATTTAAAAACAATAAAAAAATACCATTATACCGCAATTAGCACCAAATGTGAAAAAAAATTATTTCAAAAGCGCATAGTTAAATTTTTAACAAAAGGTCATTTGTTAGCAAGTATATGCTATTCTTCTTTCCCTTCAGGCTAGAATTGTTCCCTCTGGCGAGGGGTCACCCACTCAGATCCTTCTCCTCCACTTGTCTCTGCTTCCGGTGTCTTTATTTCTTCAATTTGAGCAGCTTCAGGTCTTGTTGTATCACGTCCTCCCATCTTTTCTTCTGTCGTCCCCGACTGCGTCGACCATATACCTCCGCTTGCATGATTCTTTTGACACAGCTACCCTCCTCTTTTCTCATTACGTGTCCATACCACCGCAGTCTGGTCTCCCGTGATTTGTAACTGTAAGTGATGCATGCCACACCGATCTTTTTCCTGATGTCCTCACTTCGTTTCATGTCTATCAGTGATATTCCAAGCATCCATCGCAGCATTCTCATCTCTGTTCTTTCCGGCAAACCCTCATCCCTTTTCGTTAATGCCCAGGCCTCTGCTCCATATAGCATTACTGGCCTTATCATTGTTTTTGTATGCTAATAATGCCCATAATGAATAATGGGTAATCTATCGTTTTAGCGGAATAAATTATACCAGCATCATTATTTTTCAACAATCCAGCTTCTACTTTGGCATGAATCATTCTCATCAATCAGGCTTCCATTTGGGCAAGATTTCATTTAATCAATCCGGTTTCTATTTCAACAATAACTTTTTTATCAATCCCATTTTTATTTAAATAACAACTACTTTTCATCGATCCAGCTCCAATTTCAGCAATGTTTTCACAAATTCCACCTCTATTGAATTAAAAATTATTTTCAATCCGACTTCTATTTAGCAAGAATTCTTTTCGTCAATCCAACTTGTATACCATCAACGCTAAATCCCATGCAATGGCGAATAATAATCCGCTAAAACGATAGATTACCGAATAATGTATACGGTCGCAGACAGCACGCTTAAATACGGGTATTCGCAAGGTGCTCCATATCTGTGTTGTGTAGGCCTGTAGGCGTATTAATTTTACAACAAATTTAGCGCTTAGGCCTTTAGTACGGGAAAATAGAGTGATCTTTAGCTATAGCCTAGGTGTATGTTTACAGAACAATCATCAGTATGAGTCTATTAGTAAACAAATCTGGCACATAACTTTGGTGCGAGCATAAATGCAAATTAAATGACAGTGAATCAACTTATTTTCATCTCACATAATATAAACCACATGATTCTGGAAATTAAGAAATTTAAAGTCACATATAATTATGTAAATTTCCACAGTAAATAATATCTTTTCCTAACACATCGCAGTACCCTTCACCATAATTAGGGTTTCCCTGACGGCTTTCCAGTAATATGGGCCTTTATATAGCTCTTGTCTGGGGTTTCCCCGTCTGTCCCCGATCGATCTTACTTAATTACTTTTCGGAGTTATATACTGTTCCATGACCTAAACACGCGTTCAAGCAGCATTTAGCTCAATGGTATAGCTACCATTGGACCTCCGGTTCCTGAAGTGGTTTTTTGTAAACCAAACGTATAACTATAATGCGAGTTACATAATGATAATTGTAGATAAAATAATTAATTTTTCAATTTGACAAAAAAATTGACATAAAAATGCCGAAGCGTAAGTGTTTATTTACAGACGCTCTGAAAGCCCAATTTACACAGGTTTTCGTGCAGGTCGTTATGACTGGAAAGCTGATGAACATTTTGTGTGTCCTCTTTTTCATCTGAGCACTTATGGTAACCCTAACCATAATCATTGATGAAAAATGCAAGGTAACACAGCACATTTTGTATGATGTTGTTACTAGGGTGCTTAGCAAACTCAGTGACTTCTCATCTACAAATCTCTTTAAATCGTAAACGTTATCATAAACTCTATAACACCAAGAGCGCCTACGATGGCCATAAAATGGCCCCCAAGTGTATGCAGCAAACAAGTAAGTACATTAATCCAATTACAGTTTTAAACTTGTAGTTATTGTAATAACATTCAAGATTTAGTGCTCCATCAAGAGAAACATATCGGAGGCAATCTGATCTGACAAATCAGAATTGGACAGAATCGGTTTCAAACAATTATGTAAAAGAGGCAAAGAAATTGCAGAGAAGCTCGTGAATGCTGTACATTGTCGAGGCAGTGAATTTCAGACAGATGGACCAAGTGAGTCCTACTTGGAACTCAATGCATCACACAATTTAAATATGTACCAGTTTAATTAACTCCTACCTCTGGAACAGGGATGGCACTCATTACACATTCGAACGTTGCAGTCTGTCCTTCTTCAAGCACAAGTGGAACAGGCTTAGTGATAACTCTTGGACCCTGGCCAGTCGGCTGTTCTTCAATGACAGCTACAAAATCAAGAGGTACTTCTTAATACTAATGAAGGAATGCCAGCAAGTCTCACATCTTGAATTCTTTGTAAGAATATTTGACATCAATGAAATAGAAGCTGCTTTTAATAGATCAATAGTAGAGCAGTAACATTAAAAAATACCATAGTGATAGCGGCATACACACTGTGTCTGATAGGCTCGTAAGACACGCTAGGCAAGTCCACTCCTAATGCCAAGTGCTGCCAATTTTATTCACACCTTTGTTTTCTCCCAAATTGTGAAATTGACTACTGCAGCTCGCTTTATATTGGTCTACCAGTGAGGTGGTTGGGATGCCTTCGCTCGAATGCACAGTTTGAACTTCTTGTCCCCTTTGCATATACTTTTACCAGGCAGTGACATGCTTTCTCTGTTGCTGGCCCGTTGGTCTGGAATGGGCTCCCTCCATATCTGCACCTGCTGCCAAGGATTTCCTTCTGATATGTCCAATCGTATTCTTAAAACTGTCCTCTTTAGCCGAGGTTGGGTTTGGAGCGCTCCTGAATAGTAACCTTCAAGGGCACTATATAATTCCTTGTATTGAATGAACAAATGCATGCAGTCTGGTACATTTCATAGCAACTCAGAGTCCATTAGTCTACTGTAGATGCATACATGATGTATGTATGTATGATTGTATGTATGTATGATTGTATGTATGTATTTATAATTTGTGCATGTATGTGTATGTTTGTATACTTGCATGCATGGATATGTTTATGTTTGTACTCGTAACGGGTACATAAATACATATGTATACATGTATTTCAGTAAATACCACTGAACAGAACCTATAGATAGAAACCAAATTTGTAAATGCAGAACTCCAATATAAAGCGTTCAGTTTTCTAAAGTGTGATAGATTTTAAATTTATGTTAGGTAAATAAGCCTAAACCTCCTTGAAATAGACTTCATCGTATACTAATTCCGATACATAAGTCGGAGACATATAAGGTCATGTCATTATAACAAAGTAATGCATGTAACCCCAAAATTAAAAAGTTAACAGTGCATTGTGCACTTAGTTCCCAGAGGCCATCCACTATGTTCCTGAAGAATATCAAAACTCTCCTATTTAGCTGTAGTTGGACTGCGGGCACTTCTGAGTAGCCTACCTTGAAGAGATGCTATATAATACTTCCTAAATAATAATAATAATAACGGTCCAAATGACAAAGTAATATTTATATACCTTCAACAGTCACTTCTTGGGCCACAGTTGTTTCTATTTGATCTTTTATAAGCTCGGGTTGTTGTTGAATTGTAACATCAAGCGTTTCTTCTGTTACGTGTCGTTGCACGACTGTGCTATCCACAGACTCCTCTTCCAAAACTGGCTGTTGCTTTGGAGCAAAATCTACGACATCTTCTGTCAATGTCTCAGGCTGAGAAGTTGCCGCTAACGACAGTCTGTAAATTTTCAACAAAAATCTTTGGTGATAAGTATTTGCAAGAACAACTATCAAATTATTTTGCTGACCCATTACTAGAAACCTTAGAAGAAATGAATCACATAGAATTTTTACAACTCTAGAACTAAAATCTGACACAACCGAAACTGAGCTGAAAAGTTCTATAACGTTAATAATAACAATTGACAATAATAATAATAATAACAATAATAAATATTATTTATTAAATGGAAAATATAATATTTCTTAGCACAACATGTCACACACCATATGGCTTTGCCATCATGGTAGGACTGGTAAATGGAATTCTTCAATAACTTAAACATAACTTATGCTTGAATTATAATGTCGACAAGACCATAACAGAGAAACAATCTTGGTAGTGCCATTTCCAATGCATAAGCAATCAATAAATATACTCCAAAACACACCAAAAAACTTTAAATAGTTTTCCAGCTAAGATTGAGAGAGTCATGGTCACATCCAGAAGTCACTATATGCTTCTAAAAATTGGGACATTGAAGGCACACCAACAAGTCAGTAAATAGAGAGAGTTTCAAAGAACCTAATACCGCACCATAATATAAATCATCAGTGTTGATTTGACAATTGTCAGTGCTATGGTGACCCATTGACTAAATTGTGCAGATACCTATACAAAACCAAAAACTCACTCTGTAATTTCGATTTCTGAGGGTCTAATTTCGTCTGATGGAACCACAACTTCAGAAACAACAGCTTCTGGAGCAACTTTACTAACGAGTTCAATAATCTGTGTTTCTTTCTTATCTTCAGCCTCAGCAGTTGAAACTTCAAATTGAATCTCTGTTGGCTGAATTTCTTCTCCCGATGGAACCACGACTTCGGAAATAACAGTTTCTGGAGCAACCTCACTAACAAGTTCAATGATTTGTGTGTCTTTCTTATCTTCAGCCTCAGCAGTTGAAACTTCAAATTGAATCTCTGTTGGCTGAATTTCTTCTCCTGATGGAACCACCACTTCAGAAATAACAGTTTCTGGAGCAACTTCACTAACGAGTTCAATGATCTGTGTTTCTCGCTTTTCTCCTGTCTCGGCAGTTGAAACTTCAAACTGAATCTCTGACGGCTGAATTTCTTCTCCTGATGGAACCACAACTTCAGAAATAACAGTTTCTGGAGCAACTTCACTAACGAGTTCAATGATCTGTGTTTCTCGCTTTTCTCCTGTCTCGGCAGTTGAAACTTCAAATTGAATCTCTGACGGCTGAATTTCTTCACCTGATGGAACCACAACTTCAGAAATAACAGTTTCTGGTGCGACTTCACTAACAAGTTCAATGATCTGTGTTTCTCGCTTTTCTTCTGTCTCGGCTGTTAAGACTTCAAACTGAATCTCTGATGGCTGAATTTCTTCTCCCGAAGGAACCACAACTTCACAAATAACAGTTTCAGGAGCAACTTCACTAACGAGTTCAATGATCTGTGTTTCTCGCTTTTCTCCTGTCTCGGCAGTTGAAACTTCAAACTGAATCTCTGAGGGCTGAATTTCTTCTCCTGATGGAAACACAACTTCAGAAATAACAGTTTCTGGAGCAACCTGACTAACAAGTTCAATGATCTGCGTGTCTTTCTTATCTTCAGCCTCAGCAGTTGAAACTTCAAATTGAATCTCTGACGGCTGAATTTCTTCTCCTGATGGAACCACAACTTCGGAAATAACGGTTTCAGGAGCAACTTCACTAACGAGTTCAATAATTTGTGTTTCTCGCTTTTCTTCTGTCTCAGCAGTTGAAACCTCAAGCTGTATCTCTGACGGCTGAATTTCTTCTCCTGATGGAACCACAACTTCAGAAATAACAGTTTCTGGAGCAACTTCACTAACAAGTTCAATAATCTGTGTTTCTCGCTTTTCTTCTGTCTCGGCAGTTGAAACTTCAGTTTCAATCTCTGATGGCTGAATTTCTTCTCCAGATGGAAGCACAATTTCAGAAATGACAGTCTCTGGTGAGATCCTACTTTCAGCTTCAATCGCCTGTGCTTCTCTGTCTTCTCCAATCTCAGCAGTTGAAACCTCAAATTCAATCTCTGAGGGCTGAATTTCTTCTGTAGATGGAAGCACGATATCAGAAATAACAGTTTCTGGTGATATCCTACTTTCCGTTTCAATTGCCTGAGCCACTGTCTCTATTCCAACCTCAGCAGTTGAAATTTCAAATTCGATTTCCGATGGCTGAATTTCTTCTCCCGATGGAACCACAACTTCAGAAATAACGGTTTCTGGAGCGACTTCACTAACAAGTTCAATAATCTGTGTTTCTCGCTTTTCTCCTGTCTCAGCAGTTGAAACTTCAAATTGAATCTCTGACGGCTGAATTTCTTCTCCTGATGGAACCACAACTTCAGAAATAACAGTTTCTGGAGCAACTTCACTAACGAGTTCAATAATCTGTGTTTCTCGCTTTTCTTCTGTCTCGGCAGTTGAAACTTCAAATTGAATCTCTGACGGCCGAATTTCTTCTTCAGATGGAAGCACAATTTCAGAAATGACAGTCTCTGGTGAGATCCTACTTTCAGCTTCAATCGCCTGTGCTTCTCTGTCTTCTCCAATCTCAGCAGTTGAAACCTCAAATTCAATCTCTGACGGCCGAATTTCTTCTGTAGCTGGAAGCACGATTTCAGAAATAACAGTTTCTGGCGATATCCTACTTTCCGTTTCAATAGCCTGAGCCACCGTATCTATTCCAATCTCAGCAGTTGAAACTTCAAATTCGATTTCCGATGGCTGAATTTCTTCTCCCGATGGAACCACAACTTCAGAAATAACGGTTTCTGGAGCAACTTCACTAACGAGTTCAATAATCTGTGTTTCTCGCTTTTCTTCTGTCTCGGCAGTTGAAACTTCAAACTGAATCTCTGATGGCTGAATTTCTTCTCCCGAAGGAACCACAACTTCAGAAATAACAGTTTCTGGAGCAACTTCACTAACGAGTTCAATTATCTGTGTTTCTCGCTTTTCTCCTGTCTCAGCAGTTGAAACTTCAATTTCAATCTCTGATGGCTGAATTTCTTCTCCAGATGGAAGCACAATTTCAGAAATGACAGTCTCTGGTGAGATCCTACTTTCAGCTTCAATCGCCTGTGCTTCTCTGTCTTCTCCAATCTCAGCAGTTGAAACCTCAAATTCAATCTCTGAGGGCTGAATTTCTTCTGTAGCTGGAAGCACGATTTCAGAAATAACAGTTTCTGGCGATATCCTACTTTCCGTTTCAATAGCCTGAGCCACCGTATCTATTCCAATCTCAGCAGTTGAAACTTCAAATTCGATTTCCGATGGCTGAATTTCTTCTCCCGATGGAACCACAACTTCAGAAATAACGGTTTCTGGAGCGACTTCACTAACGAGTTCAATAATCTGTGTTTCTCGCTTTTCTACTGTCTCGGCAGTTGAAACTTCAAATTGAATCTCTGATGGCTGAATTTCTTCTCCTGATGGAACCACAACTTCAGAAATAACAGTTTCTGGAACAACTTCACTAACGAGTTCAATAATCTGTGTTTCTCGCTTTTCTTCTGTCTCGGCAGTTGAAACCTCAAACTGTATCTCTGACGGCCGAATTTCTTCTTCAGATGGAAGCACGATTTCAGAAATAACAGTTTCTGGCGATATCCTACTTTCCGTTTCAATAGCCTGAGCCACCGTATCTATTCCAATCTCAGCAGTTGAAACTTCAAATTCGATTTCCGATGGCTGAATTTCTTCTCCCGATGGAACCACAACTTCAGAAATAACGGTTTCTGGAGCAACTTCACTAACGAGTTCAATAATCTGTGTTTCTCGCTTTTCTTCTGTCTCGGCAGTTGAAACCTCAAACTGTATCTCTGACGGCCGAATTTCTTCTTCAGATGGAAGCACAATTTCAGAAATGACAGTCTCTGGTGAGATCCTACTTTCAGCTTCAATCGCCTGTGCTTCTCTGTCTTCTCCAATCTCAGCAGTTGAAACCTGAAATTCAATCTCTGAGGGCTGAATTTCTTCTGTAGCTGGAAGCACGATTTCAGAAATAACAGTTTCTGGCGATATCCTACTTTCCGTTTCAATAGCCTGAGCCACTGCATCTATTCCAATCTCCGCAGTTGAAACTTCGAATTCGATTTCCGATGGCTGAATTTCTTCTCCTGATGGAACCACAACTTCAGAAATAACAGTTTCAGGGGCAACTTCACTAACAAGCTCAATAATCTGTGTTTCTCGCTTTTCTCCTGTCTCAGCAGTTGAAACTTCAAATTGAATCTCTGACGGCTGAATTTCTTCTCCTGATAGAACCACAACTTCAGAAATAACAGTTTCTGGAGCGACTTCACTAACAAGTTCAATGATCTGTGTTTCTCGCTTTTCTTCTGTCTCAGCAGTTGAAACTTCAAACTGAATCTCTGACGGCTGAATTTCTTCTCCAGTTGGAACCACAACTTCAGAAATAACAGTTTCAGGGGCAACTTCACTAATGAGCTCAATTATCTGTGTTTCTCGCTTTTCTCCAGCCTCAGCAGTTGAAACTTCAAATTGAATCTCTGACGGCCGAATTTCTTCTCCAGTTGGAACCACAACTTCAGAAATAACAGTTTCAGGAGCAACTTCACTAACGAGTTCAATAATTTGTGTTTCTCGCTTTTCTTCTGTTTCAGCAGTTGAAACTTCAAATTGAATCTCTGACGGCTGTATTTCTTCTCCAGATGGAAGCACAATTTCAGAAATGACAGTCTCTGGTGAGATCCTACTTTCAGCTTCAATCGCCTGTGCTTCCCTGTCTTCTCCAATCTGAGCAGTTGAAACCTCAAATTCAATCTCTGAGGGCTGAATTTCTTCTGTAGATGGAAGCACGATTTCAGAAATAACAGTTTCTGGTGATATCCTACTTTCCGTTTCAATAGCCTGAGCCACTGTATCTATTCCAATCTCCGCAGTTGAAACTTCGAATTCGATTTCCGATGGCTGAATTTCTTCTCCTGATGGAACCACAACTTCAGAAATAACAGTTTCAGGGGCAACTTCACTAACAAGTTCAATGATCTGTGTTTCTCGCTTTTCTTCTGTCTCAGCAGTTGAAACTTCAAATTGAATCTCTGACGGCTGAATTTCTTCTCCAGTTGGAACCACAACTTCAGAAATAACAGTTTCTGGAGCAACTTCACTAACGAGTTCAATAATTTGTGTTTCTCGCTTTTCTTCTGTCTCAGCAGTTGAAACTTCAAATTGAATCTCTGACGGCTGAATTTCTTCACCTGATGGAACCACAACTTCAGAAATAACAGTTTCTGGTGCGACTTCACTAACAAGTTCAATGATCTGTGTTTCTCGCTTTTCTTCTGTCTCGGCTGTTAAGACTTCAAACTGAATCTCTGATGGCTGAATTTCTTCTCCCGAAGGAACCACAACTTCACAAATAACAGTTTCAGGAGCAACTTCACTAACGAGTTCAATTATCTGTGTTTCTCGCTTTTCTCCTGTCTCAGCAGTTGAAACTTCAAATTGAATCTCTGACGGCTGAATTTCTTCTCCAGATGGAAGCACAATTTCAGAAATGACAGTCTCTGGTGAGATCCTACTTTCAGCTTCAATCGCCTGTGCTTCTCTGTCTTCTCCAATCTCAGCAGTTGAAACCTCAAATTCAATCTCTGAGGGCTGGATTTCTTCTGTAGCTGGAAGCACGATTTCAGAAATAACAGTTTCTGGTGATATCCTACTTTCCGTTTCAATTGCTTGAGCCACTGTCTCTATTCCAATCTCAGCAGTTGAAACTTCAAATTGAATCTCCGATGGCTGAATTTCTTCTCCACTTGGAACCACAACTTCAGAAATAACAGTTTCTGGTGCGACTTCACTAACAAGTTCAATGATCTGTGTTTCTCGCTTTTCTTCTGTCTCGGCTGTTAAAACTTCAAACTGAATCTCTGATGGCTGAATTTCTTCTCCCGATGGAACCACAACCTCAGAAATAACAGTTTCAGGAGCAACTTCACTAACGAGTTCAATGATCTGTGTCTCCCTCTTTTGTTCTGTTTCGAACGTTGAAACTTCAAACTGAATCTCTGACGGCTGAATATCTTCTCTAGTTGGAACCACAACTTCAGAAATAACAGTTTCAGGAGCAACTTCACTAACGAGTTCAATAATCTGTGTTTCTCGCTTTTCTCCTGTCTCAGCAGTTGAAATTTCAAATTGAATCTCTGACGGCTGAATTTCTTCTCCTGATGGAACCACAACTTCAGAAATAACAGTTTCAGGAGCAACTTCACTAACGAGTTCAATGATCTGTGTCTCCCTCTTTTGTTCTGTTTCGAACGTTGAAACTTCAAATTGAATCTCTGAGGGCTGAATTTCTTCCCCTGATGGAACCACAACTTCAGAAATAACGGTTTCTGGAGCAATTTCACTAACGAGTTCAATTATCTGTGTTTCCCTCTTTTCTCCTGTCTCAACAGTTGAAACGTCAAATTGAATCTCTAAGGGCTGAATTTCTTCTCCTGATGGAACCACAACTTCAGAAATAACAGTTTCGGGCGATATCCTACTTTCAACTTCAAGGGCCTGTGCTTCTTTCTCTCCACCAATCTCCACAGTTGAAACTTCAAATTGAATCTCTGATGGCTGAATTTCTTCTCCTAATGGAATCACAACTTCTGAAGCAACAGTTTCAGGAGTGATTTCACTGAAGAGTTCAATTATTTGTGTTTGCCTCTTTTCTTCTGTTTCAACAGTTGAAACTTCAAATTGAATTTCTGAGGGCTGAATTTCCTCTCCCGATGGAATAACAACTTCAGATATAACAGTTTCAGGAGTGACTTCACTAACAAGCTCAATAATCTGTGTTTCCCTCTTTTCTCCTGTCTCAACAGTTGAAACTTCAAATTCAATCTCTAACGGCTGAATTTCTTCTCCTGATGGAACCACAACTTCAGAAATAACAGTTTCAGGAGTGACTTCACTAACAAGCTCAATAATCTGTGTTTCCCTCTTTTCTTCTGTTTCAACAGTTGAAACTTCAAATTGAATCTCCAATGGCTGAATTTCTTCTCCCGATGGAACTACAACTTCAGAAATAACAGTTTCTGGAGTGACTTCACTAACAAGCTCAATAATCTGTGTTTCCCTCTTTTCTTCTGTCTCAACAGTTGAAACTTCAAATTCAATCTCTAACGGCTGAATTTCTTCTCCTGATGGAACCACAACTTCAGAAATAACAGTTTCAGGAGTGACTTCACTAACAAGCTCAATAATCTGTGTTTCCCTCTTTTCTTCTGTTTCAACAGTTGAAACTTCAAATTGAATCTCTGACGGCTGAATTTCTTCTCCTGATGGAACCACAACTTCAGAAATAACAGTTTCTGGAGCAATTTCACTAACGAGTTCAATAATCTGTGTTTCCCTCTTTTCTCCTGTCTCAACAGTTGAAACGTCAAATTGAATCTCTGACGGCTGAATTTCTACTCCGGATGGAACCACAACTTCAGAAATAACAGTTTCTGGCGATATCCTACTTTCCGTTTCAATAGCCTGTGCTTCTTTCTCTTCAGCAATCTCAGCAGTTGAAACTTCAAATTGAATCTCCGATGGCTGAATTTCTTCTCCTGATGGAACTACAACTTCAGAAATAACAGTTTCTGGAGTGACTTCACTAACAAGCTCAATAATCTGTGTTTCCCTCTTTTCTCCTGTCTCAACAGTTGAAACTTCAAATTCAATCTCTAACGGCTGAATTTCTTCTCCCGATGGAACTACAACTTCAGAAATAACAGTTTCTGGAGTGACTTCACTAACAAGCTCAATAATCTGTGTTTCTCGCTTTTCTCCTTTCTCAACAGTTGAAACTTCAAATTGAATCTCTGAGGGCTGAATTTCTTCTCCTGATGGAACCACAACTTCAGAAATAACAGTTTCTGGAGCAATTTCACTAACGAGTTCAATAATCTGTGTTTCCCTCTTTTCTCCTGTCTCAACAGTTGAAACGTCAAATTGAATCTCTGACGGCTGAATTTCTACTCCGGATGGAACCACAACTTCAGAAATAACAGTTTCTGGCGATATCCTACTTTCCGTTTCAATAGCCTGTGCTTCTTTCTCTTCAGCAATCTCAGCAGTTGAAACTTCAAATTGAATCTCCGATGGCTGAATTTCTTCTCCTGATGGAACCACAACTTCAGAAATGAAAGTTTCTGGAGAAACTTCACTAATAAGTTCAATGATCTGCGTTTCCTTCTTTTCTCCTGTCTCGACAATTGAAACTTCAAATTGTATTTCGCTTGGCTGAAGTTCTTCACCAGAAGGAACCACAATTTCAGAAATAACAGTTTCTGGTGATATTCTACTTTCAATCTCAATAGTTTGTGTTTCATTCCTTTCTCTAGTATCTGCGGACGAAACTTCAAACTGTACTTCTGTAGGTTGAATTTCTACACCCGATGGTACAATAACTTCAGATATAACAGTTTCTTGATGGACTTCACTGACGAGTTCAATGATCTGTGTTTCTTTCTTTTCTCCTGTCTCAACAGTTGAAACTTCAAATTGAATCTCTGAGGGCTGAATTTCCTCTCCCGATGGAATAACAACTTCCGAAATAACAGTTTCTGGAGCAATTTCACTAACAATCTCCAAGATCTGTGTTTCTGTTTTCTCTCCTGATTCAGCCGTTGAAACTTCAAACGTTATTTCAGAAGGTTGAATTTCTTCTCCAGATGGTATAACCACCTCGGAAATAACAGTCTCTGGTGAGATCCTACTTTGAATTTCAATCACCTGTGTTTCTGTTTTTTCTTCTGTCTCTGCAGTTAATATTTCAAATTGTACATCAGTAGGTTTAATTTCCTCTCCAATTGGAAGTTGGAGTTCTGAGATCACAGTTTCTGGTTTAGTTTCTGTCACAATCTCAATCGTTTGTATTTCTTGCTTATGCTCCACTTCAGCTGTTGAGATTTCAAAGTGCACTTCGGCTGGTTTAATTTCCTCTCCAATTGGAAGTAGGAGTTCTGAGATCACAGTTTCTGGTTTAGTTTCCGTCACGATTTCAAAGGTTAGTATTTCCTGCTTTTGTTCCACTTCAGCTGTTGAGATTTCAAAGTGTACTTCAGCAGGTTTTATTTCCTCTCCAATTGGAAGTAGGAGTTCTGAGATCACAGTTTCTGGTTTAGTTTCCGTCACGATTTCAAAGGTTTGTATTTCCTGCTTTTCTTCCACTTCAGCTGTTGAGATTTCAAAGTGTACTTCAGCCGGTTTAATTTCCTCTCCAATTGGAATAACAATTTCTGAGATTACAGTTTCTGGTTTTGTTTCTGTCACAATCTCAAAAGTTTGTATTTCCTGCTTTTGTTCCACTTCAGCTGTCGAGATTTCAAAGTGCACTTCGGCTGGTTTAATTTCCTCTCCAATTGGAAGTAGGAGTTCTGAGATCACAGTTTCTGGTTTGGTTTCTGTCACAATCTCAATCGTTTGTATTTCTTGCTTATGCTCCACTTCAGCTGTTGAGATTTCAAAGTGCACTTCGGCTGGTTTAATTTCCTCTCCAATTGGAAGTAGGAGTTCTGAGATCACAGTTTCTGGTTTAGTTTCCGTCACGATTTCAAAGGTTAGTATTTCCTGCTTTTGTTCCACTTCAGCTGTTGAGATTTCAAAGTGTACTTCAGCAGGTTTTATTTCCTCTCCAATTGGAAGTAGGAGTTCTGAGATCACAGTTTCTGGTTTAGTTTCCGTCACGATTTCAAAGGTTTGTATTTCCTGCTTTTCTTCCACTTCAGCTGTTGAGATTTCAAAGTGTACTTCAGCCGGTTTAATTTCCTCTCCAATTGGAATAACAATTTCTGAGATTACAGTTTCTGGTTTTGTTTCTGTCACAATCTCAAAAGTTTGTATTTCCTGCTTTTGTTCCACTTCAGCTGTCGAGATTTCAAAGTGCACTTCGGCTGGTTTAATTTCCTCTCCAATTGGAAGTAGGAGTTCTGAGATCACAGTTTCTGGTTTGGTTTCTGTCACAATCTCAATCGTTTGTATTTCTTGCTTATGCTCCACTTCAGCTGTTGAGATTTCAAAGTGCACTTCGGCTGGTTTAATTTCCTCTCCAATTGGAAGTAGGAGTTCTGAGATCACAGTTTCTGGTTTGGTTTCTGTCACAATCTCAATCGTTTGTATTTCCTGCTTTTGTTCCACTTCAGCTGTCGAGATTTCAAAGTGCACTTCGGCCGGTTTAATTTCCTCTCCAATTGGAAGTAGGAGTTCTGAGATCACAGTTTCTGGTTTTGTTTCTGTCACAATCTCAAAGGTTTGTATTTCCTGCTTTTGTTCCACTTCAGCTGTCGAGATTTCAAAGTGCACTTCGGCTGGTTTAATTTCCTCTCCAATTGGAAGTAGGAGTTCTGAGATCACAGTTTCTGGTTTAGTTTCCGTCACGATTTCAAAGGTTAGTATTTCCTGCTTTTCTTCCACTTCAGCTGTTGAGATTTCAAAGTGTACTTCAGCAGGTTTTATTTCCTCTCCAATTGGAAGTAGGAGTTCTGAGATCACAGTTTCTGGTTTAGTTTCCGTCACGATTTCAAAGGTTTGTATTTCCTGCTTTTCTTCCACTTCAGCTGTTGAGATTTCAAAGTGTACTTCAGCCGGTTTAATTTCCTCTCCAATTGGAATAACAATTTCTGAGATTACAGTTTCTGGTTTGGTTTCTGTCACAATCTCAAAGGTTTGTATTTCCTGCTTTTGTTCCACTTCAGCTGTTGAGATTTCAAAGTGTACTTCAGCCGGTTTAATTTCCTCTCCAATTGGAAAAACAATTTCTGAGATTACAGTTTCTGGTTTGGTTTCTGTCACAATCTCAAAGGTTTGTATTTCCTGCTTTTGTTCAACTTCAGCTGTTGAGATTTCAAAGTGCACTTCAGCCGGTTCAATTTCCTCACCTACTGGAAATATAACTTCAGAGATTACAGTTTCTGGCTTAGCTTCCCTAATATGTTCAATCTGGGAATGTTTTATTTCTCTTGTGTCGGTTGAAATATGGAATTCAATATCAGACCATTCTTGTTTTTCTCCCAAAAGTACTTCCAATTCTGAAGTGACTGTTTCTGGTTCAGCTTCCAACAGAAGGTGAGTAACAATTCTATGTTCTGTTTCTACGATAGAAATTTCAGGCTTCGTGTCCTCAAACATGATCATCATTTCTGAAGTTTCTTTTGTAACTGGCTCTTGTTTGATTTCTGTTGGTTGTGGAGCTAAAACTTCTGCTTTGCCGATTTCTATTTCAATCTCAGAAAACGTTACTCCTTCTGGTACAGGAACAGTAATTCCACTTTCAAAAGTTTCACGGCGATCCGTATCTTTTTGTTCAAATACTCGAGTAAATTTTCTCTCTATAGCTTGTGCTTTACTAAGTTCCAGTTGTATCTCGGCAGGTCTTCGTTGTTCACCTATTGGTGCCACAATTCCCTCCGTGACAGTCTCAGTTTGTACAGCATCTTTCTGAATGCTAACCCGTGCTGCCTGCGGCATCTTCACAGCGGCTGACCCAACCTCAGGAGCAATTTCTGTAGGAGTCACTTCAATGCCAGATGGAACAACAATTCTTTCCTCCATTGTTTCTTGTCTTGTTTCTGCTTCCTGGATCATGGTCAGCATCAGCTTCCTGGCGTCTTCTGTAGCTTTTGTAATTTCAGCCTCAAGTGAAATTTCCAGCGGAAGAACAGCCAGGTGTGATTCCGACACGAACTCACGAGGTTCAACATCGGGACTGATCCTTTCTGCCACCGGATGGACTTCTGTAAACTCCTGAAAGGATCTTAATGTCATCGTTATTTCAGATTCCTCAGTTTCTTTGCTTGTAGCAGATTCTGGCAGAACAGGGCACAAGCCCTCGGAGAAATCTTCCTGCTTCAGCTCCGCAGCAGCCTGAACACCTGTTCGAGTAGGATTTGGCAACTTCACTGAAGCCACGGACGATTCAAAGGTGACGCTTTCGGATGTTGCTCTCACTTCGGTGATCTTGGTCACACCCTCTGAGAAGATCTCTGTCCTGAGCTCAGTTGCTGCTTGAATGTGAGCACGTGTAGGCTGAGGCAGTTTCACCAACGCAGAAATCACGTTAGTTGGAATGTCGCCTGGCGAGACCTCTTCCGCCGTCTCTGGAACAAACTCTCCTGAAATGACATCTGTTTTAAGCTGGTCAGCTTGCTGGATCTGAGCTCTCTGCGGCTTTGGCAGCATCTTCTGAGCTCTCACGTACTGTGGCAGTTCTTCATGAGAGGCGTGTTCGGCTTCTGGTTTAGTCACTTCTCCGATAACCCGTTCTGGCGAGGCTTGATGAGCCTGCTCCAAGACTTGTGATGGCTTGGGTAATTCGACAGCAGCAACAATGGTGTAGTCGTGGATTGCATCTCCCTCTGTGGCCTGTTCACTCTTCCCATCAAATGGCCAGATCTCTCCAGCGATGCTTTCGTGGGCTATGATCTCATGAGTAGGTGTAACACGTGATGCTCTTGGCTGCGCTATTTTCGCCGTTGAAACAGTCATCTGAATCTGCTGTGGCTTCACTGATTCTTCGGAAACTCGTGTCAATCCCTCCTGCGTAAACTCCATTGGCAGTTCTGAAAGAACAAAGGTGTACATCAACAGTTATATGAATTGATCAGGTCTATAATAGGTTATAAAATTCACAGCATAACAATGATGATGATGATGATGATGGTTCTCTGCCCAAAGGCAGGTTCATTGGCTTTACGTCCCTGGGGATGAGATGAGTGAGGTGGTTTCCCGTTGCCTTCCCCACAGACAATGATGGGTAAGCAACTTGCCCAAGGTCGCTCTGTAGGAGCTTGCGCCTCTGCGTCCCACACGTGCTAGCCCGAGATATCTAAATCTCTCAATGTCAACTCCCAGCCCAGGGCTTGAACCGCAGTCCGTTGCAACCAACAGACGAATGCCGCTTTCGCTAGCAATAACAGCGTAAAATTGATGAACTGCCTCACCAGTCATGTGGTGGCAGTAGCCTAGTGGTTACGCCAAAAGAATAAAGGTGTATCGGTAACAGAGGTTTAAAAAACTGGGTGTGTATAAAAATATGCATATGAATGCATATTTTTGGCAAGGAGGCTGGTTTCCAAGAACTGTTGCTAAGCAGACTGGTTGCTAATGACAACTGTTGCTAAGGAGGTTGGTTGCAAAGAAAGGCAGTAGCCAAGTAGACTTATTGCTAAGGAGACTGGTTTCCAAAAATAATGATTGCTAAGGAAACTGGTTGCTAAGGACTACAATTGCTATGAAGGCTGGTTGCTAAGAACTATGGTTGCTATGAAGGCTGGTTGCTAAGAAGTATGGTTGCTATGAAGACTGGTTGCTAAGAAGTATGGTTGTTATGAAAATTGAGGCTGGTTGCTAGGGAAAGTGGTTGCTATGGAAGGCAGTTGCTCAGTAAACTGGTTGCTATTAAAGGATACTATATATATATACTTCGTTTATTCAAGAAAAACTAAGTTGACACACCGCAACTTATTACATGAAACAAAAACAAAAAGTATTTATGAAGTATTTATAAACTGGTGGCTAAGGACGACAGTTGCAAACAAAGATGGTTGCTAAGGAGACTGGTTGCTAAGCACTACGATTACTATGAAGGCTGGTTGCTAAGAAGTATGGTTGCTATGAAAATTGAGACTGGTTGGCAGTTGCTGCAGAGGCTGATGGATGGTCAGTAAGGGTGAATGCCAAGATGGGCAGCTGTAGAGGGAGACAGGTCACCAAGGATCCTGCAGATCATAAGCCGATGCTGGGTGCTAAGAACGGTTGTTGAAGAGGCCGAGGTAGAATTCTAAGGATGCTGAGGTTGATCTTGAGGGTGGTTGCTAAATCGTTTGAGACTGGAAGACTGGAGACTGGTTGCTGAAAACGACTGTTGCTAAGATGGTTGGTTGCTAAGGAGTCTAGTTTTTAAAGAATCTGACTTTGAAACTGGGTGTTAAAGAGTCTAGAGCAGCGGTTCTCAACCTTTTTAGTGCGGTGACCCCTTGGTAACATTTTGAAAGTTGTGGCGACCCCCAACGACAAGATTGATTGAGCTAACCCCCTCTCATGGTCACTGCATTTGTTTTATCATTGCCCATTGTCATCCATTTTCACTTCATAATTCGAAAACTGCTTTTCGCAATCATTGTTTGTAATTCTGAGAGCAGTTGAATTTCATAAGTCTATTCGTTTTGTAAAATTTCAATAGCTGTCACGAGCTGCTGCTGGAACTCTATATGCGTGCCTTCTTGGCGTCATCAGCTTTGTTCTAAGAAATAGGCCAACTGCAGCTATGGTCATGCTTTTCTGCATCGTTATAGGTTGTTTAGCATCTGAACGGCGCCTCTGTTTATCGACCGACAAAATGTCGCTACAAATAAGACATTGTAGCTTCTCTATTTAGCTGCAATTATTAAAGCAATAGGCTTCTCTAAAAATTGGTCAATAAATAGTTATTTTCTTGACACTTATTTCACCCAGCTGATTTGTTTTGGGAGGCTGTCAATTTCATAAACTTTATTTGTGTTCTTAATGAATGTCGCCTCTGTTTCTTTGGGGATAGGGATGGGCTTGGGAAGAAATGTGTCCCTCCCCATTGTTGATTTTTTTCGAATTTCCACACTGCAGTGGTAGCATTTTAGGCTGTCATTTTAACGAAATTGTTCCTTAGTTCAGCTCTGATAGTCGTGGTTTGAGACTTCCAGAGTATCGCCTCACACTATTTAATTTTTTAAATTCCTACGCTGCTAGGGTCGTCATCTCAACAAACATTTCCCATAATTTCAATGCAGAAATACATGGCTTAAGACTTCAATAAATCACCTTCCCATTGCTTTTGTTTTATTTGTACACTGGCGGTAGCACTTTAAGCTGTCACCTTAACGAAATTACTCATGATTTCAGTGCTAATAGACGTGGTTTAAGACTAAAACAAAATATTCCCTCTCCAATGTTCAATTTTTTCACTACACACGGTAATGATAGTAACTTCAATTGACATTTTAATAAAATTGCTCATTCTAAATTTCTACAGTTTTATTAAATATTTTTGAGACACTGGGATATAGGCAGCTCAGCCACACCACAAATTTGGGGGAACGTCCACTGTTTCTCTAAGTTTCCGCCCGTGTATAGGCCTCACTAGCAAAGAACATACATTCTTTGAGCAAGCCGGGTACCGGATATTGCTCCTTTTTTGGTAGAACGGCAAAAAGTGGAATTTACATTTTAAAACAAAAGATTAAACTAACTGCCTCGTTCCAACGAATAAATCATAACAAAAGTAGGCCTATAGGCACAAATTTATTCTGTATTATAAGTTGTCATAGACTTAGTGTAGCGTTGCAATTGCCAGTGCATGAACATTTGTGCATCAATTGAAATTTTCTGAAGGCCCCAGGCGACCCCTGGCAAATCGTCAGGCGACCCCCGTGGGGGTCGCGACCCACAGGTTGAGAACCGCTGGTCTAGAGGCTGACATCAAGGCGGTTACTATGAAGGTTAGGTGCTAAGAAGGATGCTAAGCATAGGTTGAATGCTAAGAAGCGAATAAACCTAAACACAGATCGGTGGCACCAGTGCTTAAAGTGTAAAAAAGAAGTGCCTGGACGCCCTTCACCTTTCAGGTGTGCTGATAAATTAAGTTGCAGAACGGCATTCAGATTTGAAATAAGTGCCTAGACGCCATCCATAACCATCCTGCCACACTTTAAGCCCTGGGCGGCACTGCCACATTATACATAATACATTTGTGTCGCGATAAGAAATTTGGAAGATTCATATCGCATAAAATTACTCGCAAGCACTAAATGACAATCGTCAATAGATAACGGTGAGTGAGACCTGACTCTGTATTGAAAATGTTTTCCAGTGATTGAAACGAATCTATAGCCTACTTACCAACATCCTGTAGTTTAGGAAGTCTCATTCCAGTGCTGGTGACGGTAGTTTCTGTTCTCCTCTCACCTCTCGTGAACTGGATATGGCGTTCTGTTCGATGGGTCGTCACCTCAGCTGAAAGATTCAAGTAAAATAAATAAAATATGTAAAATAAATATAATAAAATAAATTCTTAATTTTCACACGTATGCAGTTATGTAGTTGTCAGAAGTTGTAGTAATAATAATTTCAAACACATTGGTTGTGTTTGCTTCGTGATCCTGCACTGCAGGGATATCAAGGCGTGTTGAAGATTCATTTGCTGGTGTCATTCATTAGCAGATGGATGGCTACTAATAATAATCTAGCACATATCTTGACGTATTTATTTTTAAACAAATAATAATAATGTTAATTGTACATTCTGTTACTGATGTTGATTGTTGAAGATAATAACAGTGGGGCGCGGTGGTGTAGTGGTGGCGTCGTTGCCTTGAAGCTGGAAGGTTCGAGGTTCGAATCCACCTCAAGTCGCCGCGTAGGGACCTTGGGCAAGTCCTTCACTCGCAATTGCTCAGCGCTTCGGCGTGAAACTCTGATGCAGTGTCCGCTCTGCAGTCGGGAGCGCCTCTGAGCAGAGTGCTTGAAGGGGTGCTATAACAAGTGCACTATACAAACAAACAGAACAATAATAAAATAATAATAATAATGCCCCTGAATGCAGTAGAGTTCAGGGGCACTTTCGCCAGCCAGGAAATTGGACATTTTATTTTATAGCAGCAGTTAATATTCAAGTCCCTATACCTCAGACATAAAACGCTAAAATAATAATTAAAAAACGATAATAGATGACAGTTATAATAATAATAATAATAAGCATTGATAATAATATTCTATTGGAACATCGGGACTGATAAATAAAGTGTATCCTGGTAATCGTAGCATTTTTACGCATATAGTGAAAAGATTGCAAGTAGGCGAGACGGTTAACTCATTTTGTCAACTTCAGTTACATCCTTACGAGTTTCGTTTGCATATCGGTTCGAGTTTGAGAGGCAGTATATGTTGTTGACGCAGTAGCATTTATCGCTGTTCTCATTAATAATTCTAAAAGTTTGTTGTGCTTGACAATAATAAATCATAGAAGTCGATTTATGCATGCATCTGAATATTCAGATAAAAACGTGCATGCTGTGTATTGGTTGAAGTTTGTGATTCGCACGCAGGAACTATCTGGATTCTGACTGTTCTTCTAAGGTTTTCATTTGCAATTATGCAATTTGTCAATGACCTACCATACTATGGCATCTATAACACTACAAAAGTATATCTATAATAAAAAACAATCCAAAATGGCGGTAGTAATACCTGTACAGTGATAGATTCAATTATGTTAAGTAGGTATACTGGTTGCTTTTCAAAGCTGTTCAGTATCCATTCTCTTTGTGGTTCAAGTTTGATAGTGTGTGCAGATCTTAAGTCGTGAGGTGCCTTTGTAATGGCATGTAGTGTGTTACGACGCCACAGAAATTGTCGTCATTATTAAGTAGTAATATCACATGTTTGAACAAGGTCACGTGTGGAGGACACAATTGTGCATATTTCAAGAATTTTTTGGTTTAGGATCTCTCAGTTGCAGTTCGGTTTTGAGTTTGTTCTCCGTTCTTTCTTCCTTGTATGTTGATGTTCGGTGAAGTGATAAAATGAGGTGCTTGACAGTCTAGAGCTGCATAAAGATAAGTTCTAGTTTGCAGCAATGCCAAACAGTCCAAATAATTAGTACGCATATCACTAAAACATTGGAAGTTAAACAAACCATCACAAGTTCACAACGTAATTAAGCTTGCGATTTCATGCTCAATGTTGGATGCAATTATGGATGCAATTATAGATGCAATTGGAATTAGACGTGTACAAGTGGGGTTCAAGTTAAACAACTCAATAGGCTATGTTTAAACTAAAGTATCTGGCATCTTAGTTGCACATTCCAAATTTCTAAAGCGCTACTCCAAAGTAAAGCACAGCACACCAGCTTATTTCTGAGTGCTCAGCATGTCATTGCATTCTAAATCGTAATCGTAAATTTCTATAGTGCCAATTCAAGAGAAACTCCCAAGAGGCGCTCCCGACTTGACACCAAACCGCAATCAAAGAGAATGGTTTTCAAATGCTTTCGGAAAATGGACAAAAAGACAAAGAAGTTCATCATGGGGACTACCAGGTAACTTATTCCAGAAGATAGCAAAGACCATAGCAAAGCTTTTGTGCAGCACCGTGGAAGTTCCGAGTCATAGGGACAAATTCACCTTCATGGCAAAGCGAAGGAATCTGTTAGAATTCACAAAATCATGCAAATCGTTAAACTCACATGCAAACTGAAACCAAATGAGAAACCAGAGTTTGTTAGACAACACACAGATGGCAGAAATACTCGACCGAAAAAATTTCTACTTGCTTAAAATTACTGCAAAATGAATGCATAATGACATTTCTACCTTTTTTCCCTCAACCTTTGCAAATTTAGACAAGCAAAGATCTAGTATATAGTTAAACGTAAAGTACTTCTGCCATCGGCTTCAAGAGGGTGGGTGGTGGCTTAGGTGTGGCAACAAACACTGTTAAAAGATTTGAAAAAAATAAACCATAAACTGGACATAGTTAATGAAACTCCAGATTACTCACAGGCAATCAGACTGGGGAAAATTCATGAACGAAACATGAATAAGACGAGAACAACTTCTCAATTCACTGTAACTTTATTCTTATTCCTTCTAAAAACGTGAATACGTCACAGACTCGCAAAATCGATAAAGAAACAGTAGGAAATAAAAAGTAACTCTAAGTGTCCGTTTAAGCCTAGAAAAACTAGAGTCCAAAACTGTTCGGTTTGTTGCCACACACTAACGCCAGTTCACTCAAAAATCATACACGATAAGCCGTTGCTTACTCAAGCTCAATTCTGCAGTTTTAAAGGATATTTGGCTCCGCCTCTTAGAAATTTAAACACCAGAACTTTGTAACAGCCGTTAATTTTCAGATTGTAAAACTAAATAATAATTTCCAAAAATTATGCAGAGAAGCTTGAGTAAGGATACAATAATGCCCAATCAAAATGAACAGGTTATGGCAAGCTGTGACTCGTACAAGCACAAGTTCAGCACAAACAAGAAATTAAAGAAAGAGCATGTGCAGCCAATCATGTGTCTACACAGGCATAACCATAGAAAATTCGATACAAGTATCATGATCACTGAAAAGCTATTGCAAGATTACCAGAACTCCCTAGCCACTCAAGTACATAAAATGACTCAATCGAACATATAGTATGATGCAATAAATATTACTTTAACAAATTTGTCACATAATTTTTCTGGTAAAAGCCTGATCTGCAACTGAGTATCTGCCCAGCACCACAATACTTAAACTCAACCAGATAAAAAAAAATAATTCTCAGAAATTCAATAAATTGATGAACAAAGCTGTAAAATTGTATGCATAATCACAGTTTGGAACCTTATTCGCCAACAGAAATCCTCTCTTGAGAAAAACTTGACAAATGGACTTAGTTTCTTAATAAATGCTTCTTATGCCAACTTTGAGCACTGCTATCACAACAGCAACAGCACCTCTAAAAGGTTTATAAGGCAAATATTTTCAGCGTTTTCAAACAATGAATATATTTAATACCCTGTTTCATGCAGCTATGAAAAAATGGATGGTTAAGCCTCTATATCGTGGTTTTATGCTAAAGCTGCACATAGTTTATACTCTGGAGTTATACCACTTCTGGCTAGACATCTTGAAACTAGTTTTCTGTATGGTAGGTGAAGTACATTATGTACCTTACACTACTTTTTAAGTTCAATGCACCCATACATGGCAGTGTTGGGGCCCTATGGAATGGCTGTCCAGGGGATATAATTATGCTCAATTGCTTATCCTTAGACATATACATTGCAGTGCATTAATTAGTAAATGCCTAAGAAGTACAAAAACTTATGTAGTCTACAAAATATGCATGGCAATCCATTTACTTCAACATTTTCATCCAATATTCTCTGTTGCTGGCCCTATGGTCTGGAATGGGCTATCACCTCCATACCTGCGCCTGCTGCCAAGGGTACCCTCTGATGCATCATATCACAATCTTAAAATTGTCCTCCTCTTAAGCAAGATTGGGCAAGGAGCACTCCTGAGTAGTAACTTTGAAAGGATGCTAGATAAATCCCTGTAATGAATTATGAATGAATTTGCAACTAACACAGTACATTGTCAACAATTCAAAGGCTGAAGAAAATTGTTTTTGCACTGCAAAGCCCTTTAGTCAAGAAACCATCTATCCACTTAGATAACAGGTTTGAAAACTTCGCTCAGAACATGAATACAATGCTTTACTTTGATTCCCGTTCAAAAACATTAAGTTTCCTAAATCCTTTTGTCATTTTTTAAGCCTCAAGTGAAAGAAACCATAGCCACCCATTCACATTTCTGAGTGACTTTGTGTGTGTTAAGAATGTTTGTAATAACAATAATAATAATAAAAACAGACGCTAACATGATTCCCAATACTTTGTTAAAATTTATATTTACTTTCTTCTAGACTTCATAATCTGCTTGTGGCCAACAACCTCATTTAGTTTGTCGGGTGCAGTTAAACAAATTTAAGCAATAAAATAAGTGCGAGTGCTAGCAGAAATGGTCTAAAGTGCACATGGAGGAAAACTGAATTTGACTTCCCAAAATGTTGCCTATGTTTCCATAGGCAGCTTACAAGCAAAAACAATCCACTTTCAACTGTTCACTCACTAGCATAATCTTTTTTCGGGATAAGTTAGCTAGCACGGTTTATTCTTACAATGGTCAGCCCAGGCAGTGCCTTCCTTAGGAGCTGATGAAACTGATCTCTAAGAAATTATTAACCTTCCAGCTCTGCTCATTACCTAGTGCATCCCATCTGGCTATCTGCTACAAACCAAAGCAAACTGCTTAAACTACCATGCGAGCAGGAACCTTGAAGCAGCAAAGCAACATTGAAGAAGCATTATAACGGCAGCGTATTAACAAGTATGAAACAACAGTAAACAAGTAAATATCTATGCTCCTACGCTGGGAAAACTACAGACGCATCTCAAACAGAACTACTCGAGGAATACTAATATTTGCCGACTACGTTCCAATTTGCAAATATTAAAAGCAGCAGCGAAGAAAAGCAGCAAACAACCTTCAAGTCATTTTTTACGTTATTAAATGAAACACAAATGAGAAAAGAAATATTTAAAAGATTCAAGTAAAAATAGGAAAAATTATTATCATTAGCAATAGCATTTACTGTAATTAACTTGCCAAATTAAAAAAAGGCATCTAAATTTTGTTTTCAATTTAGCAAATTTTGAATGGCCATTTCAAATCACATTCTCAAATGCGTCGTCAAAATTAATTAACGTCATCATAACTTACGAATTTCAACACGCTCAGCCAACGTTCCAAATAAAGAAATCATAGCCATCAGTAAACCCTCAAAAGGACGCCTCATTTGGAACTTTTTTGACACACCTGAAGTAGAAACTCTAAGGCAAACAAACAAACAAAAAAAGTTACAGCCACAAACTCGGCAGCAGCAAACGCTAGAAAACATTGACCAGGGACAAATGACGAGAGGTCACTAGAGTGCAGCCACTACAAAGCTCTGCTTCTTAGCCGAAGACTTTGTCGGTGCATTTCAGACTGTAAGCGGAGCGGACCAACTACTAGAGCACAACGTCCGGTCATGCGTAGCAGCTGCTTACTTTCAACAAGAACTTCCGCCCAGGTCGTAGCGATGCCGTGTTCGTTGCGAGCCTCGCACGTGTATTCCGCTTCATCGTTGACTGTGATCGACTCGATGATAAGTACGCACTTGCCCGCAGAATAGTGGATCTGGATGTGTTCGGTTGAAGTTATCTTCTTGCCGTCCTGTAACAGTATCGGTGAGAGACGTTTGTTAGAAATTTTACGAGAGACAAGAAATTCTGCTGCTCACTGGTGACCACCCGTAACTAATACTTTTGGGTTTTAACAAATTTCTTTGAACTAAAGTATCGGTGAGAGACGTTTGTTAGAAATTTTACGAGAGACAAGAAATTCTGCTGCTCACTGGTGACCACCCGTAACTAATACTTTTGGGTTTTAACAAATTTCTTTGAACTAAAGTATCGGTGAGAGACGTTTGTTAGAAATTTTACGAGAGACAAGAAATTCTGCTGCTCACTGGTGACTACCCGTAACTAATACTTTTGGGTTTTAACAAATTTCTTTGAACTAAAGTACCCATGATGATACAGAAAGTGAGACTGAGATATTCACGTTTAGAAACCTTGGAAAAATACCCACGTGATCTATGTTTTGCTTTGCATTTTTCAATCTTTCGTTAACAAAACCTAACCATGACCATTGTATTTTACCCCTCCTGAAAAAATCTCTGCGGATGCCCATGATCCAAATCCAGGTCAGAGAAGCAATGCAGACATCCATGGAAATCCATCCCCACGCCACCCTGAAACACATGAAATTCATCTCCTCCGTATTGCATTTCAATCCGAGAGAACGTACCTGGTACCAGGTTATCTCTGGCTCTGGAAATCCGATGACGTCACATTCAAGTACGATTGTCTGATTGACGAGAACTTCAATTGCTTCAAGTCGTCTTGTGAACTGAGGTGCCTGGTGGTCAGCAGAGATGGTCATCGTAACTGAACACGAAAGAACGAAAAGTTCTTAGAGAACGAAGACCACGAAGCACATAATCAAAACAAACAAGACTTCACAGCGCAGAATCCATACAGAAACTGTCTTTAGACCCAAGATCCACTGACCATTTTTAAGCATATTTGAAAGATGCATGTGTTACTTATCCCTTGTTACTTATCCCTTGTTACCTATCCCTTGTTACTCATCCCTTGTTACCTATCCCTTTTTACTTATCCCCTGTTACCTATCCCTTGTTACTTATCCTCTGTTACTTATCCCTTGTTACTTATCCCTTGTTACTTATCCCTTGTTACTTATCCCTTGTTACTTATCCCTTGTTACTTATCCCTTGTTACTCATCCTCTGTTACTTATCCCTCAGTCTGGAATGGGCTCCCTTGGTGCTACATTTGCTCCTCAGGGTCCACTTGATAAGCTCTACTCTAATCTCAAAGTGTCCCTTTTAGACATGTGGGAGTGGGGTCTGGAGCACTTTTGAGAAGAAGTCCTGAAGTGGGTGTTGTATAAATCTTTGTAATGAATGAATGAACGTACGATGCCAGTGTAATCTCACACACAATGTTAGAACGAGCAATGTTGTAGAAAAATGGGAAAAGAAAGTTTTTTCCCAGGAGAGACATTTTACTGAACTAGTGTCCAGAACCACTGCATGGTAAGGTTAGATATAAGTCAAAATTTAAATTCAAAATTTAAAATGCAAATAAGATATTATTTCCTAAGGCTCTTCACATTTGCATATGTGGGAAACATGGCCACATGTACAAACAATGCATCAACCATAACCACATTTTTTATTGCTTTCAGCATCTCACAAACATAATATACACAAGTACGCTATAACCTATATATATTGGTCACCAAAAAGCATAGAAAGAGAAACCTTTAAGGGGCCATCATCCCGCTGACAGGGCTGTAATGTAATGTTGTAATGTAATGTATTTCCTGAACCAAAAAACATAATACAATTATGGCAGTGAATATTAGAATTTAACGTAATTTGGCTAACAAGGAAGACCCAGAAGGGGTGAACATCCAACTAATAGAGCCACCCAATAATCATATAATATAAGAAATAAAACACAATATCACATGACAACCAGTTCATTCAATTGCAGGAACACGAAGATCTAATATCGACAAATAGAATACAATGTTGCCCATGTACATGAAAAAGCATACAACATAAAATATGGTAAAAGATGACAATAGCATTCATTGTCGTTACCTTCGTATTCTTGCATCTCTTCCTTCTTTCTTTCGAGGATCATCTTCTGAATCTCTTCCCTTCTCTGGATTTCCGTAACAGTCTCCTTCCTAACAACGGTCGTCGTTGTCGTCTCCCTTCTGGAAACTCGGGGAGAACTAGTCTCTGATCCAGATAAAGCTGCAGACACGAAAAGAAAGCAGAAACTGCTTGAAAATCAATTTAACGATAAAAATGCACAACAACGTTTAATCCTTTACGCGTTTGCCCCGAGTATATCCGCTGAAAACGGGCTTAAAATTTAAAAATGAACGGGTAAAGGGTTAAATGTAATTACAAGAGTCAACTAAGCATGAACTGTTGGTAGTTTTACGAGGTATGAATGCAGTTGTTTCGTTAGAGGTAGACGGCAACATAAGAAAAACACTTTTTGGTCTGGTTTATTTTCTCAAATATTGCGGTAGGCAATTAATGGATCTTGGCAAGGCAATCATTTTCCACATGTCTTCAGCTACTCAGCAGAGCTAATTTTTTTCTGGGATCATGTATTTCCTCCCCCCCCCCCCCCCCTAAAATAGCCTAGCCATGCACATTTCACTTTCGAGAGGTTCTTTAGCAAAGGGCACGCATAGTCGCAGTCATAATCAGACCATAATGACCAAGAATGTGTTTGGTTCAGTTTTTTAAACTAGTAACCCTTATCAAAATCTAAAAAGACATGCAACATGTCAGAGAGAGAAGACTCACGCAAAACCGTAAGATACGCCGTCGTCACGCAAGTTCCCGCTTCATTCACAGCCTTCACCGTGTATTCTCCTTCGTCCTCCGGCAAGACTCCAAAGATGATAAGAATGCAGCGATCCTCCTCGTACGTTATCCTGAAGTCCGCCGACTGACGTATCTCCATCCCGTCAACGTACCACGTCACGTCCGGCCGGGGAGTTCCGATGACACGACATTCGAGGATCGCCTTCTCGCCGTCCATGACGGTGACGTCGGAGAGCGGCAGCTCGAAGACCGGCGCCATGAACGCGATCGCCGAGACGTAGCAGCTCTCCTGGGCGAACTGCATCGCCTCGTCGGTGAACTCCGTTGCGTACTTCCTCATCACCTCCATCTCCTCGTTCCGCATCATCTCCATCTCTTCATGGGTCACTTCGGTCGCTCTCTCCCCCATCTCGTGCTGCGACCTCGTCATTCGCCATTCCATGTCCGCCTGGCTCAGCGTGATCTCCGCCTCCGTCGGGATGATGGCAAACTTCTGGATGTGGGCGAGATGGGCCGACGCCTCCGCCCTCTCGTGTCCGTGGATGCGCGCCTCGAATCTGTATCTCTCAACAACTGCTGGCTCGTACTCAGGCTGGACTTCGGATGGAATCATGTAGACCTCCTTAATCGTGTTGACGTATTCCTCGGCGACGCTTTCCGGCGCCGAGATCTCCTCCACCGGCATCACCAGCGTCACCGGTTTGTCGTCCTTCGCCGGTGCTCGGAACTCGCAGGCGATAAGAGCTGGAGACGTCCACTCTTCGTGGTACTCACCCATTCCCATCACCCGCTGCATGTTCAACACCTGTTCCTGGATCGAGACAAGCGAAGGTTTCGCCGCTTCGGAGTCGGCCTTTTCGAAGTCGACGAGAGTCAACGACTCCTTCGTGATCTCCTTCTTTACGTCCTCTGTCTGCAGCTCGCCGATCTTCAGCGGTTCGAGCACGGCAGCTTCTTGCTGCTTCACGAGCGAAACCTGAGGCTGCTCTTTCTTGGCGGCGACAAGCTCTTCCTTGATTTCCTCCTGCTTTGGAACTTCCTTCGTAAATTCTTCCGGACCAACGTCTGTTCTTCCCTCTTCGTCGACGCCCTTCTGTACGACGACCAGGGTCTGCGGTCTTATCCTTACGTCGGCTGCGCCCAGCTCGACCACCACCTCCTCTCCGGGCACGGTTGGTTCGGCCGCTTCGAAGAAAATCTCTTCCTCCTCCTCCTCTGATAGATGATCCGTGGCCGGTGCAACGTGAGTCGGTTGCTTGCTTCTGGTGCTGGACTTCGACAAGTCGTACTGGATCTCTTCACCGGCCATGATCTGCGTGTTCATGTCCTCCATGTGCTCCTCCAACGAGCCCTCGGAAAGGACGTCGCTGACAGCCTCCGCACGGGTCTCCTCGATACTCTTGACGGCTGGATGGGCCAGTTCCGCCCAGATCTCAGTGCCCTCCGTGATGGTTGGAGACGGAATTCCCCTCGCCAGCTCCTCGATATCTTCTTCCGCTAGCTTGGCAACCTGAGTCGACGCTAAACTGGAAAGCGGGTGCTCCTTCGTAGGAAGGTCCAGCTGGACTCTTATCTCTTCGCCGACTCTCGTCTCGGTCGTAACGTCCTGGAAAAGCGTCTCCGCCATTTCCTCGGCGAGCCGGGCGAACTGAGTACCGGTTCGAGCCAATTTCGCCTCTTCGACGGCCGGCTTCGACAGTTCGAGCACGATGTGCTCGGGCTGCGTCGTTTCCATGGTGATCATGCTCGACTCCTCGAAGTGATCCAACGAGAGTTCCTCGCGCTGGGCGCCAACCAAGGTCTCCGTTTTCGATTCGACGGACGGAACGGAGAACTGGACGACCACCTGTTGCTCCCGCGTGGCGTCAATCGGCATGACGGAGATCTCTTCGAAGTTTTCGTGCGATGGTTCTTCCGTGACGGGTGCCGCCAGCGTTTCCTCCTTCCCCTTCGTCTCCGTCTGGACCAGCTGAACGTAGACCTGTTCGTGGTGCGTCTCCTCCGTCGTCTGCGCGTAGATGTCTTCGATGCCCTCGACCGGCGCCTTCTCTTCGACAGGGGCGACTAACGTCTCCCTCTGGTCCTCACCCACGGGTCTGGTCAGCTCCACAACGATCTCCTCCTCCTTCGTAGTCTCGGTGACTTGAGCGGCGAAATCGTGTGTTAATTCGATGGATTCCTTCTCTTCGACGGTGCCAACCATTGTGACGTTCTGCTGCTTCTGGTCCTGCTGAGACAGATCCAACTTGATCTCTTCCTCAAGCGTCTTCTCCGTGACGTGCTCGCCGATATCAACGACATCCTCCACCGTCGGCAACTCAACGAGCGGCTCGACCAGCGTTTCCTTAAGTCCCTCGACCGACGACTGAGCAAGCTCCACTTTGTAGTCCTCCTGCTGCGTGGCCTCGCTCGCCTCTCCGATCAACTCCTCCGCAGACTCGATCGTCTCCTTCTCCTCCACGGCTGCCGTCAGCGAAATCTTCTTATCATCGACTATCGGTTGAGCCAACTCAATCACAATCTGTTCTTCCTTCGTCACCTCCAGCGACGTGGAAAAGATCTCCGATACATCCTCCGCCGGCGCCTTCTCTTCAACGGGCGCCACAAGAGTCGTCGTCTTTTCCTCGAGCGATGGTCTCGTCAGCTCCACGATTATCTCCTCCTCCTTCGTCGTCTCAACGTCAGCCTGGATTACCATCTCGAATATCGACTCCACGACCGGTTTGTCGTCAACGGGAACGGTCATCATCTCCTTCTTCTGCTTCACGGCTGGAGTGACGAGATCGATCGTGTATTCCTCGTGCTCCGTCGTCTCGCTTGCTCCGCTGGCGATGAGGTCGAACGCCGATTCTTCCACGTTCTTCTCGACGACCTGGTTGACGCGCGTCTCAGCCTTGGTCTCGACATCCGACGTCGCTAGGATCACGACAACATCGTGCTGCTGTGAAGAGTCCACGACGTCTTGGACGGTTTCGGACGTGACTTCCTCCGGGAGCTCCGTGAGAAGAACATCGGCTCTCAGCTCCTTCTGGACCGTGATGAACGACGACGTGACTTCGATGTCGATCTCCTGTTCCTCTGCGGCTTCGTCTTCTTCCAATATGACAAACGTTTCGATGAATTCCTCCGAGTATTCATCAGTGGCGACGACAACCCGCGTCTCCATCTGATCCTCGACCGACGGCTGCAGAAGTTCGATCTTATACTCCTGCTCCTGCATGGATTCGGCAGCGGACGACGCGTAGATGTCCTCGGCCGTGTCCTCCGGCTGTTTGGTGATGAACGTCAGCACCCTGGTCTCCGTCTTTTCCTCCAGCGACGGCCGACCCAGGTCGATGACGATTTCCTCTTCCCGCATCGACTCCTTCGGAAGGGAATCGACAAAGTCAAGAGTCGCCTCGGTTGTGAATTTCTCCGTTACGGACTGGACCTGCACTTCCTGTTTCTTCTGGATCGGATGCTCCAGGTGGACGACGTACTCTTCCTGCTGGGTCGACTCGGACGCCGCCGTGGCCACCAATTCCTCGGCGGCCTCGATGGTAAGCGTCGCCAGAACCGTAACGACTCTCGTTTCCTGTTTCATTTCGACGGACGGCTGAGACAGCTCGACCCGATACTCACGCTCCTCGGTTGACTCCGTTGCCCCGACGGCAACAAGATCCTCGGCCGCCTCAACGGATAATTTTTCCACGACGGAAATCACTCGGGATTCCCTCCTTTCGCCGACCGAAGGTTTGACGAATTCGACGACGTATTCCTGTTGCTGCGTAGACTCGCTGGCCGCTTGTGCCGCAAGATCCTCCGCTGCCTCAATCTCGAGTCTCGTCGTGATGGTCGTTACGTGAGTCTCCTGTTTTATTTCAAACGATGGATGTGCCAACTCAATTCGGTAATCTTCGTGCTGCATGGACTCGCTAGCAGCAGAGGCGATAAGATCTTCAGCCGCCTCAGCCGGGAGCTGTTCAATAACCGTTGTGACCCGGGTTTCTTTCTTTGACTCAACCGACGGCTTAACCAGCTCGACCCGATATTCTTCGTGCCGAGTGGATTCGCTCGGAGCGGAATCAACCAAATCTTCGGCTGCCTCGACTGGAAGTTGTTCTACCACGGTTGTTACCTGAGTCTCCTTTGTCAGTTCCACCAGCGATCTAACCAGCTCAACTCTGTACTCTTCCTGCTGGGTAGACTCACTTGCGGCGGAGGCAATAAGATCTTCAGCCGACTCAACCGGAAGCTGCTCCACCACAGTTCTAACTAGAGTTTCCTGTTTCGACTCCACTGATGGCTGAGCCAGTTCAACTCTGTACTCGACATGATGGCTCGATTCGCTCGGAGCGGAATCAACCAAATCTTCGGCTGCTTCGACTGGAAGTTGTTCTACCACGGTTGTTACCTGAGTTTCCTTTTTCAGTTCCACAAGTGGCTTAACCAGCTCAACTCTGTACTCTTCCTGCTGGGTAGACTCACTTGCGGCGGACGCAATCAGATCCTCAGCCGACTCAACCGGAAGCTGTTCCACCACAGTTCTAACTAGAGTTTCCTGTTTCGACTCAACTGATGGCTGAGCCAGTTCAACTCTGTACTCTTCATGCTGGGTAGACTCACTTGCGGCGGACGCAATCAGATCCTCAGCCGACTCAACCGGAAGCTGCTCCACCACAGTTCTAACTAGAGTTTCCTGTTTCGACTCAACTGATGGCTGAGCCAGTTCAACTCTGTACTCTTCATGCTGGGTAGACTCACTTGCGGCGGAGGCAATAAGATCTTCAGCCGACTCAACTGGAAGCTGTTCCACCACAGTTCTAACTAGAGTTTCCTGTTTCGACTCCACTGATGGCTGAGCCAGTTCAACTCTGTACTCTTCATGCTGGGTAGACTCACTTGCGGCGGACGCAATAAGATCCTCAGCCGACTCAACCGGAAGCTGTTCAACGACAGTTCTTACTCGAGTTTCCTGTTTTGACTCCACTGATGGCTGAGCCAGTTCAACTCTGTACTCGACATGATGACTCGATTCGCTCGGAGCGGAATCAACCAAATCTTCCGCAGCTTCAGTTGGAAGTAGATGCAGAATACTCGTTACCCGGGTTTCCTTTTTCCGTTCCACCAGCGGTGTAACAAGCTCAACTCTATACTCTTCCTGCTGAGTAGACTCGCTAGCGGCGGATGCGATAAGATCTTCAGCCGACTCAACCGGGAGTTTCTCCACCACAGTTGTTACACGAGTCTCCTGTTTCGACTCCACTGATGGCTGAGCCAGTTCAACTCTGTATTCGACGTGGTGAGTTGATTCGCTTGGAGCGGAATCAATCAGCGGTTCGGCTGCTTCGACCGGAAGCTGCTGCACGATGCTCGTTACCCTGGTTTCCTTTTTCAGTTCCACAGACGGTCGTGAAAATTCCACTCTGTACTCGTGCTCCTGGGTTGACTCTGGGGCCGCGGGTGCTACGAGGTCCTCGGCAGCTTCAACTGGCAGTTTCTCCACGACCGACACCACACGTGACTCTCTGCGCTGCTCAACGGATGTCTTAACGAGCTCAACGACGTATTCGTGTTCCTGCGTCGACTGGCTTGCGGCCGATGCGATCAAATCGTCGGCCGCTTCAATCGGCAGTTTCTCGATCACGGACTGCACTCTCGTCTCCTTCTTCGCTTCAACGGACGGCTGCGTCAACTCTATCGTCACGTCAAGCTGTTGCGTGAACTGTGATACGACGCCCGGAATGCCCTCTGCCGCCTCAATGGACAACCTCTCGGAAACCGTCTGGACGTGGCTCTCACGTTTCTCACTCACAGACGACGCTCCGAAGTCAACGACGATCTCCTGTTGCCTCATGACTTCCGCTCCGGTGGGAGCACCAAGATCGAGCGTGGCCTCTTCGGGCAGTTTCTCCACGATGGTCGTGACTCTGGTCTCCGGTTTGATCTCGACTGCGGGCTGGAGGAACTCCACGCGGATCTCCTTCTGCTCCGACATCTCGGCGCCGGTGGCGTACAAGTCCCGAGCGATCTCCTCGACCTGTCTAGTCACCTGAGCGACGACGCGTGACGGGTTGGCGCCTCGGATAAACGCCGTGGCAACGTCCGACTGTATCTCGACTTGCTTCGTCGCTTCCGGAACGAAAGCCTCGACCGTTTCCTCCGTTTTCTCGACCGGCACGTCCTCTCGCTTCGGCGATATCCTCCTCGGCACCTGCCACTTGACGTCGGCCATTAGGATCGTCTCCTCGTAGCCGCGTTCCTCGATCTCCAGTTCTTCCACGACCTCCTCCTCGAACTTCTGGGTCACCTTCTCCTCCTGGATTTCCTTCCTCAGCTTCTCCATGTTTTCCAGGAAGCGTCTGGTCTTCGCCTGGAACTCCGTCTCGTCCATGGAAGACGTCGAGATGATCGACTCCGTCTGTGAAGCTGTCGCCTCTTCGCTGTCGGGGATGTATTCGTAAACTGAAATGTAACAAAAGATCTTTAAAACCATGCGCACGCAAAACCACAAGACATTATTTTGTTATAGCACATAAAACAAGAACAATGCCCTCATCTTGCAACAATATAGACGATAAATTAACCAGTAACAGTCTGATGACATCAGTTTCGAAATTTCATCCCCACACATGTACTTAAGTGAACAAACATTTTATAATATTATATTATACAGACCTTAATCCATAATTCACTCATCAGACTCGTCGTTATTGACGATTATTTTTCATTATCCTAACTCTAAACGGCAGCTATTGTACCTTATTGCGTTTGTGCAATAAAGGAATAGTAGTAATTGTACTATTATTGTAGCATAGTATCAATAAAGGAATAGTAGTAAATGTAGTATAGTTATAGTATCAATAACATAAGCCGGATTACTCCAACTGAATGCTATGCTAAGATAAGATAAGACAAGCTAAGATAAGATACAAATATTCTTTAACTGACAAATTGTTACCCGCAATTTGTTGTACAGACATGATACTAAACATACTGTGACATTATCTGACAAAAACTGAAATCAGTTTTAACCTAACAAGGAAATCATTTTAACAAGGATGCTTTTTTAAATGCCAGGTAAACCAAAGTGCAGCACAAATAGTGGTCATCATAGGAACATACCTTGTATCGGATTTAGGATTATGAGTGTCATTTTAAAACATTTGACTTTGATTGGCTCCATGGATATTTAATGTAGGCTACGCTTTTTTACCATGTCTGTACACGAAAATGCGGATAGCAATTGGTTAATTAAAGATTATTCCTATCTTATAAATCCTATCTTATTACGCTAGAGAATAATTTATCGGTTAATATCAGTATGATCCAAATTTACCTTCGACGACAAGTTGAGCTTTCGTCGTAGCCTTCCCGTATTTGTTGACTGCAAGGCACTCGTAGTTTCCGTTGTCCTGCGGGAACACTTCCACGATGAACAGCATCACCTCTCCGGTCTCCTTGTTGTACGACGTCCGGAAGTCCGGGTTGTCGTAGACGATCTTCCCGTTGTGGTACCACGTGATCTCCGGCATCGGGTTGCCGCGGACCTTGCAGACGAAGCGCACCTCGTCTCCGTCCATCACCTTCTGCGACTGCAGCTCCCAGATGAAGACCGGCGGAGATCCCTCCAGCTGGAGCTGGACTTCCTGTCGCTGAGTCTCGACTGTCTCGATGTACTTCCTCTTTTCGATCTCGTACCGACTCAACTCCTTCTTCGTCTCGGTGAGTTCGATCTCCATCTTCACGCCTTTCGGAGCGGCCTTCTGGAGGATCGTCAGCTGCGACGTCTCGATCCTCGGCTTCGGAAGCTCGAACTCGAGCTGGATCTCCTGCGGCCGCTTCTTGTGGTCGATGGCGACGGTCTCGGAGAATCGTCGGTGCTGCAGTAGCGGGATCATCAGCTCCTGTCGCTGGGTGGCGATCGCCTCGGCTCTCTGCTTCAGCTCGATCATCTTCTTCTCCGTTAGGGTTCGTTGTGGCGTCACCTGGACCTCCAGTTTCATTCCCTTCGGGACGGATTCCCTGCGAACCTGCAGCTCGGATTTCTCCTTCTTCGGCTGCGGAAGCTTGAACTGCATCGCCATTTCTTTCAGCTTCTGCTTGTGGTCGATTGCGATCGTCTCCGAGAATCGACGAGTCTCACGGATGCTGATCGGGAGTTCGGTCTTCACGACTTCGACTGTTTTGCTGACGATCTTCTCGACGCCTTCCTCCTCGGATGAGGACGGCACTGAATGAAAAAGGAAATTAAATGCAAACACTATTGACAGGCTGAAAAAGGCAGCATATGTAGCACTGTTTAGTTTCAATTTGACAGCTTTTTTGTGTTGGACCATATTCATTCATTCATTCATTCATTCATTCGGACATTTATATAGCGCTCCTTCAGGAAAAAACTACTCAGAGGCGCTCCCGACTCCAGCACGCCCAAATAGAACAGTTTTAAGTTTAGTGCACGATACATCAATCGTACTTAAATTTCTCATGCAACGAAGTCATATTTCACTCTCATTTTAAGTACTGGCAAGCTGTTTCCGTTAAATCAATTAATTAATTAATATAAACCTTGATGTAGCACCCCTTCACGTAACCTACTCACAGGCGCTCCTAGCCCATCCACGGCTGAAATGAACAGTTTCAGAGATGCGTGACAGGCTGAAGAGTTTGTCCTTGGTGGCAAGAATAGCTCTAATGGAAGGCCAGTTATACTCCCTTATTTTCCCCCCCAGCTATGAAACCTTTAGAAATACATGCGCACATTGGCACCACTCAACTAACTTTAACCCAAGAATGTCGTATACAAACACATACAACTTCAAGCACAAGTAGTCATACTGCCAATTGTACTGTACATCTACAGCATTCTGCCAGTTGTTCTTTGGAATAAACGAATAAACAAGCACACATGCGTACGAAAAGTCCCGCTCTTGGTCATAAGCTTTATCCGACCAATCAGCTAAAGCAATAAATAAATATGACCTCGCTTTTCTACATCTGCCGCTAATTTTTCCCGCTCAAAACCGAATTATCCAGCAAGCGTCGAAACTCACACTTGACAAAGAGATGGCAGTGGGTGACCGCCGTTCCGAGGGAATTCTCCGCCTTGCACATGTACTCCCCCTCGTCCTCCGGGAAGACTTCCACGACGACGAGCGTACTCTCCCCACGGTTGAAATCCACGTGGATCTTGAAGTCCTGACTCGGTTGAATCGGTTGGCTGTTGAAGTACCAGGTGACGGTTGGCATCGGGTAACCACGAAAGAAGACCTGGAAGATGACGCTTCCGCCGTCGTTTACCGTCTGGTTTCGCAGTGGCAGGGTAAACCTCGGTGGTTCCTCTTCCACCGGACCGAGCGGAATGACGGAGCAGGGTTCGGACAGCGGAACAGGTGGAACGCCTTGCTGGAAAACCTCTCCGCTTGTCTGCGTTGATTGGATGAATTCGATTGTGATGTCTCTCTCCGGACCGGGCTGTTGTGCTGGTACGGGGCGCACTGGTACCTTTTCCAGCTCTGCAATCAGACGTTACAAAATCATTCAAGTTTCAAATGAAAAGCATTGTATTGAATTAACGCATTTATAAAGCACCTATAATAGGGTGAATTGTTCAGCGGTGCAAAACCTCGTGAGTAGTAGGTAGCAGGTTTTCAGATTAAGGAGGATGAAGAGAAACAGCCAGAAGAAGATATAGGTTTGAGAAAAGCAAATGATGATGAGGGATGACCAAAATTTTCCATCCGCAGTTTTTACTTTCAGGCCTATTACATGCTTGTTCTCGTATATGCCTGCATGCCAAAGTAAAATGAAATCAGTATGTGAAGCAGTTATATCATCAAGTGGTAACTTCTGTAATGTCGCACAAATCGCAGGAAGGTCAACAGCTAGAAGATGAGCCTGTTGAGACTGAAATCGCCTTTAATACATTCACCATGAAATGCGCATATCTCTGCATAAACACTTGAAATCTTCGACTGGCTTTTTATCACTGCATGCATAAACTGCGAGATCATCTATCTGGTGGTAGCCGACACGCAACTGGTCAATGCCCCTATATTCTTCTCAGACAATGTGTGGGAAAGCTCTCATCCACATCCTCATCTCGCTCACTGCACTCTGCTAGTTGTCTTGATCTTCTTGTTCCCAGAACTAGGACTGCTCACGCCCAACATTGGGTGTTTAATGTCCTTCCAGTTGAAATCACCATCATCTCTCTGGTCATCCTCATTGGTCTCTCATTCTTTAAGGGCATATCTCCCCCCTGAAAAAGCCTCTGATTTAAGTCATTCTACAAAAGGTGCTATATAAATCGATAGATATGATACGATGCTTTTGGGCGCGCGGGAGTCGGGAGCGCCTCTGAGTAGTTTTTTACTTGAAGGAGCGCTATATAAATATCAGAATGAATGAATGAATGATGCTGTGTCCCATGATAACCAGTTGGATAACTAATCAACTGAGTATCTTTGAGAGCAACATAATTATCGCTAGAAACTGAAAAGTGGAAACAACATTGAGCAGCATACTTCTGACGCGTAGGTAGGTCTTGGTGGTGGCCTCTCCAAGGGCGTTTGTTGCCCTGCAGATGTATTCTCCGGTGTCTTCCAACGCAGCATTCGTTATGGTCAGTATAGTCAGCGTCTTGTCATAGGTCAGCGTGATACGCTGCGTGTTTGTCAGTGGCAGACCATTGTACAGCCAGATGACCGTTGGCTCCGGTTCAGCCGACACCTGACACTCAAACCTATCAGACAAAACATGGCAATGTCACGGAGTTCAACATGCAGTGCAAACTGAGTGCATTCTAAACAATTGGGCCAGATGCACCAGATATTCCTATAAGATATTCGTATGAGATATTCGTATAAGATATTCCTATAAGATATTCCTATAAGATATTCCTATAAGAGATTCATATAAGATATTCCTATAAGATATTCCTATAAGATATTCCTATAAGATATTCATATAAGATATTCCTATAAGATATTCATATTAGATATTCCTATAAGATATTCCTATAAGATATTCCTATAAGATATTCAAATAAGATATTCAAATAAGATATTCATATAATATATTCCTATAAGATATTCAAATAAGATATTCATATAATATATTCATATAATATATTCCTATAAGATATTCAAATAAGATATTCATATAATATATTCCTATCATGCGATATCAGTTTCTGAAATGCATTAGAATAGTTGCAAATTATATCAACAAGCCACAAGCACTGAATAATCAACTCAATCTAACTATCACTGCCACTGAATTCTGAGGATTCCAGCATTTCAATGTCTTGCAAAAGACGAGACAGACAACTATCTGCACATACCTAATGGTGTCGCCTTCGTTAGCGTCTGTAATTGGCATCAAGGTGCGACTAAATGTTGGCGAACTTTCGACGACACGAGTCTCCTGTTCTCCCACAACTGTGACCTTCTCCTTCTTCACGGATACAGTTTTCTCCGTGATTGTCACCTCAGCATCGGGAGCTGGAAAACAGTAATGGAAGAAGCCAGTCAAGCTGAAGCCAAAAAGATCTGCCATGTGCATTTATTTTGTATGACCCTCAACTTGTGCAATAAAACTGATTAACAATAAGTTTCACAATCATTAGACACCTGCTGAAATTCTGAATATGCTTTCGTACAAACATATTTAAAACCAGAAATGCACGTTTGAAAATTACAGGTTTTCAGAGTACTGCACAAAATTGAGAAAATGCCAAGTTATGAGTATGCTCAATTTTAACTGCATTTGGCAGGAGCCCTACAGATCATAAGTCGGCTACAATTTACCATTTCACCATTCCATCACGCTTTCATGTAATTAGTTCAAGCGAAAAAACTTATTTCGAGAAACAACAGAGTGCAAAGAAAGTAATGGGCAGAACGTTATTATTTTCTCAAAGGTCCATCTGAGCATACGACTCATGCCTCTTTTCTTTCTCCGTGGCTGGACTGGGAGCACTCCTGACCTATGAGAAAAATTTCTTGAAGGGGCACTATACAAGTTCATAGAATTAATGAATTACTCACGAACAACGACGACGTTTGCTGTGCACGTCGCACGACCCGCGATGTTTGAAGCGCGGCACGAGTAGACCCCGACGTCGTTCGGCTCAGCAATGGTGATCGTCAGAGTGCACGTCCCGGTGTCCTGGTCAAACGTGGCTCTGTGGCGAGGTGTGAAAATCAAATCGACCTTGTCCTTCAACCACGCAATGTCCGGCTGCGGCGCTCCAGTGACCACGGCAGTAAACGTACACGAGTCACCCTCGCGAACGACGCACGGCTGGATGGGACTCGTGAATCGCGGCGGCTGCCCGCTCGTCCTCTTCACGATCTTCTTGATGACGGTAACCTCCTTTTCGGTTACCGTCTTCCGTTCCTCGATGTCAAGCGTGTCCTTCGTGACGTCCTGGTGCTGGATCGTTACCTTCACGTCCCTTGACGGCTCGACCAACGGTCCGGCCGGTTTCGGCGCGGGTTTGACGGTCAGCGTGCATTCGGTCACTGCCTGACCGCCGGGGTTTTTCGCGATGCAGCGGAACCGACCCTGGTCGTCCGGGAGACAGTCGACGATGACGAGGTCGATTCGACCGGTCAGCTGGTCGTAGGTGATGACGAAGTCCTCGCTTTTGTCGATGCATCTGTGGTTGTGGTACCAGGAGATCTCTGGCATCGGTTGACCGGTGACTACGCAGGATAGGGTGACCTCGCGACCGTCGGTGGCAACCACGTTGTCCAGGTTCTTGGTAAACTTCGGAGGAATCGGCTTTGGCTCTGGTGCTACAGAGAAATGGGAAACGCTTAAAGTTAACGGAATTTTCTGGAAAAATTCGTAATTACGAGATAGCCAACGTTAGTAAGAGAAAATAGAGCAGAGCCTCCATTTGTCTTTAGTGGAACGTAGGGTAGATGCTCATTTACCATTTGTTGGTCTTTTTTAGTCATTTTAGACTTGAGACCAGTGCAAAGCACGCATAACTTGTAAATTTTTCTGGCAAAAACTAAGTACCGTAACAATTTTTGCTGCCAGAGTGAAATCCCTCTACAATTTTTCCCCCCAGATTCATTCTGATTTCTGATAGACTCCACTCACATACTCAAATTCACAACCATCAGACTGCAGACCAATCATGCTATTAAAGATTACATGCAGTAGCATTAATAGAGCCTTGGCCTCTTATTTGCCTCTGAAAATGGTTCTCTCCAGTATCGGCTTGGCCAGGAGTGTCTCTGAATAGGTATTTTTTAAGAAACGTTATATCAAGCTTGCATTGAATGACTGAATCATCCGGTGGGTTCTACAAGTCCTTCAAGTCTTTTTTCTCTGGCCGTGGCTGGGCTGGGAGCGCCTCTGGGTAGTTTCTTGAAGGGGCACTATACATGTATAAATGCTCTGAATGAATGAATGAATGAATGGATAAGAAAATTTAGCAAGCAGTAGCATTGGCTATTATTACCAAAGACGTGAAGCGTAGTGCTGCTGATGGCTTCTCCCAGATTAGACGACGCTTTGCAGGTGTAGACTCCGCTGTCTCTCTGCGTCACATCCCTTATCTCTAGAATGCTCCTCTCATCCACAAACGTCTGGATGTACTTTGACGATGGCACAATCTCGATGCCATTGACGTGCCACGTGATACGCGCTGGAGGATACGCTTTGACCTGAGCCTCAAGTCTACACAAACAGACAAACACCAAAATATCTAATTAATTAATCTACAATTAGTCAGTTGATAATTAATTAAACCTTTTCGTGAGGTGCTTAGCAAGGAAGTCATATGAAGCAACTTCAAGCAAGGATGGCGTGTGAACAAAGGCTTCAAGGTCCGGGGTGTATTTTTCCTTGGAGAGAAGATGAGTGAGGAAGATCTTATTGAGACCTGCAAATTACAAAATTCTTCTTCGTGGCTTCGAAAATGTAGATGAAAAACTTTCTTCAAGAAGGCAACAACTGGAGATCTGAGAGGACACAATTTGAAACCATGTCACGAGCATGTGCATTTAGACATTAGAAAAGTCTTTTTCAGCTAAAGAATGGCGGAACGCTTGAACTGACTACCTCAGGAAGTAGTAACTGCTCCTGGATTGCAAACTTTCAAACGAAAATTGGACACTAGGATGGACCGACATAGGCACTAAAAGCTTATAGCTTACTTAGCCCATTAACTGCAACTGTTATTTATCTAACAATTTAGTATTACTCTCAATAGAAGTAATTTTAAGTTTAAAATTACAAACCCTCTTACAACATTTAATCCTTTACAGCAATTTGCACAAGAGAATCCAACGTTACACATTTCATCACCTTTTAAAATATTACTTTATGTCTTAATAGCTTGAAACAACGTACATGGCAACGCTGTGCTCCGGAATGCGTATCTCTCGCTTGAGTGGAACAACAAATGTTGGAACCACTTCATGAGTAACGACCTGCTTTGATGTCGTGATTGTAACTGCCGCCTGTTTCATCGGAATTTCAACAACCTTCTCTTTCACTAAAACAAAGATAAGAATTAACATATATTCTCCTTGATTGAAAATAAACAAAAGCTGTCTAAAAGTTGAAAGGCATTGTTTATTCTCTAACTACTACGAGTAGGGGTCACATGTTCGTTAGTCAAAAGGGTCACATGTTCGTTTTTTCACTTGATCTCGGCCCGGAGCACCTCTGAGTAGGTACCTTGAAGGGACACTATATAAATTACGATTGATTGATTGATTGATTGATTGATTGATTGCTCATCTCTCTCATCTTTCAGAGGCGCTTACAATAAAACACAATAAGACAATGCAATAATACAACACAATAATACAATGCACAATAATACAACACAATAAGACAATGCAATAATACAATACAATAAGACAATACAATAATACAATATAATAAGACAATACAACAAGACAATACAATAAGACAATACAATAAGACAATACAATAAGACAATACAATAAGACAACACGATAAGACAATACAATAAGACAATACGATAAGACAATGCAATAAGACAATACAATAAGACAACACAATAAGACAATACAATAAGACAATGCAATACGTACGTCTAACGTTGAGCGTTGTTTTGCAGGTGATTTCGCCGAGTTCGTTGCTCGCTCTGAGCACGTAATCACCGGAGTCCTGTGGTTGAGCGTTCATGACGAGAAGCACGACGACACCGCTGTCGTAGGTTACCTTGTGCTTCTGCGACGGTTGAATCGGTTGGTTGTTTAGATACCAGTTGAAGCGCGGTGGTGGGTACGCCTCCACCTGCACCTCGATTCTACACACAACAGTTTACCAATGGTCGTCACAACAAGATTAAAATGCAAGATGGATGAAAACAAGACGGAAGTCAAGCATATCTGTCATACAATACAACACAATACAATACAACACAATACAATACAACTGAAATTTGATATTGCCCTTCATACAAAGTTCAGAATTGCACAGATGCTTTGATGGCACAACTGCAATTGTGTCCATACACAGTAGCTGCCTCGGACTGGGATCGAACTTGTACTCTAAGCATTACAGGCCGACCACTCTAACCTATCGACTACCGTGCCTCACGATACCTTTTAGGTACCTTTTACCAATCAGATGCTACAGAAATTCAGTAGCGGTGCCATGGGGGCTAAGCCCCCTCTAAAAAAGCCATCCATTTTTTCCCATGTAAAAATGAAGTATTTGCTTGCACGATTAGCCCCCCCCACTAAAAAACTTTAACGTAAACATATGCACAAGGTGTGTCAGAAAGTTTAGTGGATGAAAAAGGACCGTTTCCCAAGATTTCGACCAAATGACTTTTTAAAAAAAGGTTGTCAGAAATTTTGACGGCGGAAATGGACAATTTTCTTGTTAATTTTGCCAAATGACTAAGAAAAAAGGTAGTTGTTGTGACCAAAAATGGAAAATTTTCTCCCTGCAGATTCAGCCCCCAAAACTGAAATCCTGGTGCTGTCACTGCAGAGGTCCATCATGATATGTGGGTAAAGTCCACAGTGGCTGTTTTATTACAAGAAAAATAGGTCCATTGTGCACTTTCTGGTAAATAATAATTATCACTTACTTGCTCAACATTAGTGCTATAAGTAGGTTGTTTTGGAAGCTTCCTAATTCATCTTCCAGCAACATTTGCAGCGCCACCATCGGTAAAATTTGACGATTTTATTCTTTACCTGTGTTAGGAACTGTCAAAAATTCTTTGAAATTTTTGATATCTACTTTGCATTTAATTTCTTTGACCTGCTGATCAGTAACTCCCACGACTCTGACACGACCTGTTGAAATTGAATAACTGTCCAGCAATCACCTTAGCAATCACCTTAGGCATCCATCAAAATCAAGGTCATTGTGTGGTGTAGTCTGTCTAAATTTCTTAACCAATTCAATGTACAAGCATTTCGCATGCAACTTAAATACCTCCAATGACAACTTACCTGGCTGAATTGCCTGCTTGTATGTCTTGAGCCGGTGGTGGCATCTGCAAGATTCGTGGAGCCCTGCGTTCAATTTGTGGTTTCGGAGGAGACACCCTAGGCTGAGTGAGCTGAACCTGAGCTGTGGCTACCCGAGTCAGATCTGAAGGAAAAAGATCCGATTGAAACCAATCAAAAACCATTGCTATAGAACACCACAGAAGACATCTTAACATATTTCAAACTATTGTTAACACCCAAAGCTACTACAAGGCAGATTCCTACAATTAATTTCTGATAACGGCAGAAACTAAAGGAGTTAGAATAGTATCCTCTACCATCCAGATGCTGCAGAAGTAAACCATAACCTGCAGGTAAACTACAAGATGGTTGCTCTATTACAAGAAAATGTACCCATTTTGCACTTTCTGGTCAGTAAGATAACTTACTTGCTCAACATCAGTGTTTCCCATTATCTGTGATTAATCTTACGCCAGATAGCTGTACGCAAAGGGTAAAATGAAAACAGCATGCAGATCAAATTAAAATCAGCCAAAGTGATATAAGGAAATAAATAAACAGTTCTGATATATGGTAGCATAGGTGTTGTTAATTTGTACAACTAGACATTGATTGATCAGTGTCTACCTTCCACGAACAGTTCAGCTGAGCACTCGGCCACACCAGCAGGGTTCGATGCACGGCAGCTGAAGATGCCAGCGTCTTCTATGAGGACTTCTTTGATGATGAGGATGAATCGGTTGCCATCAATCAGAATCTAAAACCAGCAGCAGCAGCACGTCAAAGGCCTGCGTAAAACCATTGTTATGCTACGTTATGTTATGTTATGTTACATTAAGTTATGTTGCATTCTGTTACGTTATGTTATGTTATGTTACGTTATGTTATATTATGCTGTTATGTATGTGACATTATGTTGCGTTATGTTACGCTATGTTATGTTATGCTGTTATGTTATGCTACATTATGTTACGCTATGTTGTTACGTTATGTTACGTTATGTTATGCCGTTATTTTATGCTATGATAATCAAAATTAATCATATAGCATCATCATAAAAAATTCAACTGATGGAAAATCTTAAATAAACTAAAGATCCTTTTAAAGTCTTTTCTATATTTTATAACCCTGATTTATTTTCAAGTTGTTGTTCTACCTCGAAGTCTGGTCCATGGAAGATCTGATGACCTTGATGGAACCAGACGACCTCTGGAAGTGGCTGTCCTGACACAATGACCTCAAACACGGCCTGTCCTCCTTCCACAACGTCAAAGCCGTTGATTGGCTTAATGAATCTTGGAGGTTCCATTGGCTTCGTCAGTTCCAACACCGGTTCCACAGTAATAGCTAAAGCAAAGTGAGCAGGCATTTAACAGGAAACACGCACACAAAAAATTAAAATTGATATAGTATGAAACATACATCTGCCTGAATAAAAACCTACACACACAAAATTTCAGAATCTACAAGTCTTAAACTCATACAAAGCTACGTATCTCTGATCCATTTATAAATTTGTCCTGCATCATTACAGAATAATTAAATCACTTGCTACATCAATTGCATAGTCGTAATAATGTAAACATAAATTTGCAAATGTGACATTTCATTGAGACTATTCCTCTCTGTTGAACTGCCATGTTTCAGCACTTTTTGCAATTTCTTAATAGATGCAACATACAACCATCAGACCCTTATACACATATACACATAAACACATACACATGTACATACATACACACATTCATACATGTGTGTAAATATAATTATATAATATATATACACAGATATACTTCATACATACGCATACATACATATATACATACACATACATACACAATTACACATACACTTCATACGTACAGTAAAGTCTCTGATCAAATGCACTGACGGTATAAAGTAAGTAAGTGGCATTTATTTGCATCTGACAAGCCCACACGTATAACATTGTATACAATGGTCACATACATTTAAAAAATAAATAAACTATGACAGTAACATATAAAAAGTCGCTCATGCACAACTGAACACATAACAATTGAATAAAGCTAATTTTAAAAATTATTTAGATAAATTAGGAAAATTAGGCAGCACACACAGAAGAAATACATACGTATGACCCTGAGGTGACCGATGCAGGTGACCTCTCCGACAGGATTGCGGGCGGTGCACTTGTAGCTTCCCTCGTCTTCCGGGAACACTCCGGCAATGGTCAGCGTGTGGAAGCCGTTCTCCGATGTCATCTGGAAGTACTTGGACGGTTTGATGATCTGGTTGTTGTAGTACCACTGGACGACGGGCTCCGGAGTTCCGACGATCTTGCAGCGGAACTGAACAGAATCCCCTTCGTTCGTTTGCTGGTCTCTGATTGGCTCCAGCAGCTGGGGAGCCATGTGAGATGCAGGCGGTGATGGTGGCTTTATCTGCTCTGGTTTACCTACAGCATATATCAAGAAATATACACCATCTGTACACTTCTACAATTATTTATCTTGTATGCATGTGCAACAGCAAAATTCTGTTGTAACAATTCAGTAAAGAGCGGTAACACGGCATGGCTGGGTAATGGTGACATATAAATTGTAGATATCATGATTATTACTATTAAATTATTATTATTGTTATTATTATTATTATTGTTGCTGTAGTTGATGAGCAACAAAATTCAACGGTCTCGTGTGTAGACATTGAAAATTTAAATATAATGACTATAATCAACATCCATCAGCGTCCCTCGTATCTTTGGGAAACTAGGTTGAGACAGTAGTATACAAGAGGTAATTGGGGCATAACTATGAAATTGGGGACTGATGTGTCATTTTAGAGTCAGGTTAGGCATCGTGATGGTCGGTAATGGCTCATGTTAGGCGTAGCGAGGGTCGGTTAGGGTAAGGTTAGGTGCTGTGAGGGTTGGTTAGGTCAGATTAGGCGTTGCAAGGGTCAGTTAGATATAGGATTAGGGTTAGTGTCATCATTTGGTCCCCGATACTACAGTTCTACCATAATTGGCACTGAGATACAACAAAATTTAGTAAGGCAAATAGGGATCGCAGGTCAGATGAACTGATGTCAGGTAATTCGCACTGATACACCAAAATGAGTGTAGAGAGAGAGAGACAGAGACCAGGAGCCCCTCTGCCGAGTCTCCCTCTAATGGTGCTATATAAATCAGCAATTACAACTACAACTTACCAGTAACGTTGAGTCGAGCAGTGCACGTTGCCTTCCCCATCTTATTGATGACGACGCACTCGTATACACCTGCGTCCTCCAGATGCACTTCGTAGATGAGAAGCGTGTAATGATCGTCCTCAACGATCAGTTTGCATCGAGGACTGTCGACGATTCGTCGGCCATCCTGGAAATCACCACAAACCATTTTCAATGATAAACTCACAATGAAAACGGAAAGTGACATAATTTGATTGAAACCTTTTCTGGAGAAATAGGACTTCAAACGGCACGAGTGAAACAAAATTAAAATACAAAAAATATCTGTTTTTCAACATCATCAGTGTCAGTGGATCTGGCAGGGGCATAGAAAGAGATGAACCCAGGGCTCAAAGTGTGCCTGGACGGCGTCCATGCACTTGTTTTAAAATCCGAACGCCTTCCAGCCACTTATTCGCGAGCACAGACTGGAAAGGAAAGGAGCATCCAGGCACTTCTTTTAAAGAGTCAAGGGGCGTCCAGGCACTTATTTTTCCACACTTTAGGCAATGGATGTAGCCCTTAGAAAGTGGGGAGGCCATAAAAAAATTGCAACGACTAGGATTCTAGATCATTAACCTCTCGTACCCGAATGAGAACTCAACAGATTTTGACTAATTGTGTGGGTCATATTTTTCAGAGTGGAGGTGGTAACAGATTGAAACCCTGATGAATGAAGTGAAATACTGAATTGAGAAGGAAATTAGCTTAAAGGCTTAATTTTTCACAATTTTTTTTTATTTCAAACTGGGAACTAAAAATGTAGTCACATCACACAAAATTACAACAATCTTTCGTCAAACAACAGACATGTACGCAGGAAACAATAGCAATGAAGAGACTTCTAAGAAGAAACAACAAACAACCAGTTTATTCAATAAAATTCTAAAACAGACTTACCTTTGTCCAGTAGACCTCCGGTCTGGGATAACCAAGTACTTGGCAATCAAAGGTCGCTGGTTCACCAATCTGAATCGTGATGTCGTGCATCTGAACTCGGAACTCCGGTGGAGTTTCCTTCACTTTCGTGACGTCCTCTGTTGAGTTTTCAGACAATTAAAACCAATTACTTAATATATATTATATAATCTAATCAAATAGCACACTATTATATTTATAGCGTCATTAATGTACAGCAGAAGGCATCGGTCAATGATTTTTTCAACCAAAACAGTGATGATGCGGAGGTCCAAGGTAATTAGATTTATCAGGTTCATCCATTGTCAAAACCTTTCAACTGACTACATTGCAATGGAACTGCACAGGAACTGCATCAGAATTGCATCAGAATTGCATATAGGAATAGAATAGAAATTGAATAGAAATACATAGGAATAGAATAGAAATTGAATAGAAATGCATAGGAATAGAATAGAAATTGAATAGAAATGCATAGGAATAGAATAGAAATTGAATAGAAATGCATAGGAATAGAATAGAAATTGAATAGAAATTGCATTGGAATTAAATAGGAATTGCATACAAATTGCATAGAGACTGCATAGGAATCGGATAGAGATTGAATAGAAAGATGGACTGCCCACAGCAAAGCTTCTATGCAAGACCATGAAAGAAGATCAGATCCAAGGAACAGCCAGGTTGTCCTGTCCAGCGGGGAAACAAACCTACAGGCCGGAATGGATGAGTCTGCTACACACCCAACACCCTGCAGTAAAACTAAACAACCTAATGCCGCAGTGCTATATAAATTTTCACAATGAATGAATGAATGAATGAATGAATGAATAAATGAATGAATGAATAAATGAATGAATGAATAAATGAATGAATGAATAAATGAATGAATGAATAAATGAATGAACATTGAACAACCTGCAATACAATTACACATAAGAATTAAGTGCAACGACAAAATTGCAATTTGAAACCAGCTATAATTGACGCCAAGATGTAGATGTATCCCCCAAATTGTTCAAATGTGTCATGCCCTTACCCTGAACAATGAGCAATGCTCGACATTCCGCCAAGCCGTAGGGACTGGTAGCCCTGACCATAAATGTTCCAGCGTCTTCTAGGAACACTTCCGGAATGACGAGAAAGCTCTTCTGGTAAAGATGAGTTATCTGGAAATCTCGCGATGGTTGAATCTCGATGCCTTCGCGGAACCAGTGGATTTCTGGAGTTGGGAAGCCAGTGAAGCTCACATCCATTCTAAGAAATAATAAGCAAACCGATTAACGTAAAAAGCAGGCAACTGACCAAAAAAACAGAATAGCATGCAATAAAGAAGAAATGAATTTGAGAATTAAAGAATCAACAAAAGAATTAGAGCGCAAAATGAAAAAAGACTTGGAAAATCAATAATGGGTTCACTTAAACTGTAATTTCAAATGATACCAATCCTAGATACGTATCCTTACAAACTTCCAGAGACAAAAGATATGGCTAAACTTTAGCCAGGTAATCAATAACGCTGAAATTCTGTCATTGTCCCAGTGATGAGAAATGGGAAGGTGCATTCCCTCTCTCATCCCCTTCTTTCACTGATCCATCAGCTCCTTAAGACTGCTTTTTTTCCACCAGGATTGCTTTTTGGGCTCCTCAAACTAGAGGTCTTGAAGAGATGCTACTTAAATTTCAAAAAAGGATTCTTGTAGGTAATTCACCGGCATCTTTTCGCTGCTTGAAGACTTTTCTCTTTTCATGGGCCTGTCACACTGAGAGCACCTCTGAATAGCTCTGCTGTGAGAAGCGCTTTACAAATGCTTTATTAGATTAGATTAGATTCAAACGATTGATTAATCGACCATAAAATAACTTATTCTGCGGACTGACTTGACTGGCTGTCCCTCTTTGGCTGTGACATTCGACAGAGGATCGGTGAACGTCGGTGGTTCCTTTCTCGTCGGTTGCGTCTTCTGTACGATACGATGTTGATCCTCTCGTTTGTAGTCATCTGCGAGGTTGAGCATCGCCTTGGCGCGAGCAACATGAACCTCAGACTCGATGTGAACGTTTGGCTCGTGCTGGCGCAACTCCTTCGATGCGTCCGATCGTGCCATCTGGGCGTGGCGCAGGTTGATGTCCGTAAATGCTTTCTTCACCTCGTCATCTTTGTACGCCTGAGCCTTCTCTTGTGCGGCTGGAAACAAGAAAGAATTCAATATGTTTATGGTATAAAAATGGTTTAGTACGGTTTTGTTTTGGCAAAACTGTTTTGTTTTGGCAAAACCGCTTTGTTTTGGCGAAGATATTTTGTCTTGTCTCGGCAAAACTGTTTTTGATTTGCAAAACCTGTTATAATTTGTACAGCTGTTTTTAACAGCCATTCACTATGGGCGATTTTTATCTCGATTGTAACAGTAAAGTGATTTTGACAGTAATTTATGTTAATTTAACAAAGACAGCTTTTTTGCAGTTCTGATAATTTTATATGCAGTACTTATGCTACAAAAACATATTGTCGACTTCATTGTCAAAGTTTCTGAGTCTTGGGAGACATCGCAAGACATATCATAGGCTATACATAAATTCATAAAAATGTTTTACATTAATTTATCTGCTAACAGACAAATCAGAACCTGTCACACAAGAAGAAAGAATCAAATAAAAAGAAAAAACGAATGAGTGTATGTAAGAAAGACCCGGATTGCGGATAGGCTACTGTTTCAAATCAAATTAAAGAACTACAGAAATATTTAAAAGCAACCCGTTCAGTTTTGAAATGGTGCCATCTAAGTTCTCGTAACAAACAAATAAGATCATAAACAGAATGCAATTACAGTTCCACGTACATCTCTCAAAAGCTCGAAGCTCCACAACCGTTGTCTTTGGTTTCTTCAAGGCTTGATCGAGTTCAAACGTTCGAAGTTCAGTGTGCTTCTTTCTATCCAACTCAGTCTCCACGATTGCTGAAAAAAACAACAATGATAATATAACAAAGAGTGCATAAATACTTTGATTGGTCTGTATTAGAAAAACTCAGGAACTCATAGCAATCTATGCACTCATAATTTTGAGCAAAGAAAATAGTTGTGTGTCATAGGAGCGCTATTGATGATCTAAGCAAACAGCAACCAGAGTGTGCCACCAAAGTGCGCCACCAGTGACAGTATGCAAGAATCGACTCCTATCCATTGAAAGTGGAAAAATAAGTGCCTGGACGCCCCTTACCTTTCCAAAAGAAGTGCCTGGACGCCCCTTACCTTTCTAGTCTGTTCTCGCCAATAAGTGGCTGGACAGCGTTCAGATGTTAAAACAAGTGCATGGACGCCCTCCATGACCGTCCAGGCACACTTTAAGCCCTGTACAGTGTTACACTGCCGTGCTAAGCAAAAAGACAGTAACTCAGACTGTAACGGCAAGGAGTTACTGTCTTTTTGCTTAGCACGGCAGTGTACGCTGACAAAACTAACAGCAAAACTGAAGATTTAATTCCCGCAATACTTCAGTTCCACACCCAAAAAAATTCAGTTTGCTGTCCAGAGAACAGCTTAATACACTAATGCTTAATAGGCACAAGTCAGCAAAAGGTACATGTAAGTTTATAAGAATCTTCTTCTGTTGTCTTACATTTTGGTGCCTGCTTTAACCGAGACCTCCAGTCGTCGCGTGATGTCACGGTCAGACTGCCGGAGCATTCGGCCTCACCAACGGCATTCTTAGCAACGACCCGAATGGCGCCGCTGTCATAGTCACGAGCCTTTGGAATCTCCAAGATGTGAATCATTCCATCGTATCGAAGACGGAATCTCTGGCTCTGGAAGAATGAGATTTACAGCAACGTGAATATATAGAAAAATATACGTCCACAAAATGGAGCCACACCATCAGAGATAACAACAGAAGAATATAGATACGACTGTGACAAAGCCGCTGTTTTGTAACAAAGCTATTGGTTTGAAAGGAAGTAGATTGTTCTGTAAAAAGAATGTATGTTTTGCAACAGTCTTGCTTGCAATCAGCAGTTTCAGTTGTTACTTTCAGTCACAATTTTAAATAAATAAACAAAGTTAAAGAAAGACTTCGACAATTATAACATCCATGAAATAAAGAAGAAAAAGAATCCAAGCCAATATTAGAACAGCCACGCAATGAAACGCTTTCAATAAGCAAAGAGATAATCTTTCACTCTACAGAAAAAACAAACACAGTCTCATTATTGTCGAATACAACGCCGGCCATTTAAAACAATAAAGCGCTTATCTTGGATTACGCAAAGAACAAAGGAAATGGTTAGAAGACAAGAGAGTCTCTTACGTTGCAGGCAATTGTTCCGTTGACCCACCACTTCAACATCGGTCTTGGATTGCCGCTGACCTTCACCATGAACTTGGCCGTCTCTCCCTCCTCAACGCGTTGGGAGTCGACGGTCAGATCGAAGATCGGAGGAGATCGATCCGGTTGATCCTCCTCTCTGAGTTGATCGTATCTCCTTCAATTCAATCAAATCGATTATGAGATACACATTTGCATAGAGCTATGTCACTATACAAGTCGTTCTAATATTGTTTTGCAACAATGACATGCACACCATAACCGAGAAAGCAACTGCTCTCTGATTCGCTTTTGTAAAAGCTGTCTGAAAGTAAACACGAGCGGCCTTACGAGACAAATATTCTTGTAGAACAGAACTGCATAGACTAATTATACTTATAGTATTGTCCAGATGGATGGGCGCCTGGTTATGGCTGCCGCTACTTTACTTTATTCCATTATCATTACTATACTAAACAATTTCCTTTATTGCACAATAGATACGTCCCTAATGTAACAACAATTACTATGCTTCATTATTATTTCTCTGTTTTATTTTACAATTTTTACATGTAACCGGGTGCGGTATGTCACCAGATTTGTCTGATTTTTAATTAAAACGAATATACAAGTAACTAAGCAATAAGAAATAGGTCAGAATAAAATGATGTTCATAACGAGAAAGAATAACTAAAACAATAATAATAATAATAATAACAATAAAAAAAAGAATGATTAAAGTAATAACTAAAAACAACTCTTACCCAAATTTTCTAACTGACCAGATAAATTTTCAATTGCTAAGAAATCATACGCGCTCCTCAATGCAAAGAAATTATAAATAATAATAATAATAAATAAATACATAAACCTAAGCCCCAGCTACATTAATTTTACAAAATAAACTGTCCATTGTAAAATCTTTCAAATTCTATCACATTGCGTTGATCATAATTATTATACGACACACAAGATAGATGGAAATTTTTTCAACTGAGTCTACCTGTAGTTGATATCTTCCATGTTTTGTATTTGTCGCACGCTGTCACTCCCTTCTGGCAGCTGGCTCGCATATATGACAGACTCCTTGCCTATTAGGAAACAAAGAAATATACATAAAAGCATCTACCGTATTGCAAAATAAGCTGCTGAAACAAATTAAGTTGGTGAAACAAATAAAGCTGGTAATATGTGCATTACAAACATCATACTATGGGTCGATATTAATACAAGACAGATTTCTGCACTGCTATGCACAGAATGAAGGCTTAAACACCAAAATTACATTTTTATTTTCTTAAGAAAAGTAAAGAACTTTTGTTAAAATCAGATGGAGCTTGGGAAGCCATAAACAAGTTTTTTTTTTCCTAGGCTCACAAGGAAACCTGGCGGAAGTCCCAAAGTTCCAGACACGGGACAAAGTCACTCTACAGGACTGACTGATAAGCAATATAAAAATTTAAAAAACGCCTTCTTGTAGCAGGATAATAATACGTTTGTTACATGGTACTGACACAGATAGACACTGCTATCTGAAACATGTGGTAATGCGAGAGCTAAGAAAGTAAGTCACCTCAAGTGAAACAAAGACAGAGGGACTGTCTTCGGAGCTTCTAAACAAGATGAGCTGGTGAAAGAAATGTCTACTGTCTTTCGGAGGCAGTGCATAACAATTAATTAACAATCATAAAGACTCGCTAACTAATGAATCAATATATATGATATGCAGCCATATGAGAAGAAATGCCAACCGAAGCACTGGAGCTGAGTTTGTGTGGTGTCTGATCCAAACTTGTTTGATGCCTTGCACATGTAGATGCCATTATCCTCTGGGTAGGTGTACAGGATGTCCAACGACACAAAACCAAAGTCGTGCAGCGGTCGGAAACGATGACCTGAAACCATTTTCATATAAACGTTACATGCACACAGAGTACCCAGCATTTAATGTAATCAACACGATCAAATGAAGGCATTAGCTCTTTCTTCTGCGGTATTTTGCTGCTGCAACTTAAACACCATAAATCTGATCGTATAGATTTGTATACCGCCTCTAACAGAAATGACTACTCAGAGGTGCTCTCAGCATGTAAACCCCAGGGGACAAGAAATGCTTGAATTGAGATTGACCATCTTTCCATTCTTTCCATTCTGTTAAGGTGTTTCTTAAAGGAACAGAAGAAGAGTTCAAAGAGCAATGGAAAGACTGGTTCCATTCCTTGGGGGTCAGCAACATGATGCAGAAAAGTTCATAACTGAGCATCATCATATGTCCACATGATTCAACACACTGGTTATGCATTAGTTAGAAAAGACTCCTGGACTATAATCTACAGTTCTATAATCTTGGGATGGAGAGGAGATGGTTGAATGCTGGCAGAGGATGCAGGTTCAATGCCCACCAGCTTCTGTAACGCTAACTCAGCCTTTGACAACTCCATAGGGGTGACTGCAAAATGATCGCTAGGGCAGATGGGCACATTGCAAACTACCATACAGCTAAATTCTACCCCCTGTCAAACTTGTCATCTGTTAATATCATATCGCGTAATCTTACTGCACACTTGAATTTGAATCAATATTAATTATTATTACATATTTTAGCTACAGTGAATTTTAATTAATCAAACTCAACTAAAACTCTGACAGCACTTGTAAATGAAGAATGAGTCAGCATTTATACAAACCATGTCTAAGAAGAACGCCATCCTTGTACCATTCCACTTGCATGTCGGGATCTCCGACTGGTACCAGGCGACACTCGAAATGCGCGGACTGGTTCTCTGTCAGGTTCATCAGAGGTTTGATCTGACTCCTGAACTTTGGAGGGTGTGGCCTCTCCCTGTGGAACATGTCTTCCGCTGGCATATCAGGTGCCTTCACACGGGGTTCACTGCAGACAAAATATCGGAATAAATCTTTACTAATTTAGCTTCACGTAACATTTAAATTAAGTGTTTAAGCAAACAAGCTGTGTCTGTCAAAACCTGTCTAATTTTCAATGCAGTATACATTACAATAACATTTAATGTTGCACACTTCCGTTCATTAGAGCACACGACCATAATTATGATTCAGCAGAGCAACTGTGAGTGAAGGATTTGCTCAAAGTTCTGCACAGTGACCGTATTCTACATTCACTATTCATTATAATAATTATAAATTCACTATAGAAATTCATTATCAAATTTATATAGCGCCCCTTCAAGGTTACTACTCAGGAGCGCTCCCGACCCAACTTCGGCTGAAAAGTACTTTTTATGGTTGCGATAAAACGCATCCTAGCAATTCAAACTCAAATTCAAATTATTTATTGATCCCACAATAAACACAATGTACAGAGCATAGTATAACACAAATTCCTAGGCATAAGACATACAGACAGTGGGAGCCCCATTTCATATCATGGGGCCGTTAGCAGAGAAATAGACATAATATACATAATAAGTAAGTAATCTTTATTTGCATCTGACAAGTGCACCTGCATTATATCACATACAAAGATTGCAAACATTTTTGCATACATAGTTTTAGATCACATTTGAAACAATAATATGAAATTAAAAATATATAACATATATATATATATATATATAATTATATATAACATATATATATAACATGAAAATGAAAATGCTGTGTACAAACCCTGGAAATTTTCCTGAATCAACCGCGTCCTCAGAAGGACCAGCTTTAGCCCCTCTACAAATGAACAATTATAATATAAGTCATTATCCTTGTCCCATGGTGAGTGCCTTTCTGCTGTTCATGGCATCCTAATGGTTCCATTTGCTGCTCATACAGCTACAATACAGCAAAGCACTTTATCTGCTATCGGCCCTGTGACGCATCACGGACTTCATCAGGAAATGAATTCCCTGCCTCAGGTCCATCATTCTATAAGCAACTTAATACTGCTATTCCTATTGGCCTAGGTCGGGGTATACCTCTGAGTAACGATCCTGAAGGGGAGCCATATAAATTCTGACTGATTGATTGATTCTAGAATTGAATCCATTGATTGAACCTTAAGCTTCTTCTCTCTTCATATGATTCACTGACAAACATGGTCACACAGCAGCATGATAACACCCCCACCCCGCTTTGTGACCTCTATTGAAAACAGCATTCAAGGAGCAAACATGTTCAAATAGCAGTTCTTACTTCACAAAGGAACAAACATTCCTTCTTAGTACAATACAAATTTCGGTGTTTATCAGTGAATTTCAATTATTACGCGGCAATATGTTAATAGATGATGTCTTAAACGTAAACAAAAATCACTCATAATATCAGGCTATGCTACAGTTTCAGAGCTAGGACCAGGGCTTAGAGTGTGCCTGGACGGTCATGGACGGCGTCCATGCACTTGTTTTAAAATCTCAATGCCGTCCAGCCACTTATTGGCGAGCACAGACTGGAATGGTAAGGGGCATCCAGGCACTTTTTTTGAAGAGTTAAGGGCGTCCAGGCACTTATTTTTCCACACTTTATGCACTGACTAGGACCATGATAGTATCGGAATCGGACAAACCTTTCTTCATCCTGGATGTACTTTAAGATCTCTGATTGCTTTGGAACCGGCTTCGGAGTTGGTTTAGCCTTCGAGTCGATCGTGGCTACGACAGGTGATACTGTAGACAGCGGCGCCTGGGGCGCTGGCCGAGCAAACGACTCCACTTTGGGCACAGGAGATGCAGGCACTCGTGGTGGTGCTGGCTCTGGTGTCCATGGTAACTGGACATCCACTGTCACAGGTGCTGGTGCTACCGTCTTCGGCGCTTCGAAGTGCTTCCACGGCTGGGGTGACGGCGCCTTCGGAGGCGGCGTCGGAGACAGGATGATGTCAGCGGTAGACCGGTGAGACTCTGGTGTGATTGGCTCGAGAGGTCTTGGCGCACTGACTGGTGCAACTACCCTTGACCAGTCGGGTACAGGTGAAGAAATTGGCTTCTGTGGCTCAGAGACTGGCCTAGTAAAACAAAAGTACCAAACTTTTTAACAAATTAGTAAAGCAATCTATCAATTCGGTCTTCCACTTTCAGGTCACTCGACAAAGCATTCTAAAAGAAGATCGCTGCTGATGATGAATACCAAAAATTTTCATTTACAATAAATTAACTACACCCATTCAACCAGCAAGTAATCTTGCTAGTTCATCTTAATCTGTGAAGCAAAATTACTTAAATTCTGACAGTAAAGTGTGCCTTCAATTTCCAATCCAAAGTCTTCCAAAATAGCAAATAAAAAATTCGTAAAAAAAATAACCGAACCGCTGAATCTGAATTTCTTAAGTTTTAGGTCTCAGCAGAAAGGCATAGTAAATGGTATTACACAAAAATCACAAAATCATACAGAAAGCTTTTCTGAAATTTCCTTTCAGTTACAGGAAAATGATATGACAATAAATTACCTTCGTTGAAATGCTGGAGCAGTAATTTCAGTAGTCCTAAAAAAGAAATAATATTGTCAATCACACGCCTTGAATACATAACTACACTATTATTTTTGTTTAAACGTTCTCACTTAGATATGTTAGAACATTCAACACAGTCTTCATTACGGCAGATGGCATTGGTAAAATGAACGTGATGGGAGCTTTGCCTGACTGCCAAACATTCAAATTCAACTCGTTGTCATCAGTCGTTCATGCAATGAATTACAATCATACTGCAGTATATCAGTTTAAAATAAACTAAATTAATTATTATATCACATATGCAATTAATAATTGCTCAAAATGCATTTATTCTAATGGCTACTAATAATAAGCACAGCCTGAACTAGGATATGTGACAACTCTGCCACTGCCTGTAATATGGGAATGCCAGTCTTAAGACGGGAGAAAAGAGGAGGGTGATATCAACGGTTCTAGCAGCTCTATGAGACATCATTAAACACTGGAAACTACTATATATGGAAATATGACAAATAATTCTTACGGTGTAATCACTCGTCTTGGAATACTAAGTTTTCTCTCGGGCGTTCTCTGCCGAGTTTCAACTAAACAAAAACAGGACAATTTAAATAATTAATTTACATGTAAATAATTAATGTAATAATTAATTTCGTTTAAAACTGAGAGAAAAGCAGATTAGATCCTCTCATTCCTTTTTTTATTTTGTTCATTCATTCATTCATTTATTCATTACTTCATGAATTTGCTCATTTGTTTATTCATTCATTTGTTCACTTATGCATGCACTTACTCATTCGCTCATTCATTCATTCATTTATTCATGCATTTGCTCATTCATTCATGCATCTGCTTATTCTTTTATTCATTTATTCATTTGCTCATTCTTTCCTTCAGTCATCCATGCATGCATTTAATCATTCAATCATTAATTAACTCTTTAATTAATTAATTAATTCATTCATTTATTCAGTCATTCATAGAACAAATGACCTTCTCTCACCTTGAACGATGAGCCTTGCACGATTTGTCGCAACGCCCGCAACATTAGCGGCCGTGCACTGGAACCACGCATTGTCCTCCGGCCTTGCGCTAGCAATCTGCAGCAATGACCTGCCACCTGCCGTCTGAATCTGGTACTGGTCGTCAGTGGACAGCATTCGTCCATCCCTCTGCCAGCTCATCATTGGAGCTGGAAAGCCCCTTGCTTCCGCTTCGAAGGACACCGGCAGACCTTCCAGCACCGTCTGGTTGTTCAGGCGACCCACAAAGAGTGGTAGTGATGCCGATTCACGAGCTAAATAAAGCACAGCAACTCTTTTCAATTTGTAATTTAGGTTTAATAATTTTTCTAACAACCTTACGAACCCAATATTCTAGCTTCGTGTTTAAAGCAAGTACACTTGGAAAAATATTCTACAATATATATACTTAACGAAAAAGCATCGTTGGATGCCCAGCAACATCAATGTGTTTTTTAGACGACTTAAAATATTCCTGCTCAGTAAGGTGCACAGATCATGCACTGCCATAAAAACTTCTGCACATCAGCACCCCCTTAGGGATGACTTCGTCATATCGACACCCATACATCACGTATAATACGTTTGTCTTGAAAAGGCTTAAAATAAATTTTTGCTATTGCTATGATTATATTTGATCGTGGTTACAATTACGGCAACGTGTCGACTTACGAAGAACGTTAAGTCGAACTTGGAATTGGTCCTTTCCGGCCAGATTGCTGGCAATGCACGTGTAAAGTCCGCTGTCCGACCGGCTGGTAACGTCAAATATCAGCGAGTTAATACCCGCTTCATTGATGACTATCTTGTGATATCGGTCGTCGAATACCTCCGTCCCGTCGCGATACCAGAACATGTCAGGGTGCGGCTGACCGGACACGACAGAGTCAAACCTGGCTACCGAACCCTCCGGAACTTCCAGGTCGACCGGAATCTTACGAAAGACTGGCTTGTAGTGCTTCTCCGACACTCCGCCATAGTCTCTGGATCCCCGGCGAGGTTCAGCAGGGCTGAAACGGACACAAATTAATTGCAAATCATTCGTGCGATAAAATCGCCGTTTTTGAAATATTTAACCATGAAATTAATTTCTCAATTTCATTTTCATTACGTACGATTCCTACATGCATGACTAGTTGCCGTTCAAAGACAGCATCATGACAAAAATGATTAATGCTGCCCACCCCTTCTCTATTCTAAAAGTATCCTCAAAATAACTTTTTAAAGGTGCATGCCAAACCCACACTGTGTTCCTTTTCATAACAAATAAATACAGGTTTCCACTCAGTCTCCAGATTAGCTTGTAATAATAATTATTATATTTGATAAATCACTGCAATGTATGTCATTGTGACTCTCCCAGACCACAGAGGCTGTAAAAACTAAAGAGGAAGACGATTTCAAAGAGACAGCACACAATGGCAACATTGTATAAATAAGCAGATGAAAAATTTTCAAACTGGCAATCAACATTTTTCCAACCTCTTCTTACAAGTACCATCGCTCATCGCTACGGGAATACGAGAAATTCACGTGAAAGGCAAAAAAATCTGTGAGGAACACGGTAGACTTAATACAAAGACCAGAGCAAAATAACAGGTCTTAGCAGCCCTATACGTAGTAAAAGGGCAAAATAACAGACCTATATCTTAAAAGCACTATATCTGTAGTACCAGAACAAAATAACACGCTTTAACAATACTATATGTAGTACCAGAGTAAAGCTACAAGAGGTCTTAACAGTACCATATAAAGTACCAGAGCAAATTAACACATCTTAACCGTACTAAATGCATGCAGAAAACAATTCATGTGAGACAATAATCTCACCTGTGTAACATTCGTCGGAGTGCTTCAGGAGCAACATAAGAGGTTTCGTCGATGGCCTTGGCTCCCTCAACGAAGAGCTCTGCCGAGCATGTGTCTCGTCCGCCAACGTTTGAGGCCGAGCACGTGTACTGACCAGCGTCCTCTGGTAGCGTCACACGGATGGTCAGTGTGCAGATGCCGTCTCTTGTTATGCTCATGATGTAGCGATTCGACGGCCGGATCAAGCGCCCGTTGTGCAGCCACTCGATCTGTCACCATAGCAACCAAATCCCCCTTACAGATACGACTCTTGAGAGTTTTCCATGCAGTATTGTATGAAGCTTAGTTTCATACCCTATGGTATCAAACTAATTTATTATGGTATCTACAATTATCTACATCAACAAGGTAGATTTACTGGTCACTTTGGCCTGCAATGTAGAACCATGCCTTCTCTGCGGCTAGTTCATCCAACCTGGAACATGCTTCCGTTGCCTAGGATACATCTCTCTCAGTTTCACCAACTGTCAAAGACTGCTTTTGTCACTTCCCGTGGGCGCCAGGAGCGCCTCTGTATAGGGGGTCTTGAAGGGAGCGCTATAAATTCTGATCGATTGATTAACTAATACTTTTTAAAATCATACACTTTATTCCTTAATTACTCAACCCAAAGAAACATAAACATACATAAAACATCAACTAATAAAAACACCAAAATCAAATGAAAAACTGTCAAAAATAAGAAGATCATATATACCTAGAATCATTTTTGAATCACATATTTTTTCCATAAAGCTTGTTTCTATTTACATTAAAACCACAGTCAAAGTGTTCATAAAAACACCAACTATAAGAACAGAAACATTTATTATCAAAGCAAAAACCTGTCAAAACTAAATAGGACGTCCTTAAGAATAAAAACATTAACTAACGTTCGGCAGTGGCGTTGCATTGACTTTGCAGACGAACGTGGCATCTGAGCCTTCAACGAGTTGGAAGTTCTTTGGTTTCTGTTCAAAAGTTGGGACGGTGACTTGTTCTTTCGTCAAGCCGTCATCGAAAGAAGCCGGTTTGTCGTCTCTTGTAAAAGGCTTCGGTGGAACTTTGGCCTCCCCACGAAATTCGATCTCCTTAGACAAGCGCCGCTCAAAATGAGAAACTTTGAAAGGCTGAAAAGCGCAAGAAGAAAACGATATTGACATAGAATAATCATTAAAAATAATCGAATTAAATTGTTGGCATGATCTTTAATCACAGTAATTACAAACTTTGAAAAACTTTTTGCAATCACAATATTGAGATTTTTATGCCAGAGGATAGATGGTGAAATTTATGTATTTTTTACACTCATCCAAAGACAAATTCAGCAGACATGAATGAAGACAATCTTAGGCATATATTCCATTTGATCATCTACTTTTGTACCTGACAACAATGCGTCTATCGGTTTTTACTACCAATAAATAAATATTACAAATACCCAAGTAAGCAACATACACAAGTTTACATAATTCTTTAAATCATTTCGTACTATTATTAGTTTTTTTATTAGTAGGCAATTGGTTAAAAAGTACTTGGTCTGAAGGCAGTAGTAGTTCTGCGTCGGAAAGTCTTCCGTCAAGTGCAGGTGCGGAAGGAGGTCGATAGAATTTGGCTGGAGATGGCGCCCCTCTTCCCTGCTGTCTCTCCCAATCCTGGAATCGATCTGTGAACGCGGCCATAAACAAAAATTCAATTTCAATTCAATTCTAATTGTTTATTAATCCCATATGAAAATAGATAGTCAATTATACACTCACAATTAAAGTACACGCAGTGATTAATCGTAGTTTGCAATTTATGACACACTACGTATGTTGGGGAGCAATATTAGGCTACCCAACGGGAGTGATCCCACTAGATGGGGCTCATGTACCAAAAACATATTCATTATTATAAAATGGAACATTCAATATTATAATATCGTTTAATATGATATTAATGCTAATGATCAGAACAAATCAACAGCAGGCCAGCACAAAAACCGGCACTTCTCAGCACCATATCATTTCTAAATGCACAAGTAAAAGAAAAATCTAAAGATACTGGCATGTCAAAGCAGCATGCAATTTTGCATGCTTGCAAAATTGCATAGATAAAAGAGAACCTAGAAGGTATGACTGGGTTGTCTGTGACATAAAACGAAGATGAATTTCCTGTCTCGTTCATGAATCTAACGAACAATCAACTCGAAGTTAGTTTAAAAAACAAAGTAAATTAATTGTCAGAACAAGCAGGTAGTGCATCTTTCAAAGCCCTTAGGCATTTTCTCTTCTAAAGCTCAAAGACAAATGCATTGTCTTCTAAAGCTCAAAGACAAATGCATTGTCTTCTGGCATGCCAGTGAAGTGATAGACTGATCCAGTAAACAGCAACGATAAAAAATATAGAAAGAAAGTAGACGAGACCAGAAGTCAAGTCCCCATTATCAGAACTCAGAAGCTCATTAGAAAATGGCCGACCTGGACTTAGAAGAGTGGCTGAAGTTGAGGATTCTCCAAGACTGTTGATGGCTTTGCATGTGTATTCACCTTCATCTTCGTCTCGAAGGTTGAAAATTGTAAGAGTCGTAATCCCTGAGTATTGATCGTAAGTCGACTTGTAACTGCAATTGATTCACAACGAACGAAAATAATTAAGGGATTTCATTTACAGTACATTACACCAATAAATAAAAAATGTGTATTTCTTTAAGTGTAATTAAATTTTAAACATTAAAAACCTTTGTAAGGACAACAACAAAGTTGAAAATAAGAATCGACAAAATTTCACGTACAGCTAAAAAAAACCTTATTAAATTGAAACCAAAGTCAGATAACTTTGCATTCCACAAGACTACAAGCAAGTATATCTAAATAGAGTCAAACTTTTCTGGTACTGTCCGTACATAGTGGCTTTGGACTACAGCTATAGAGGAGGTCATAGATTAAAAGCATTGCTGAAGTTATTTGACTACATTCTGAACGTCAGCAAATGGTATCTAAAGCAGCGGTTCTCAAACTGTGGTACGCGTACCCCTAGGGGTACGCCAGGTGCCGGTAAGGGGTACGCGAAATATTCCAGAAATATAAATTTTCTTTGCGTTTATAGACTTTATGTCCCTTTTCTTTGATCAGCAATGATTTTAACGTTGCAACATAGCTATAGGCCATAACAGCATCGTCATTTATTTCTTTCACAGCATATAATTAGGCTCACATACTATACAGTGCATGCAGCATATTTATGCTTAGGTCAATTACTATAATTTTGAAACAAATTAATGTAGGCCTATAAATGGTTGAAAGTGGCAAAGCCAGAAATTCTCAGCCTAAATAGCCTAGAGCTCAAATGGCGGAGAGTTGAATTGGCCTAAGGATTAATTTCTGGTCGAGCTCTAAATTTTGTGATTCCTTTCAGCACGTCATATCTTGGTGAAGCTGCATATGGTTTTAAAATTATTCTTGCTATAAAAAAATTATGGGGCAAATTTGCGTTTGAAATTGACAAATATTAAACCTGATTTTAAAACTTTGTTAGTCTAAACAAGCCCAGATAGGTTGGCTCTTTATTACATGGGTTACAGGCCAATTTCCCTGTTTAAATTTGTTGATAAAATATAATGATTCAAACTAAATTTTGCTACATATATACCTATATATGAGTCCCAGGGCTATACTCAAGGGTATACGCTGGTATACGGCGTATACTCACCTCCGGGGGGAAAATGACAGCGTATACTCACCTCAGAAAACGAATGTACACGCGGTATATACAGCGTATACGGTATACCCACCTCAGTAAGACCAAGTGATTTTTCGGTGGCAGCGTGTACTCACCTCAAAAGTTCTGAGTACAGCCCTGTATACGACTCTAATAATAGTACAGCCCTGTATACGATGTCACCAATGATCAAATGGACTTTTAGTTGTCTCTGCAAGGGGACCTCGCAAGCGCATTTTTTAATGATCTGACCTTGCTGGGGGTACGCCATTATCCGATTTTTTACTTGGGGGTACAATAAAAATAAAGTTTGAGAACCCCTGATCTAAAGGTGATAAATCGCAATTGGAGATATATATATATATATTAAATGTATATTATATATAAATATATAAGATTATCTTCATTTTTAAAAATCAGACTGATAAGCCACAACATCGTTACAGATGAAGTGAAATAAAGTTTGAGTTTGAGTTTGAGTTTGAGTTTATTGATCCCAACATCAACTTAAATCACACAAGAATCAATGATAACACACAAGGTAATACATCATGCATGGCTAAGAACAATGGTGCAGTAAGTAGATTAGGTAAGAAATTAAAAAAGAACAGGTAGCCAGCAGAGTAATCAAACGAAATGAATTCAAATATAAAATTAGGGAACAACAGGCCCACCAAAGGGACGACGTCCCGCTAAGAGGGGGCCTATTTAGCTAAGTGGCATTAAGAGGTTAAAGATGACATGGGCTTACAGGAGGAAAAGACCCAGGGATCCTAGGCTACATTGAGAACAATAACAGTTTGAGAAAACACAAACGTACAATTTATAACAAACTTAACTAACTTAACTAACAGCTATGATACATGCTCAAGTGTGTGTGCTCTTAAAGTGCGTTTAAAGCAAGAGATATTATTGGAGGTACGGATTTTGAGAGGTAGGTTATTCCAAAGTAGAGGGCCCTGAAATTTAATAGATAATTTGCGAGTATTAGTTCGTGTGGAAATTAGTTTATAGTCCGGTTTATTTCTTAAGCCAGCTTTGAATTGGGTAGGGGGAAAATAAGAAAGGAAAGCAGATGGCAGGAGTTTGGTGTGGTATTTGTACATAAATTCACAAGTTTGAATGAAGTTGATCTGAGTGATAGTTAATAGTTTAAGTGTTGAGAATAAAGGTTGAGTATGGGAGTTAAAGGGAGATTTAGTTATAATACGAATGGCCCTTTTTTGAGCAATTTGAAGTTTTCTTAAGTGAGTAGGATAGGTGGAGGTCCAGATGATATTACAATAAGTAAGATATGGATAAACAAGAGTATAGTATAAGTTGGTTAGAGTGGGGGAGGGCAATAAGTAAGAGATACGAGTGAGGATGCCAATACTTTTGGTGATTTTCTTATTGATTTCTTCAATATGTGTGTTCCATTTTAGATGTTGGTCCATGTACACGCCTAGAAATTTAGATGATGCAACTTGAGGAATAGTTATGCCATCAATGACTATGTCTTTAGAAAGTATGGGTGTTTGCTTTTTATTAGATCTAAATAATATAAAATTGGTCTTGGAGAGATTAAGGGACAGTTTGTTAGCTTTGAACCAGGTACTAGTAGCCCTTAGTTCATCATTAGCAATCTCAAACAATTGGTCGTATGAGGCATGCGATAAAAAGACGTTGGTATCATCAGCGAACAGGATATAGTGAAGTAAAGAAGAGGAGTTAGGTAAGTCATTTATATATATAATGAAGAGAAGGGGACCAAGAATGGAGCCCTGTGGAACTCCAAATCGCATGGGCAAAAAGTCAGATAGTGAATTGTTACATAAAACCTGCTGCTGGCGAAAAGTTAAATAACTTGACAACCAATCCAGAGCAAGACCCCTGATTCCGTAATGATTAAGTTTGGATAGTAGAATTTTATGGTCGACCGTATCAAAAGCTTTTGCTAGGTCAAGGAAGATGCCTAACGAATATTGGTTCGTGTCAAAGGCCGCAGAAATTTTATCTTGGATATCAAGTAGGGACATAGAAGTGGAGTGAGCCGGTTGGAACCCATGTTGCAGAGGGTACAGAACGTTCTTCTGCTTAAAGAATAGGCGGTCATACAATACTCTTTCATAGAATTTTGAAAAGAAGGGTAGTATAGAGATTGGTCTATAATTAGATAGTTCAGATTTCGTGCCTTGCTTATATATTGGCAGCACCCTGGCCCTTTTAATTGCTAGTGGTACAATGCCCTTCCTCAGGGAGCAATTTATTACTGCAGAAAGTGGGTCGGCCAGCAGGTCAATGACTTGCGAAGTTATCAAGGGATCAATATCATCAAAGCCTGAGCTATGAGTAGTTTTAAGGGTTTTATTTATGTTGATCACTTCATATGGATTAGTTGGAAGAAGGACTAAGGAATCCATGGAGGAGGGAGGCATAAAAGCATGAAACGTTTTCTCCGGGGAGGGAATCTTATCAGATAGAGCTTGTGCCAATCCAGTGAAGTACACATTAAACTGTTCGGCCATACATGCAGGGTCATTTATCAGGGATCCATCAACGCTTATTTCTGTAATCGTTGTATCTCTATTGCCTGATTTGACTATTTTTCTAATAATTTGCCAAGTTTTCTTAACATCACTGCAGTGTTTAGCAAATTCATTGGCATAATAAAGTTGCTCAGTTTTAATTCTGGTTACTTTATATTTATTCCGATACCTGGTAAAGATGTGCTTGTTCTCCATTGTAGGATTTTTAATAAATTTATTATACAGTTTTTGCTTGGTTTTGGTTGACTTCAACAGACCTTTCGTCATCCATGGTTGATGAAAAGAGTACTTCATTTTAGCTTTTTGAGGGCGCAAGGGGAAAGCCTCATTATATGCCGAGTTAAATGTTTTTACAAAGATTTCGTAAGACAAATCAGGTTCATTGTCACCACAAAGAGTAAAGACAGGTTGCCAATCAGTATTACTCAGTAGGCATTTAAATCTCAAAATGTCGTCACAAGAAAATGAACGGGTCATTTTCAGGTTGTTTTGATTACGTGAGTTTACAGGTGATATATCTATCCATGCTATGATAGGGAGGTGGTCAGAAATGTCCGATGTGAGTATAGCAGATTCAATAACACCATCATGGAAGTTAGTAAATATGTTGTCGATTAGTGTTGCAGTCGTGACAGTGATTCTCGTAGGTTGCAATATGAGTGGTAGGAGGTGATGCATGAACATACAGTCAATAAATGCACCAGTAGGTGGGTGAGAATGAGAGGCCAAGAGGTCAATATTGAAGTCACCTGTGAGAAGTATCTTCTTATTTATGAACTTTTTTGAGGTTAGGACAGTTACAAGGGCTTCAATTTCAGTATTAAAACATTCTAGTTTAGAGCCCGGGGGCCGGTAGATTACACCAATCACCATATCGGCACCCTTGTTACATGGGATATCAATGAACAAACTCTCATAGGAGGATGAATTGATAGGTGGTAGTAGGTCAATTACATGAAACTCTGTATTATCCTGAACGAAAAAGCCAACCCCACCCCCCATTTTCTCACCTCTGCTTTTGTGAACGAACTTATATCCTGGGATAAAAGTGGCTTGCGCAGAGATGTCAGTGAGCCAGGTTTCAGTAACAGCGAGTATATTAACTGGAAGTTGGTGAAGCAGGAGTTGAACTTCGCTATTCTTAGCGGCTATGCTTCTGCAGTTTAAGTGGAGAATAGAAAAAGAAGGGCTATTGGTGAATCTGTGAGAAACCTGGGAAGGTGCGTAGTATTTGGAGTCAGTAGCAATTTCCGAGTAATAGTTACTATCGGGGTCAAGATCTTTATTTGTAGCTAGAGGTTTGTTTCTGCTTTCCTTCCTTATGAGTTCAAATCTAGCGGGTCTGGCAGTTTCGTTATCTTGGGAGGTAGAATGAACTGGATAGGGAGATTCAATTGTGGAGTTCATGGCACCCGGAATATCAGATTCGATTTCAGCGAAGGAAGTATTTTCATATACACAGTTATTACATGTCAGGGCAGTAGACAATGATATCGTAGCGTTGTTATTACAACAGCGCGAGTGGCAGTTCATAAAGCAGAGCGCACATTGTACCCCCCTATCAGTAGGTCCTAGACTTATTGAGCACACACAACAGGAGACATAGTCCAACACAAGCTGATCTATGATCACAGCTAAAATAAACTATAACAAAAGATAAAAAGGATGGGTCTAACCAAGACACCAATTCTAGGTAAGAAAAGGATGGCGAGTAGGTTGATGCAGCCCAGAGAAGATAGAAGTAACCAGGCCCATCCAGAGTAATGAACAAGGTGGGAAAAATAGGTACATAGTAGAAAAATAAGGTCGACAGTTAGAAAGACTAACCATGAGAGACTAAATAAACAATAGACAGCCCAGCAGACAATCAGTGCACAGTGATTTCATCATAAACCGTGCAGATACGCGTGAATACTCGATCACGCATGAGTATTATATTGGTCCATCATGATGCAGTATACATAAGCTAAAAGTAATGATAAGCTCAATCAGCAACATGATAATCATATACGTGAACATGTTCAAGAAAAGAAAAAAAACAATAGAAAGCATGAACCTAATTAAACAAGAAAACAAGGAGCACAGAACAGACAAAACACAATAATATAAGGGTGGAACAGGGTCACAGCATCAAGAAGGACCAATAGCCAAAATGGCCAAATACCTAACACAGCATATTTAAAAAAAAAAAAATCAATGTCTGAAAATATAGGTGCATACTAAGTCCCTAAGCAACATGTGACAACTGATGTAGCAAACATGAAGCACTAGATCAGAACATGGTTACAGCGACATAAGAGAAGAAGGCGTTAGTTAACGTTTATTCAGACCAAGTTAATAGCGTTAATAAATTACTGACACATCACATACTTTTGATAAAGCTAACCCTATCTGATTATACTCAGACCAATATTTTAAGTAAAAATTTACTTTTACCCCTACATGGTTACAGGATGAAGTGAAATAGAGTTAATAGAGTCAATAAATTACTGATACATCACATACTTTTTATAAAGCTAACCACTCACTTTATTCAGACCAATATTTCAAGTAATAATTTATTTTACCCGCTACACAGTTACAGGATGAAGTGAAATAGAGTTAATAAATTACTGATGCATCACATACTTTTGATAAAGCTAACCACTTTATTCAGACCAATATTTCAAGTAATAATTCATTTGACCCGCCACACAGTTACAGGATGAAGGGAAATAGAGTTAATAACAAATTACTGATACATCCCATACTTTTGATAAAGCTAACCACTATATCTCACTTTATTCACACCAATATTTCAAGTAATAATTTATTTTACCCGCTACACAGCTACAGGATGAAGTGAAATTACTGATAAATCACATACTTTTTATAAAGCTAACTTTATTCAGACCAATATTTCAATAGAGTCCAATGTGATGTTGGGATAAATGGGGGATAATACACCATACCGTGCTTTGTCCACCAGTGGATGTCCCCGCCTGGTCCACAGAATTTCCGGTGGAGGATAACCATCGACCTTGCACTCGAAGTAGGCCGTGCCTCCGTGCTGGAGACGCTGGTTGATGAGCTGCTTCACGAACAACGGAGTGTGCTCCGGCGGAGGACGTGGAGACGGAGTTTGCTTCGGAGCAGCTGAATGAAAAACATTCAAATAAATTCAACTGTTCGTAGCATTTGTATAATGCTCTACATAGATGCTACTCAGAGGTGCTCCCGACTCAACCTCAGCTGAAAAGAGAGATTTTAAACTCTAGGTAGAAGCCGCAACCCCAGGAGGAGTCCATTCGAAACAGTACAACCAACAAGAGAAAACATGGGATGCTGCATAAAAGAGGTATGTGCAAAGGGAACCAGTAGCTCACCTTATTTATCTTCAGTCAATGATAATAAGAAAGAGAAGGATGCGATACTAGAGGATATTGTTACTGCACATGTTTTGTTTAGATATCAAATATCAATTTTAAAAGAGTAGTTTAGATATTGTATATCAATTTTAAAAGAGTAGTTTAGATATTGTATATCAATTTTAAAAGAGTAGTTTAGATACTATATATCAATTTTAAATCTTGAGTAGTTTAGCTATAATATATCAATTTTAAAAGAGTAGTTTAGATATTGTATATCAAGTTTAAAAGAGTAGTTTAGATATTGTATATCAAGTTTAAAAGAGTAGTTTAGATATTGTATATCAAGTTTAAAAGAGTAGTTTAGATATTGTATATCAAGTTTAAAAGAGTAGTTTAGATATTGTATATCAAGTTTAAAAGAGTAGTTTAGATATTGTATATCAAGTTTAAAAGAGTAGTTTAGATATTGTATATCAAGTTTAAAAGAGTAGTTTAGATATTGTATATCAAGTTTAAAAGAGTAGTTTAGATATTGTATATCAAGTTTAAAAGAGTAGTTTAGATATTGTATATCAAGTTTAAAAGAGTAGTTTAGATATTGTATATCAAGTTTAAAAGAGTAGTTTAGATATTGTATATCAAGTTTAAAAGAGTAGTTTAGATATTGTATATCAAGTTTAAAAGAGTAGTTTAGATATTGTATATCAAGTTTAAAAGAGTAGTTTAGATATTGTATATCAAGTTTAAAAGAGTAGTTTAGATATTGTATATCAAGTTTAAAAGAGTAGTTTAGATATTGTATATCAAGTTTAAATCTTGAGTAGTTTAGCTATAATATATCAAGTTTAAAAGAGTAGTTTAGATATTGTATATCAAGTTTAAAAGAGTAGTTTAGATATTGTATATCAAGTTTAAAAGAGTAGTTTAGATATTGTATATCAAGTTTAAAAGAGTAGTTTAGATATTGTATATCAAGTTTAAAAGAGTAGTTTAGATATTGTATATCAAGTTTAAAAGAGTAGTTTAGATATTGTATATCAAGTTTAAAAGAGTAGTTTAGATATTGTATATCAAGTTTAAAAGAGTAGTTTAGATATTGTATATCAAGTTTAAAAGAGTAGTTTAGATATTGTATATCAAGTTTAAAAGAGTAGTTTAGATATTGTATATCAAGTTTAAAAGAGTAGTTTAGATATTGTATATCAAGTTTAAAAGAGTAGTTTAGATATTGTATATCAAGTTTAAAAGAGTAGTTTAGATATTGTATATCAAGTTTAAAAGAGTAGTTTAGATATTGTATATCAAGTTTAAAAGAGTAGTTTAGATATTGTATATCAAGTTTAAAAGAGTAACGTCAAAAGTTCTACTGGTCTAAAGGATATTCAGTTCACCATAGATAACGAATCATTTATGCAGCACCAATAAAAATATATTAAGAAAAGAAAATGCTATTTATTTATTTTCCTAATAGTCATTGCATTCAGAAATATAATTTAGCACCTCATCAAGATAAGTTTGATGCTAACCATCAGTTCAAATAGAACATTCATCAGTAAACAAGACCACAAAGAACAGAACACTGAAAGAGTCATCAGTGGTGGCCCTACACACATTTATGTAGCCCTACTAACAGATTCCCATAGTTGACAGATATCATCACATTCACAGTCCTGGACCAAGCTGCAGATCAACCAACGGCAGGTTGTAGTAGCACCCACCGCACAAACACAAACATTTATTTATTAAACATTTATTTATTTAATAATTTCCTGCAAAAACTCGCACATGTGTAACAGCATCTAAACTTTGTTGCTTCAGCCAGTTAGTAAAAATACAGGGTAAACTTTAAATGGAAAAGACTCTTGTAGAAAACCTGCCTTGAACTGTAAGCTCCATAAGACTGGAAGTACCGAGACTGTTGATCGTGACCGTGCACCTGTACCTTCCGGAGTCTTCGGGGAAAGCCTCGGCAATTACCAGTCGGCAAACCCCGAGACTGAAAGAGATCTCGTAATCGGGAGAAGTGAAAATCTCGATCTCGTTTCGAAACCACTGCACCTTCTCCGGCACCGGATACGCCGGAACAGTGCATTCCAGAGTAACTCTCTGGCCCTCGCGTACATTCTGGTTGGCTAAAGGCTGAAAGTCAGATAAAAAAAATCGTAGATCCGTAAATAATAATACTAATAAGTCGTGGATGGCAGAAGTCATCAACCACATAAATTTCAGTACAATGGATAACAAATGTATCTCTTCTAAATGTGTGTCATTACTAGTTACCAATTATCATCAATAATTAAGAAATGTACATAATTACAGTCAATTTTGAAAAATCCTCATTGCCAATGTTAACACTTGCACTTCAAAAGAATTTGGAAAAAAAATAATCATATAGCCTATTATACATTTTTTCATGATTAATAAACAACAATAACCAAGTAAATAACCAAAATTAATTGGTTTCACAGTTTTAAAATATCTGTTGAAAACTTAGTAAATGAATTATTACAATAATTACAATTATTATAATTATTACAATTATTATAATTATTACAATTATTATAATTATTACAATTATTATAATTATTACAAAACATTACAATGAGTCTACCTTTAAGTGGCACCATATAATTTTGCAATTACCATTACCAATAATTATCATTTACGTATAATCATGTTCAGTTTACCTTTGAGAACTGGACTCTGCGTGGTGGTGACGCCTCGCGACTTGATCCCGAAAATGCAGCAGGTCTTGGGTAGTGTCCAACGTCGAGAGACGGACTTCGAGACACAGGAGGTGACGGAGTTACTGACTCTTCCTTTGCTGACAACGCTGAATGACAAGTTCAGAAAAGTCTTAAGTTAACCACGTAGTGTATTCTTTATTAAACCAGTGGCTGAAAAGCACACACTTGCGTATAAACATCGGTGGACATATCCAAAATCAACTTGATGCTCCATATCCGTGTCTTTGGACAAACTCCTTTCCTAACGTTATGCTTGATTAACAGAGCTTCAGGGCGTAGCGCCTAAATACGTATGTGACATGATGTGACAGTCACTCTCTGCACGACCTTCAAACAATCCTTACAACCTCTTTGCTCTGCTGACCACCTTGACCTATGTATACCTCGGTCACGGGCCTCATTGGCCTAGCATCGGGCTTTTACTATTTTTGGTTCATCACAATGGAATGACCTTCCCCCTGCAATTCATAAATGGATTATGGATGGAATTCGCCCGCACTGGTCAAAGACCATTCTCTTTTCATGGGCCTGTCACGCGGACTTCCGAATAGCTCTGCGGTGAGAAGCGCTTTACAAATGTTCACATTAGACTAGATTTACTTTTGACAAAAAAAGCCATTTCCCACCTTCCACGATCAGTTCCGCAGTGCACTGCGCCTGGCCAGCCTTGCTGTCGGCCTTGACGGAGAACTTGCCGGAATCTTCGTAGAACACCTCGGGTATGTAGAGCGTGTGGAGATTTCCCTCCTGGAGAATCTCAAAGTCTGGCGAGCTGACGATCTTCGACCCCTCGCGATACCACGTCACCTCCGGCGGAGGCTTTCCAGAAACCCTGACCGTGAAGCGCACTGCGTCGCCCTCCTTTACCTCCTTCGTCTGGAGTCGATCGACAAACTGCGGCGGAATCATGGAAGCTAAACGCACAATGAGAAAATGAATGAAATGCTTAGGAAGTCCAACATCATCATTGAAATCACTGCACAACTTACCCAAGGCTTTCTTGTGCTCCATGCGTAATCAATATATATATATATATTAGGTGTCTCTTAGCATAATGGGGAAAAGATTCTTTGGGATTTTTCTTCATCTCACCCTCCCAAGTTGTTAGGTTTATTGAAATAAAATTCTACAAAAAATTTCATTAAAATCTGATAAAATTTAGAGGTCGCCCCCGAGCCTCAAAGTTTTGCATGTAATAAGCCTACTTCGACAATGGAAAATCATGTTGTCTAATGTCGCATAATAATTAATCATCATTTCTAGTGCTAATCAATTTCCCTTTTTTATATAACAGACATGTATGTAGGTGCACTTGATATAGGGCCCCTTCAAGATTGCTACTCAGAGCACTCCCGACTACAGCTCGGACACCGGACACTGAACCTGATATTCACGCCGAAGCGCATGAGCAATTGTTGGGGACTTGCTGAAGGTCACTCAATACGGGGCGGCCTGAGGTGGATTTGAATCTGCAAACCCCCGGCTGCAAGGCAATGAACCACCACTACACCCCACATGTCTACTTTCTATCTGTATATTTATGTTAAAATTAAAGAATAGTAGTACACTGTTACATCATCATCATCATCAAAATCCATTGGCTAAATACCCGTAGGTGTCCGACGCCACCCTCTGTCTGAGTCTGTCTCGCATCATGCTGCCCAGCTTCAACCGGTCCGGTCAGCAGGTCTGCTCCACACCATTAACATCTTGGAGCAGCTAGACCACCTTGTCTGATTGAAGAGAATATTGGGAGAGAGGCATGAAGGACAACTTAGGTCAATGCCCGTATGTGTCCCATGCTCTCTCCTCCGACTCTCTCCACCGGTCTGTCCTGACTGGCCTGTCTATGTCTGCTTCACATCATGACACCTTGAAGCATCTGGGTCGCTATGTCACTTGTGCCGTGGTTTTTGCGGATTTCAGCCGTCTTGGTCTTTTACTGCCAGTGTATCGCCACCCATCTGGCAAACCTTCCTCCTTTTGTCCGGACTTAGGACCGGCACAGGGACGTTGTTGGTTCCCTGTGGCGGAGGATGGATACAGTTTAACGTCGTGCCCAGGACGCTGTTACAGGCAGGATCAATTACCAGAGACAACTTGAAGGAGGAATTTTTTGCTCTTCCGGTCGGTCAACTCTTTTATGGAATTCGTGAATGAAACCACTCCTATTTCAGCCCTGTCATTGATGTCTGCCCGTTCAATGGGTCCATGTTAAGAGAAATCCGTGGAAGAACATGTATGGAAATAACCGTTTTCTTATCCAGCACTGTTCCAGGCTCTTAGTACTCAAAAATGCTGCGGATTTCATTGCTGGTCTCTTTGGTGCAAGATCCGGGGCTGGGTCTTCCATGGTGGCTAAGATCAGTTTCTTCATTTCCGGAATCAAGAAGTTCCTCAGAAAGGTACCATTGATGCTGTCCAAGCTTTTTGCATGTATCATTGGAAATTGCTTCAGTTTGCATTTTGGGGTTCGGTCATGGGTCAAAAGTCTTTCAGAGGTGCTTCAACCCTGACTTGAATAGTAACCCAGGTCTTGAGGTGGAAGACAAACTGCAAAGTTGCTATCTTGCGCTCCAGCATTTGATATGAGAATTTGAAGATGGCCAATATGCCAAGTGGAAGTTGGATCTTCCTTTGCGAGGTCAAAGCGACAGGTCAACAAAGATCATCATACCCTTTGTTGTTCTCTGGGGAGCTGTCAGTTCTGCGAGCTCATACTTTTATTAGAAGCGTTGAGCCTTTCCGATTGTGGGTCCCTGCATCTGTAATGGCCTCCCAGTAGACTTGTGATTGATGGCCAGGATAATCTCGTCTGATTTTTATAAGTCGCTCAAATCTCACTTTGTCAGCTGTTGCTGTGCTGAGAGCGCCTATGTGTAGGTCGCTTGAAAAGGCGCTATATAAATGAGCGGAATGAATAAAAGTGAAGAGAAGGTGATAGCCTACTTCACTCCTAGTATAGATTGAAATTAGCCAATTAATAAGGCAATCTAGGACTTCTTTAACAATGCGAACTATGTAGCATAATTTTAAACAATGGGGCTACATGTCTAAAACTTTAACATCAAAGGGCGACCTCTAAATATTATCCGATTTCGATCAAATTTTTTATAAATTTTTTCTTCATCAACCTTACGACTTGAAGGGGTGAGAGATTAAAATTTTGAACTTTCATTTTTAAGAGACACCCTAATATATATACACACATACATATATACAATACATATATAGAGATATACATATATATTTATGCATATATATATATTATATAATTATGCATATATCTGCATATAATCATATTATAATTTAGTATTATAATATATATAATTATACACTGACATAGGTATTCAGTGCCTCTAAAGACACAATATATATATATATATGCTTCAAGCTGTAGAAAGCTATAAATATGTATATATATATATAATTCTATATATATACATCACACTCACATACATATATCGGTATATATGCAAACTTTTTGATATAACAAGAAATGTGAGACTTTTGAATAGAAAGCCAGGGTAAGTCGATAAAACAAGAACATATTATCGTCCATTTCACATTGCGTAGATTTGCCAGTAAGTTCAGAGCAGCTAAATCTGACCAAAGTCATTCTCAGACTGCTGTTCAACCATTTCTAATTAATTGCCTCTTTGACATATAATAAAATCATCAAGTCCTCAACAGATCAAACGATGCAAACCAGAAACGCCCACTAAACAAGTCCACTTCAAAACGCGATTCACAAATTGCTTGTGGCATACAAAAAGAAATTCAAATGTAAAATGTAAATGTACTCGATTTTATAAATTGACCATATATAATTTTATGACATCGACCCTGCTCCAGACCCTGTTCATATTTCAGTGAAATGACTGGGTGAGAGATCTGATAGTCCACACCACACCATTTAAGGTTCCCTTGTACACACTGTGCCAGCCCCCAAGATTTAAGTCTTTGAAAATAGCCACCTTTGGGAAGCGGACCGCAGTCCGCACGCTCTCTTTCACAGAGTGGCGCGAGATGTGGCCAACGCTCTTACCGATGTAGCTAATCGGATCCTTTAAAACCAGATCCAGCCAATCAAGTGCTTCATCATAAATCCATAAGCTGCAGAACTCTGATCGAAAGAAAAGTCCAAGTCAAACAAGATCAGTCTTCCAACAAAAACTGCAACTAAAAAATCACCTCTCACTAACCCACACAGTAAGCTGCTGTAGAAAGCTAAGCTGCTTAAAGTTGTAGAAAGCTAAGCTGCTTCAAGCTGTAGAAAGCTGATCTGCTTCAAGCTGTAGAAAGCTGAATTGCTTCAAGCTGTAGAAAGCTAAGCCGCTTCTAGCTGTAGAAAGCTAAGCCGCTTCAAGCTATAGAAATCTAAGCTGCTTCAAGCTGTAGAAAGCTAAGCTGCTACACGCTGTAGAAAGCTAATCTGCTTCAAGCTGTAGAAAGTTGAGCTGCTTTACCATAAGGCTGCATGTACAATGCAGTTGCAAGCATGCACCCACCCACCCTCATAGCATTCAACACCATTCTGATAAACAGACGTGGTATATTTAGAGAATGCCAGGAAACAAAGAAGCAATATGGTTTCAAACACTGCCTAAGTCTTGCCCAGTGACGGTTGAGTAAAAGCAGGATAATATTGCAGCCTTCAGAAATCCAGAGTTAAGTGAGCATACAGCAATGGGACTTGTAATCTGACTGGGGCAGCACCACTTGGCAGACGGTGCAAACCGAGCCGGCTGGCAGAACAGAATATATATGTCTGAGGACTGCAGTTGAACCTTTAGAAGAGATTTGCAGGATAAACAAACTATGGCCAACAGAAAGCTGCCTGGCCAGACGTTCCAGCTTATCGTCTAACATGGAAATGGCTCCATTCAGTCTGGTAAGGGGAACTTGACGTTCTCGCTAAATTGCAAAAAAATAGGCAAAGCGATAAAACAGGAATATGTCAAGAACAGTCCTGCAAGCATAAAATTGCTTTACCGTGCTTTTTTATAAATAGAAACCATTTGCAATGCAAAGTGTAGCTCTGCATTAAACTGAGCAGGCAACTTGTTTTAAAAAACCTCTCAACAGAACAAATGAAGCTCTATCAACTGCATAAGAGCAACACCTACATAAATTTTAGGTTCTTTTATAGCATCTGAAACCTAGATTCTGTGACGGCAAGGGATAGAAGTTATGCAATGCAAATCTTCGAAAATTTCTCAGCGCCTGCAAAAGCCACATCGAGGAGACCAGCCAATTCAAAAAGTAGAAGCGCTTATCGAAAGCCTGCTTCTATTTAATTCCATTAGCCCTCACAAAACATCCCAGTTACAAGCACTCCCAGTGCGGAGAACCTCAAGAAAAAAGTCCTGATAAAAGTTTCTGAAAATTTCATGTAAGACATGGTCTGTTCCAACAGCAGATGGGTGGATGGATGGATGGATGGATGGATGTTCCAGTACATATGGACAGATGGATGTATGAATGGATGGAATAATGCTAGCACATGTTGTAACCACTTCGGTGAATTCTATTCAAATGTGGTAGCAAATAACCTGAAGACTAGTGGCTAGTAAACATATCGGGATAAGAAGTTTATAGCTCACAAATAGGTCAATTTCTTGCAATGGTATTTATCGCTTTGCAACTGGGAAAATGTGCAGAGCACAAGATGAAGGAGAAATCAAAACAAGTGCAAGATAACGCACCCTGCCTTTGCCTTTGAAAGAATTGAATAGGTGTACAAAAATAGTAAACGTTCAATAAATAAATTTTTATAGATCTCATGTACTTAATTGGCCAGCACACAAATGCAAATTTGTGTGCAATTTCACAAATGTAAAACACAGCAATAACAGCAAAACAATACAGAAACAGCAATACAAACACAACAATACAAACACAACAATACCAATGCAACAATACCAATACAACAATACCAATGCAATGATACAAACACAGCAATACAGTAATAAATTAACCAGACACAGGAATGTGTCCAAAAAGTATACAACACACAGGCTGCTCAAAAAACTGATTTAATTAATTTTATATTTAAACTTTCAGGCACACTGCCCTGATGCATTAACACATCAAAATTAGCCACCACAAAAGGTGGTTAATTTTAATGTGCCCAACGAGTCAATGTGCTAAATTCTGAACATGATCAATTTAAAAGGTCTCGATAAAATCACACAAAGCAGTACCGGACATTCAGATGATAAAATGTTCATGAAACTATTTGTAAAGCTATACAATGCAGTTGAAATCAGTTACAATGTGTTTGACAGATCCTCAAAATGCTTAATAACTACAGATGGTCACAAAGGCAACTAATTATTGAGTCAGGAATTGAGACTCAAGTCCTTAACTAACAATTTCTAATTTCTCAGCACCCCTGATGCTCTGTCATAACGTTGCGTGCGTGCACTACTTAACTCTCGGAAGGGAGGTTCACATCAAGATACAATTGCAAAAATAACAGAGCAAGATAAAAACACGAACCTTTGACAATCAGTTCAGCCGTGCTCTGTGTCTGTCCGCCCTTGTTGTGCGCCTGACAGACGTATTTCCCCGAGTCCTCGTCAAACACCTCTGGAATCGTCAGCTGAACGCGGCCATTCCTGTACGTGATTTCAAAGTCCGCACTCTGTGTCAGCTGCTTGCCCTCCTTGTACCACTTGATGCTCGGCTCGGGCGTTCCTCGAACGCATCCCTCAAAAGTGACGCGCGTTCCTTCCTCCGCCGCCAGGTTCTTCAACGGTTCCAGAAACTCTGGTGGAACAGGCAGCTCGATCGTCATTTCAACCGGCTGGAACGGCGGTGCTCTCTGGGGAGTCACAAGCTCCTCTCGGTACACCGGTGACGGCGCTGGTGCAGGCTGCACTTTCGGCACAAACGGAGCAGGTGCATGCACTTTAGAGACGACGGGTGGTGGTGACGGTCTCGGCACCGGCTTCTGTTGTGGCACAGTTATCTGTTCACGATACGTAGGTGAAGGCTGCGTCACCCTTGGTGCAACTTCCACTGGGGGTGGCGCGGGCTTTGGCTGTGGCGGCGGTACGTAGACCGGCTTTGGAGGCGCAGGCGCAGGCGCGGCAACTGGTGCCGTCCGGATAGGGACCACCGGGGGAGGTCCGAAACCGACCTGCTGGTACCCGACCTGAGGGGTTTCTGGCGGAGAATCATCTTTCGGCAGGATCTGTGATTCGTCTACTACTACGAGCAGCGCTGAGCACGTCGCTTTTCCGGCCGCGTTCTCGGCCGCGATCGAAAACCGTCCAGCGTCCTCGTCGAACACCTCTGGGATGTGAAGGATGTGCTTTTCACCCCGCGACGAAATCTGGTAATCGGGCGAAACAATCGGCTCATTGTTGAAGAGCCATCGAACCTACAACATTTAAACAACGTTCAGAACTAATTAAAAATCACGCCCGTGAATTTTCTTCACGTTATTTCAAATGTTGATCAAATTGTGGCTGCTTTGCCTTCGTTTAGAATATTTTAGCCACGTAACATAATGGCTAAATGTCAAAAGTAGATGCCAGCTAACTCCACACTATAACACGATGTTACAGATGCCAATATCACGTCGTAAGGTAATGTTACAGATCAATCTTTGTTGCCAACTACACCCTCTGTTGCCTCTGGACATCTACAGGTTCCTTAATATAAACTGACACACAACTTGGTCAGAGACTCTGAGCATGATTCCATCTGTCAAGTGTCAATAGGAAACCTTAGTAGAACTCCAAGCGTGAGCACTGATCAACCCCTAGCGACTACTGAACATTCTGTTTACGTTACTAATGGTATTTCTGTCTTTAATGACGTTTAGCATCATTTAAACCAGCACAGAAATCACCTCTGATCATATTAGAGTGAAGCTATAATCAGAACTGATTAAAAATCAAAAATGATTAAATCAAAAAATGATTAAAAAAATGATTAAATCAAAAATCAGAAATGATTAAAAATTAAAAATAATTAAAAATTATTTTGGGGGGGCCCGGTAGAGTAATGGTTAACACGCTGGCCAAGAGTGCGAGAGGTAGCAGGTTCGAGCCCCCGTTGGGCGGATATGCTTTGTAGGCTGCTATTAGTGCCGTTGTAATTGCAAAGCTGTCTGTTCAGTTAGTAGTTAAGTTTAATTAAGATTACTGCATAACTTGTAAATGTAAAGCGCAGTGCGTCTTGCAGGCGCTCAATTAAAGAAAAGATTATTATTATTATTATTATATAAAAATTATAGATCACCATGACATATAAATAGATAAATAAGCTACTGTATCCAGCTGCCTTATATAAATATTTGGACCACTGATTAGGCGCCTTTGTAACGGCATGGCTGTGTTACTGCGCCATATAAATTGTCGTAATTATTATTATTATTACTATTATTATTATTAATTATTAAACAGTTGATTGATGCAACATGTAAGAACCTGTGGCTTTGGGTGACCCGAAACAGTGACTTCCATAGTGCACGACTGGCCCGGTCGTACTCGCATATCTCGAAAGAGTTTCGTAAACTCCGGAGGAATATGTCCAGCAATGACGGTCCTCTGAGTGCTGTGAGATGCTTCAACAAGCCTCGTCTTCATCATGTGATGATCGCCTCCCTGCTTGACAATCAGTGAGGCGTAACACTTGGCTGTCCCCGCTGCATTGGTCGCTTTCACCATGTAGTTTCCAGCATCTTCTTTGAACGTCTCAGGTATCGTCAGGCTGTGAAGCTCTCGCTCAGATGACAACTATATAACAGGAAAATGATTCCTCCATTAACAAAAGCAATAGCATTAATATTACGATTAAGTTTATTGTTATTACCATCATTATCAATATTAGGCTACCATTATTATTATTATTCTATTTTTTACCTGAGGTAATCATTTAACGCCTCAGGTATTCCGTACTATATCCGGAGATGGAAATGTTTATTATTATTATTATTACTATTATAATTATAATTATTATTATTATTCTACACCAAACAGAAACGATGTCTTAGAATTCAGAAATATCCGTGGAAGTGAGTGAATACATGCTTTAAAAAAATGATTCGTCGGTAATTACAGCAATAATAAAAATCACAACCATATTTCAAACTGTCATAACAACGTAATTTTCCAAATCATCTCTAATACCATGAACTAAAACCTTAAATTATGCCATAAACATACAGAATCTAAGCACAGCTATTAAGAAAAGAAGCAGTTTCACAATAATAAAGACGTGTAAAAATAAACTCAGAATGACTGTCAATGACATACCAGGAAGTCTGCAGTCGTGAGGATTTGATTGCGGCCGCGGTACCACTTGATGATCGGAGTTGGATGACCGATTACGCGGCAATCGAATCTCACCAACTCTCCCTCGACTCCTTCAATGTCCTTGAGCAGCTGAGTAAACTTGGGAGGAACAACGTCTCCCGGAAGGGACGCAGACCCATCACTCTGCTCACTGAGCGCTGGAAACACAAGACGAACAATTGTGGATAGAGTACAAAAAGTCTTTATTTATTTATTTTGTTTGTAAGTGCACTTGTTATAGCATCCCTTCAAGCTTTCTCTCTACTCAGAGGCGCTCCCGACTACAAAACGGACACCGCATCGGAGTTTCACGTCGAAGCGCTGAGCAATTGCGAGTGAAGGACTTGCCAAAGTCCCTACGCGGTGACTTGAGGTGGATTCGAACCTCGAACCTTCTGACTTCAAGGCAACGACGCTACCACTACACCACCACGCCCCTGTTATATATTAATAGCACTTAAGAACAGTGTGGAGAGGTCACCACAGGATTTGCTCTTTCTTCGCACTATCTATGGACCTGGGAATATCAGAACATCTGATGTATAAATACCAGGCTCTGCAAGGTAGTTTGGAAAAGTCATGCCGTAGTACTAGCCCTGTAGGCCTACAATATATAGGAAAAACACCACAAAACGAAGAGAGAAAATATAGCAGCCCACGTCAGATATAGAACCTGCCTTTTAAAAGTCACTCAAATCACACTTTTTCACTGTGGCTGGGCTGGGAGCACCTGTGAGTAAGTCTTTGAAGAGGTGCTATATAAATTCTCGGAACGAACGAATTATTGGGAAACTCACGTTCCACTATTAGGCGACCGGATGTCTCAGCGGAACCTTGCGAATTCTTTGCAACGCATTTGTAATCACCGGAGTCTTCCAAGTAGACCTCGCGAATTATGATCGAACACCTTTCGCCGTCAAAGGACACTTCAAAGTCTTTGACGTCCTTTATTATCTTGTCGTTATGGTACCAGACAACCTAAGCAGAACACAAAGTCAGATTTTTTATGAAACCTCGGACTTCTCAATTAACACCCTGCACATCAACTGTTATAGTCGCCCATCAAAGGTATTACAGGTAAGCAGATTTTTCTATCTGAAGGAATTGGACCTCAAGTCGCAGACAGTCTGGTGCCAAGTGGCAAGTGCATCACAGATTCCCAGGACTTCATAGGACTTCTAAAGACTTCCCATAGAGCAGCATCAAGCCATTAACAAGTGGTGACAAGCGCATCCCAGACTTAACACGACTTCCCAGGACTTCCCATAGGGCAGCATCAAGTCGTTAACAAGTGGTGACAAGTGCAAGTGCATCCCAGACTTAACCCGACTTTCCAGGACTTCCCATAGAGCAGCATCAAGCTGTTAACAAGTGGTGACAAGTGCAAGTGCATCCTAGACTCAACACGACTTCCCAGGACTTCCCATAGGGCAGCATCAAGCCGTTAACAAGATATATTGGCGCAAAACGTTCCTTTCAGCTCTCACTCACCTCTGGCTGTGGAAATCCTTGAACAACACAGCGGAGGTGAGCACGGCTGCCTTCCTGAACATCTTTGTTCTGTAGCGGCTGAACGAACACCGGCTTAGTTGGACCTCGTCTCGGTAGATCGCCGTTCACGAACATACCTTCGATGGAGAGCAGACAAGACGTTCGCGCCTCTCCTCCAAGATTCTTTGCGATGACGGTGTACGAACCTGCATCCTCGGGAAACAATTCCTTGATGTCCAGCGCAGTGTAGTCTGGTTTCACAATGATCTGTAGGAGAAAAAAAATCAATCCTGAGTTACATATCAAAGTCTGTAAATCATGCCAAATGCACAGCTAAGGTACTGGTAATTATTCGCTTAAATAAGTAAAAAAAATGCATAAAAACGGCAGACGATAATATAGCGAGAATGCTTAAAGATGCCAGCAACACTGTAGGCAATGTTGCATCTATAGCTAAAAAACTAAGGTTTTCTAAAGTTCATTCATTCATTCATTCAAGTATTTATATAGCGCCTCTTCAAGGAAACTACTCAGAGGCGCTCCCGACTCCAGTACGGACAAACAGAACAGTTTTTAAGTGCTTATAGAATGTGTCAGAGTGATCTAGGGAACAGGCGCAGTTATGCACTGCTGTCTGGCGACAGGTGACGATAAATGTGCCATGGCACCAGAGTGTTTATAGTACTGTGTCGAATTCCATTTGGCCACAGCACATCCGAGAACAATCTACGGAGAGATACGTCCTGCACGTGATAATCAGGTAATGTCTGCAGGCATTCTAGTCTCAGTGGTGCAAGTTAGAAAGCTGACAGTGCTCGAAAAGTTGCTAAATAAATGTCCAGATGTAAACAAAATGAAAAGTTATTAAGCAAGTATATTCTTTATTGTAGCAATAGAATAACCGCACTCTAGCGTATAACCATAGTTTTTGGCACTATGCAACATTGACCATGATGTAATACTACACAGCTGGCACCTTTAAACATTCACGCCATATTGGCATCCATTAGACCACGTTCTACTCTATTCTTAAGAGTTAAGACGGTTCCCATTGGCCAGGGCTGGGTCAGGAGTGCTTCTGAGTAGATGGTCTTAAACGGACTCCCAATAGACATACGCCTGTTCGCTCATCCTCCTATCTACCCAATCTCCCTTTAAATTCAACCTCTGCTCCGCTTGCACTCTCCTCTGCTGCTTTCCATTCATGACTGAAAACCAAACTATTCAAGCTATATTATCCAGATTCTAATCAGGTTCCACCCAACTACCACCATCACCGACAACCACCGTAACATCACGCTGCCTCCTCAGCTTGACCTCCCAGGATTTTTACCTAGCACTGGAACGAAAAAGGCAGTTCGGGCTATTGCGGACTTGATTTGATATAGCGCCGGTGAATAAGCTGGTCTCCCTGACGTGGCTTTTGTGGGCGCTGAGAAAATCTCGAAAATTTACATTACATTACATAAATCTCTAAAATGAATGAAAGAAAGGATGCGCAAATTATTACGAATATCTCATTATATGTAAGTAAAGCAGGTTAATCTACCTTATAGACGGCACTGGGTAAAATTTGAACGTCGTTTCTCAGCCACTGTATCTGCGGAGGTGGTTCACCAGTGAATCGACATTCCAACAGAACACTTTTGCCCTCAGCAACCGACGTATCTTTGAGCAGCTCTGTGAACTGTGGCTTTCGGACAGCTGTAATGAACAGAATTGCCATAAATATTATAAAAGAAAATAACTCTTTTGCCATCTCACTCTTACATGGCAGTCTTGCAAAGCTAGTCCAAAAAAGTCTGAATAGGCAAAACTTATATCAAATATTAGAAAACAATGTCACCATGTAACCATCATAAACACACCAATTTCTAAAAGCATTAGTCAAAGTTGAGGAAAAGATTGCCTCAAGTCAGAAGGGATCGAGAAGATATAGAGCGTGAAGGAAAAGAGCTATGGTTATTGTACCACCCAATGACTGAAGAGGCCAAATCTGGAACCTCAGTTACTGCACTGGAACCTCAGTTACAGCCAGTTTTTGGGCCTGACCACATGGATTCTCGTTCCCTGCCATAGATGACCAAATCTTCACCTCCCGTGCCCTTTATAAGAACCCAGATTAACAGCGTCCATGAGCATTGAGCATCTTAAGTAGGCCTATTGCCTTTGCTGATATGCTAACATTAATCCCACATGCAGTGATTGAACAATAGTCAACTCTTATAAGCAGTTAAATGCAGCAATGCTGCAATTGCTGCATGTGTGATAACCAGCATTATCAAATCAAATAAGATGTAATTGCTAATTATAATTATTATTATTACTATTACTGACTTTCTATACAGGCACTTTCAAGGTAATCTACTCAGAAGTGCTCCCAGTCCAAAACGGCTAAACAAGGCACTCTTTAAGTGAGGAAGGAACATAGAGGTGTAACCTTTAGGCACAAGGCGCAGTGTTAATTGCAATTGTCAATTGCAACAGCTAATTGCAATTGTTAGTTTTCATGCTGTTTTTGTATAACGTTTAATCTGTATAATATACATACTGATGACTTGAACGCGAGCTGATGAAGCCGTCTCTCCTCCCGGATTCGATGCTTTGACCGTGTACTGTGCAGTGTGTTGATCCTTGATTGTCTTTCGAATCTTCAAACAGCACGTTCCGTTGATCTTTGTTAGGACGTAATCAGACGAGTTGTCGATGTTCTCTTCGTCGCGGAACCAGGATATCGTCGGTGACGGAATGCCCGACACCTGGCACTCGAGTGTCAGAGCAGTGCCTTCTGGGATGTCGACTGATCGGAGGTGACGGGAAAAGTCGGGAGGAACGATCTTCTGATGCGTTTCTGTCGACACAAAAGATTCAAAAATTAACTCGAATGCAGAGTAAACGTATATTAACGCGAGAAGTATTATTCTATACAAGAAAAAAACTTTTTGTATGCAATCAAATGCACCAAGGCAGGAATTTGGTTCAAGATTTCTGCACTATGTGCAGCCAATCAGTGCATTCACACTTAAGACAGACTTTTTCTTTCAGACATCTGTTTGTATGTGCACTTGTTATAGCGCCCCTTCAAGCTCACTACTCAGAGGCGCTCCCAGCTACAGCGCTGACACTGCATAGGAGTTTCACGCTGAAGCACTGAACAATTGCGAGTGGAGGAGTTGCCCAAGGTCCATACGTAGCAACTTGAGTTAGATTCGAACCTGCAACCCTCTGGCTGCAAGGCAACTAACATACCCACTACACCATCACGCCACACATTAATCGAGTTCAAGGGATGAGGAACAGGCTTGACATGATCTCAGAAAGAGACTAAGATGATGGAGGCAGTGATTGCAACAGCATTGTGGGGCGTGGTGGTGCAGTGGTAGCGTCATTGCCTTGAAGCCGGAAGGTTCGAGGTTCGAATCCACCTCAAGTCGCCGCGTAGGGACCTTGAGCAAGTCCTTCACTCACAATTGCTCAGCGCTTCGGCGTGACACTCCGATGCAGTGTCCGCTCTGCATTCGGGAGCGCCTCTGAGTAGAGAGATCTTGAAGGGGCGCTATAACAAGTGCACACACTTATAATCAAAGACTTGCCCTTGACTTTGAGGAATGCAGTCGTCTCAGCAGTTCCCGCATCCGTCGTTGCCCGACAGAGGTACTTGGCCGAGTCTTCCGAGAACGTCTCTTCTATCGTCAGCTGACACAGTCCATCGCGGTAGGTCGCCTGAAGGTCAGGCGTCTGAATGGGAAGGAAGTCCTTCAACCACTCGATCTTCGGAGTCTTCGTGTCGCACTCCAGCCGACATTCAAACGTAAACCTACATGAGAATGTTGAATAAACAACACTTTAATACAGTCACAATATATAATGTAATGTAATAATAATCAATATATAATGTAATGTAATAATAGTCAATATATAATGTAATGTAATAATAGTCAATATATAATGTAATGTAATAATAGTCAATATAATGTAATGTAATAATAACCAATCCATTTAGATGGCACCATATATCTACTGCAAGTAATTCTTGTTGTGATGACCCTGCGCAGTATCCACAGGATAATTTCAACTGCTGCACACTGTTCACAGAACTTGCATACCGTAGCTGCAGCTAGATCTGAGGAATCACAACAATAAAGATGCGCTCTGCTTTATTAAGCACAACAAAATGCAATTAAGTTAAGTGCTGTAATATGCCAAACAAATTTCTGTCCAGGGCAACGGTCTCTGTTGTCATAGACCCTGGTCAAATCGGATCCATCAATATCACAAGGCTTCATAACTAGTTTCTGACCAAATTTAAAGCATCTATCATTACGTGTTTCAAGAGTCAAGACGGCCAGAATTTTGTACTTAATCAATAAACTTCAATAAACTTAAAATTGATTTGTCTGATTGTATTGTTGAATCCTTCCTTCGATTCTGATACCATCATACTGAATGTCGTAAGGTAATAAGCACAGATCTCATTTCTCCATGCTTTACCTACCTCAATGAAATCAGCCAAAACTTTGCCCAAATTTTGAGTTTCCCCAATGTTCTCTGATAAGCGTTTTAATGTTCAAGAACAATTATAGAGTTTAAATTACTTAAATAGATTTACATCTAAACAAAGCTACTAACCTCTGGCCCTCTGTAATCTCAGCGTTCTGTAGCGGCTGCACAAAGCGCGGCTGTTTCGGAGTCTTCTTCTCGACAACAAGTTCCATTTGCGCCAGAATTTGCTAAAGAAACACAAAACTCAGGTTATCATGTTTGCTAACACTTCAGCTGCATTGATTTCCCAGTTGCCTTAGCATACTTTGATGCGAAAGTGTTACAGAATCAGGAAATGATGTCCAGGATACATTGTATGAAAGCGAAAAACTGGAAAATTTTGAAAACCATTCCAATATATATGTAACTTTTGTTACACTCATTTTAAGAGCAACAGACCGAATGATGAACCAACAAAAACATAAATATTTCATCTGATATACTTTAATGACAACTGCTATAGGCAAATGCATTGCCTGCTACATAAACTATCCCCAAAGTTTAATTCCAATTTGCACCAGTCAATCGTGCTCGAAATACTTAATCTAATATTTCAACATTTCTCTAAACTGCTGTATAGAGTATAGTAACCTTTGGAGAGTCCTTCACCAACATGTATTTATAAAATATCACTGGATAGTAAATAAATAGCTAATAAATGCATAGTAGTAATAGCAATTATAAAATATCACTGGATAGTAAACAACATAGTAGTAATAGCAATTACAAAATATCACTGGATAGTAAACAAATAGTTAATAAATGCGTAGTAGTAACAATAGTAAAAATTATCCCACGACATATTGCAACTCATCAGAGGTCCTACATTTTCTCAAGCAAGACAAATACACATTACCTCTTTCTTCAAGAGATTGTCGCGTAGGATGGCCAGCTCTTCAATTGCCTTTACAAACGAAGCAAGGGCTTCTTGATTTCGATCAACAGTGTGTTGCATCTTCTGTGGTCCAGTTACAGAACCTATTTTTTGAACAATCACGCAAAGCTTTCTGAAAAGTAAACCTTTGATCTCAAACTTCACAATTAATACAGGCAATTGGTCACTGTCCTAATTACATGTACATTCCTAAACTGCATCCATAAAACACAATAAAATAATAACCAATAATCTTGAGTAGTGCAGAAACCTTAGGGCACAAAATATTTTCTATAAAAATTAAATAATAAAATTTTAATAATATTCTTTCGTAGCATGCTGCACCGTGCTTTATCTGCTGTTGGCCACAAGGTTTGGATAGGGCTTCTGCTGAATCTGCACTTGTCTCCTAGGGTATTTACTGAATACCTTTTACACCCATCTTCAGACACGATTGAAGCAGTCAGTAAAGGAGCTATATAAATGCCCTGTTCTTTACACTCCACTATCAGTAACCTCGCAGGGTTGCAATGAATGAATGAATGAATGAATGAATGACTGAATGAATGAATAAATGAATTAATGAATGAATGTATGAATGAGTGGATGGACGGATGGATGAATTAATGAATGAATGAATGGATTGGATGGATGGATAAATGAATGACTGAATGAAGAAATGAATGACTGAATGAAGGAATGAATGAGTGACTGAATGAATGACTGAATGAATGAATGAACGAATGAATGAATAAATAAATGAATGAATAAATGAATGAACAAATGAGTGAATGAATGAAGGACTGACTGAATGACTGACTGAATGAATAAATGACTGAATGAATGAATGAATGACTGACTGAATGAATGACTGACTGAATGAATGACTGATATGACTGAATGAATGAATGAATGAATGAATGAATGAATGAATGAATGAATGAATGAATGAATGAATGAATGAGTGAATGAATGAATGAATGAATACCATATAGATCCGTGGCAATGCACTCCATCTTGTTAAGACGTCCGTTCTCCTTCAGAGCTCCGTCGTCCTTGAAGTTAACCAACAGCGTTATGAGAGCAGATGCATCCTGGGATGTCTTGCAATCGGTGGCCTTGCGACCAATCGTAAGCAGGAACTGACCAGCTCCATTGATCCAACCATCGCACTAGAATTCAAACCAATTCAAAGATTGCTAAGTTTTTGATTAAAGAAAAAATTCACAAAATGTTCTATGCCTTGATTTTAAACGTAGCGTATTTCTAAACAAATACAAAAGTATCAGTTTACTACATCCCATTTCTCTTAAGTAATTAAGAACTGTTATCTGTTAGCCTAGAGAGTCACGCTATAAAGTAAGCTAGATGCACCTTGCTCTTTACAATGATATATAACCTGTTATAACTACAATTATACATACCCATACTTTATTATCGAGTGTCCAATGACCGTACAGTAATTTCAAAATCTTGACGCCTAAAAATAAGCTTCATTTAGTGTATTATAATTGCATAAATGTGTTCAACATTATGGCATTGTTCAAATGACACCATTAGATACATCAAACTAAGTTACATTAAATCAAGTAAAGTAAATGTTATGTTCTTCGTGTTGCAATTTGCTCTGATTAGGTATTTATTTATTTATTGCTCCATTTCTACAGCGTCCCTTCAAGCTCTCTCCTCAGAGGCGCTCCCAACTACAGCACGGACACTGCATCCGAGTTTCACGCCAAAAGCGCCCAAGCAATTGCGAGTGAAGGACTTGCTCAAGGTCCCTACGTGGCGGCTTGAGGTGGATTCGAACCTGGAACCCTCTGGCTCCAAGGCACCAACGCCACCATTACACCACCGCACCCTAAGGTATTATTATTATTATTATTATTCATTACATAAATTTCTTACGGACACAAGGTCACACTGAAATGTGAATCTCAGGCGGAGTATGACCTTCCTAAACCATAAACTCCTTGACTTCCCAAACCATAAACTCCTCGTTCTTACCTCATCCATGAGTTCGAAGAACTTGCTGGAGTCATCGAGCGACCCGTGGTATTCCGTGATGCTCCTATGAAAGTCCGACCACTTCCTTTCGATGTCGTCGACTTCCCGTCGGATCCGGCGTGAGTCGTAACGTCCGTCGCGGATCATCGTGTCTGCGGTGTTCGAGAAGTTCTTCACCTTTCCCTCGATCAGCTGCACGGACTTTTCAAAAACCCTGAACGCCTGCGAGAGCATTTTCACCGACGACAGCGAAGTGCCGTAGCTGCCGTGTCTCGCTTTCAACTGACGGTGAAGCTCGTCGAGTTCAGCGTGCAACTGAAACAAAGGGACATTCATTGTGTAAAGAAAACCAAGATAAAGTAAGGGAGGGGTACCCATGAGTGCAGAGGTAAGCGTGCTGGACTGTCAGTCGATAAGCTGGGGTTCAAATCCTTGCCATGACCGAAATTTTATTTTGAGATCTCAGGTCCACATGCATCCTTAGCACACTTTGAAAAGTAAATTGATCGAAATAGAGGATCAGTAGTACATCAAGTGGGGAATGGACGGAAAAAAGCAAATAAACAAAATAACTAAATAAAACAAAAGTCATATGTAAGAAATGCATTGTATGACATGATGGTTTTTCTGTAATTCAACGATTGTGGGTTTGAGTCTACCACACAGCACTCGTGTAACAACTTCAGCCAACTTCGTCTAGTGCAATGAAGCGAGTGCAATAAAAAAAAATGCCAGGATCATCTATATAATATGAAAACTAATAGCAACCTGTCTAAGATCAAAGTAGAATTGGCACATCTGAAGATTCTGTTCCAGTCTGGCTTTCTGTTCCTCCCACGTCCTCTCCCACAGTCGACGTCTCTCCTCTGTCATCAGCAGCACCTTCTGCACTTCGTCCTTCGCAACAGCCTCCGAATCCTACAACGGAAGAAGAAGAAAAAATTTAAATTTTAAATAAAATAAATAAATACAAGAAAAAACTTATCAATAAAACCTAATCTTGAGAACTGATATCGTAATTACAAGAACCATTATCGTGACATAACATTGCGGCTGTCTTGAACCTTATTGTTTTTCAATTGCGGCTCTGCTGCAATTGAAAAATAATAAGGTTCAAGACAGCATAATGCTATCTATAATGGCAGGAAGGAAACAAATATCAATAAGGAGATTCATGCACAGAAATAATCAATTAATTAGCAAAGTAATTGATCAATCACTCATCAGTAAATTTGTCAATCAATAATTACATAAATCAATCAATCAATTAATGCTGCAATACAAGAATTCACACATTAAAGATGCTCAGAGCTTCTATCCCTGTACTGGGTGGGTACAACTTGAGCCCAGCGACAACCATCCAACAAGAAATGAGCCAAAACTCATGTCGGGAAGATGGCCAATGAGGGGAAGGTTGTTTAAGGGAATAGAAGTCCCTGAAGACACTCAAACACCACTTCTTCAAGATATCTATTCAAAGACCCTACTTCGCTACAAGCAAACCTCGTAATGTGCATCCGTAAACGTACAACAGCAAAGCAATTATTCTGCAAGAAGTTAAGATGATGATCAAACTAGTCACCTGTTGCCGAACCCGTATCACAATCTCCTCTCCCTCTTCAGCCGTCGTGTCGATAAGATTCTTAATCTTGTTGCGGGATGCCTCGTGTTCGCGAAGCAGAAGCTGAGCGGTCGTCAGCTCCTTCGGAAAATCCGTTCCGGCGTACTCCCTCTCCGTCTTCTCGATCAGCTTATCCAGCTGGAAAACAGAGGTGGAAAATATATGGCATGGTTTGGTTAGATAGTGGAGTGCAAAGAACAGGGCACTTATATCTATAGCTTCTTTTCCGACTGTTTCAAGGTGTTTGAATGTGGGACCACATATGGTGAAGGGTAATTTTAACATTCAAGTACATAAGAACCAGTCAATATTATCTAAGTCAGTGGTTCCCAACCTTTTCTGACTTTCGAGCCACTTTTTTGTCATTGGAGGACATAAAGGCCACTTTTTCTTAGTTGAAGGACATTAGAGTTGGTTTGATTAAGAAAGTCCTTACTTCCTGATTAATCACATCAAACCTAGCATATAGTTTGATCAGCACCCATAAATAATTATCGCATTACCTCGCGAAGATTCTCGAAGAACTTGACGGTCATGTTGAGCAGTATGTGATATTCGTTGATGCGGGCCTGGAAGCGAGTGTGGACCCGGAGGAGTTCATTAACCAGCTGATCCCTCTGTCCCTGAGTATCTCCCTGGAGGGAAAGCAACTCAGCTGTCTTCAGGTGCTTCTCCACTTCCTCCTGAGCTTTCTGGAAGAAAATTAACAAAGACGTCATTTAAAATTAATTATAAACAGTGCTCATATTTTGACTCCAAGCACATCCATTATGTTTAAAATTATTGTATAAATTATTAAACTATTATAAATTCCTCATAAATAGTGTTCAAATGTTGACTTCAAAGTATCTAAAGTCCATCTATTAAACATAATTTATGCAAAAATGTATTGAATTATTGTATACATTATTGTAGAAACTATTAAACTAATTACGCCATTGCATTAATTAAATATATATATATATGTGAAAATTTCATAAATTGTAATCAATACCTGGGAAAGTTAAATTACATGAAAGTTAAAAGAATTTCATTATTTGAATTATTGTATTGTATCCAACCAATTGTAAAGCATTTCTATCAGCTAGAGCCTTTCAGAAGTGGCCCCAAATTCCAGTGGTAGCGAATCCAAGATTTTAATTAATTTAAGCCTAAATAAGACATTTTAAACGTAGGTCAGCCACCATTTAGTCTAAGAACGTCGTATCTTCATTCTCAGACTGAATTTAGAAAACTGAAATACCACACTGAAGAAAAAATTAACATGCATAAATATATTCGACGTCACCTTTGCAATTGGATCGAACTTCTCCAACTTCTCCTGCAACCTTTTCGCCTCTTCCACGTTCCTCCCTAGAAATCCTGCATTGTACGGCACAAAGAGTTCCCTCTCTTCTTTTACCAGCCAGTCAATTGTCTGAAATAGTAGCAAAGACCGTACACATAACTAATGGACAGAGTCAAGCAGAAACCTTCAGCGGGTCAACACAAGAAGACAATATTACAGTGAAAATTAGATGCAATAGGTCTTCTTTGTGATAACCCTGATCACGCAACATTCAAGCCAAGCGCTGTATCAGACAGTGTACCTTCACGGTAGGAAACAATTCAACAGGTTTTTAGGTAAATTATCTAAAATTTGTCTCCAGTGATGATCTTAACGCTTCAGTGAGTGTCTTTAGTGTGTGAAAAAATTGGAGCATTAATGGATTGATTGATGTAACTGTTGATCAAGTTACATAATGCAGCCGATTGTCAAGCTAAGGAATCAATAAATCAATCAACCAATCAAATCAATCAACCAGTCAAAATATATTTCATTCGATTAAAATTACCAGACATTTTCTGCCAGCTGAACTGACAATGAAAATTATTATTACTTAAGCACACAAAGTTCATTAACAAAATTAGTTCAGCATAAGACATTATATCGCATAGCCACCAGTAAATGTACCACAAATTTCATCACAATCGCCTACTAGTAAATCTATAGGTACGTGGCACCATTGGACATACGAAACCTGCCTGACGACAGAGAACGAAAAAAGAAGCAAATTTAAAAATCTTCAGAGTTACCACGACTTTCAAATACAGAAATGCAGTTTCTGCATCTTTCCAGTAAATCTTAAAAATTACATCATTCAAATTTTCAAAAGTGTTTCCAACAAGCCAATAGCACAGTTAGAATCCCTAATCATTTTACAGCTGTCTAAATTGCAGCTTAGAATGAATAATTGACAAGTAAGCAACGTCGGCCAGTATACCTTGCGCGCATCCGTGACAAACTGGTGCCATTGCGTCTTGAACTGTTTCCCCGTTGTTATGTGAACCTTCCAGTGTTCATAGTATTCCGTGATGAGGTATTTCCTCTCCGAGAAATGCGACAAGATCGTTTCCACGACGACGACTGCACGTCGAGTGTCCAGCTTCTCATCTGCCTTCACCTGAAATAAAAATAAATAAATAATGAGCAATTAATCAAAAATTACAATCAATGATAATCGATAGTAAATTCTTCGTTATTGGACCGTCATTCTGGAACAGTCTACCATCAAACCTATGAATATTTTGTCACAGACAACTCAAGCAACTTTCAAGCCACCGTAAGATTAAAATTTTCAGCTGCTCATTACAAAGGTAAAAAAATTTCAACAGACCTACTAGTTCTTTAAAATTAAGTAAACTGAAACCCCTAAGATAAATATGAAATCTTGATACCAACGTCGAAACTTAAACAAATCTACTGCCAACAACACAATTAAAAAGTCTAATAATTGTTACCGAGAACAAACAGCACTTTATAAAGTCATGTATTGATAGAACATCAAAACCATAAGATCGCATTAACAGCAGCCGGTACAAGTTCAAGAACTTCAAGTAAATGATGCATTTAAGTTAACATGCTATAAAGCCTATAAACAAAACCTAAAGCGAATAACACAACGACGTCTATGTGAAAGAAGATTTTGTAATCGAAATCACAACCCTAAAGCTCCAAACTTTTAAAGCGTCACCCGAAAGCCGAGCACAGAGCACCAACTTATTCACGGGCACTGCATTGAGTCAGATGGGTCGTCCAAAAAGTAGTCAAATTCCGATTGTCAGATGGTCAGAGGCAGAAGTTGTTATGGCTTAAAAGATGGATAATCATATGAGTTGGGGTATGAAATCCGGAATAAAACATCTTCAATAAAGTAAGATATAAAAGAAAATTCCTGATTCAATTCATAATGGCCTTAACTGACCTCGCCAGCTTCCTTGATAAAGTGCTTTCCTTTGTGTTCGACCTCTGTGTAGCCAGAGTTCAGATGGGTGAAGCTTTCTTCCTTGTGCTTGATGGCTGCGTCGGAAACCTGAGTGGGATCGAGCTTTTCTATCCGTAAATACTCTTCCAGAGCATCCATCTGAATGGCAAGCTGGAAATGAAAAAAAAAACAATTCTCCCATTCACAACATTATCATTTTCAATTGTTCATAACTCTAAACACAAACAACCAATCATTAGACAATTGAAACTATAGCAACAGCTACAATAAAATATAAATTCCACAATACGATGTCTAATAAATTAAATCTATATATGTGTTAATTAGCTCTTAAATAAGATTTTATGATATTAAAAATTATCACAAGAACTAAAAATGATGCATTTATCAAAGCTGAGTGTAACCATAACTGCTCAGATAAATACACACACAGACACAAATTACTTACATACACACCTGCCCAGGTCTGCCCTACACGCATACATTAATACATACATGTACAATTGCACATAGAGGAATTGATAAGGTTAGAATGCAACCTACAAGAAGCAGTTGACCATTTTCTAGAAGGCGAATCAGAATATCTAACTTCAGGAATTCCAAATCAGGATAAGTTGTACAGAAATACTCTTTGTATAAAAAAGAAAGATATTTAAAAAGCCGAGTGTCAAATCACTAACCTGTTGCGCTTTCTTGTGGAACGCAACGTAAGACAATGCCAGTCGGATGCGTTGCTGTACGTAGGTGTGTAGTTTCTGCCATTGTTCCCGGAACGCCTTCACTTTCTCGGTTGCCGCTGCCGCCTCAGGAGTGCCGAGCTTAGCGATCTCATCCGCAGCCGACGCCAGAGATGCTATGTCCGCAGCTTTGCTCTGAAACAACAGACAATTTCAATCCTTGTCAACAGTTTTAAATCTTAAAACAAGTAATAAAATAAAATAAAATAAAGAAAATGTCTAATATTGCACTGGCACTGTGACTTGAGTTTGCCAAATAGAAATTTTATCAAACCAACTGAAAACAAAGAATTTCTCATTTAAAATTCCATGTACAAATGAATTTATAATTTTGCAAATCCTTTAGGCCGACCCTTTCTTTTACCCAGAACAAAGCTTCCGGTCCTCTGGTCCCAGATAAGGCCTCATAAGTTACGGTGGCACAAAGACTGAGTGTACAAAAGCAGTCACCTATGATCGCTGGAAATTATTTCATTTATTATTTCATTTATAAATACAATCATAAACCTAGTTAACACAATTAAACACTAGTACATGCCTAAAAAGATATGACAAGGTGTTACACAAATGTCCTGCTGCTCCACTATCAGTTGAGCCTTTTAAATTATCAAATCAAGAAAAAATAACCTCAAGACATTTACACTTATTGCTGCTAAGTGAATTTCTCTTGAAATGGCTCAATATAAATTTATAAGTACACTTACATCTGCAAATATACTTTACAAACTAAGCCAGAAGGCTGTGAAGAGTTTCTTCTAAGCTATACCTTCATGTCTTCGTTTAATCGTTCGTGCAGTTCAAGGAAGTCACGTCCTGACGAGAGGTTCGCTCCCATGTCGTTATGTTGTCCCAACACAGCAACTGCTATCTGTGTCATCCATGAGTTCAACTGCAATTATCACACATGCAAAGTTCATTAGCAGTTATACCTTTTATTTCTTATACTCTTACTCAAATTAACGGAATAATTGACTGATTATTTAACTGATTCATTGAATCACTGACTGATTGACTAACTGACTAATTGACAGACTAAAAATTGACAGACTAATTAACAGACTAATTGACAGACTATTTGACAGACTAATTGACAGACTAATTGACAGACTAATTGACAGACTAATTGACAGACTAATTGGCAGACTAATTGACAGACTAATTGACAGACTAATTGACTGACTAATTGACAGACTAATTGATAGACCAATTGACATACTAATTGACAGACTAATTGACAGGCTAATTAACGGACTAATTAACGGATTGACGGACCAACTGACCAACTTGCTGACTAACTCACTTATTGACTTAAACTGAATTCTGCTGTCAGTCACTGAATGACTTGCAAACTGACTCGCTAACTGATTTACTAAAACTAAATAATCCAAATTTAATCAAGAATCAATAAACTGCTAGGACGACTTGACAATAAATCCGCTGAAAAGAAAAACTACTTCCGATATACGGAAAATGAAGAATCATCGGATGCCTACAACATCCAAAATTATATGTATCCAAGTAAATACGACTTCAACTCAAGGGCACTCTTTTCAATATCATCACCTTAAACAACCTGCCTGACATAATTTTTAAAAAGTCGAGAGAAATAGAATGACAATCGAAAGTAGAAACCCTCATCAAGGTGCAATAATCATCTCTAATTAATTAGAGGTGACAATAGTCATTGTAGTCATAAGATGTCATTAAACGTTAGTGGAAAAATAGTTTAATATAAACTGGTTAAATAGAAATCCGAATACCAACCGTGCTGTATTTGTCTAGAAATTTATTGAAGGCTTGGCTCTGTTCTCCAGCCTCATATCGAGCCTTGCACTGTTCCTCCAACTTGGCAGAACGCTCTTGCAGTACTGTCATCTGAAAAAAGCAGAACCATAATTCATTGAAACTCAGTGAATTAACAATTCATTCACTCGGTTAATTCACTGCTGAAAAGCAGTTGCTAAAAAGAAGAACAACATTCAGATTTTGTTCACGAATACCATCTGCACAAACATTATCCTACGCATAAAGTATCAGCTGTTGGTACCATGGCAACATTTGTCTTGTACAGTATTTAGACAATTGTAAAAGACCTCTAACAGTAAAAACTATTCAGCATGGGGGAGGTCATAACAATAGGAAGGGCCCACATAGCAAAAGCATGATGTCATGCCACAGCAGCCATTGTCCAAAGGACAAATTGATCACAACATGTGTTAATCGCTAGCAGTTATCTGAAAACCAAACGATCCTCATTATCATTATTATTTTAATAAATAAGTTTGTAGCATGTGCAACGTCACACCAAACCACGAATCTGAGGCCAGGAGAAGATGCAACTTTAGATTTCCAGGCACTTGAAAGTCAAGGAGAAACAGCAAGTTCTGAGCCACCTTTTGACGAAAGGAATTGAATTTGAGCTAGGAAGTGAGAGCAGAAGCTGGTTATAAATATTCCCTAAGAGCAGAGGCATGGAATGCATACAAGCCAACAACTGTTCTGCGTTGGGACTCAGCAAAAAGACTCATTGAATAGAATCGTTAGCAAAGGAGAAGTGCTTACCGTGGCATTAACCCCTGCAGCACCGGGGTCATCTCTTCCGACCCTCTCTAGAAGAGTACGACCCTCGTGAAGGGCAGGGGTTACGGCCTCCACAATGCTGTGCGACAGGTAGGCGTGTCGTTCGGCAAGAGCAGAACTGTTACGTGGAAGATCCGTGCTTTCCAGCTGTATCTCAATCTCGTCCAACTTAGCTACGGCCTGCGAAAAATAAACAACATCGACCAAAGTGTTACATATTATTTGCCTCACGTGGATCTCAACAATTCTAAAATAATGGATGTTTTATCAATGTCATCAGTTTAAAACACCAGATTATAATTATAATCAGTTCATAATAAGGGTTGTTTTTCTTAACATGACCAGATTTTAACAATAGATCGCAGTTTGGTGTTCTTACATTCAGCTAAGAACTATTCTTCTATGACTCTATACCAACAGAAGTTGTATGATTTTACCATCTGTGCATGTGTGAAGAAGCTCCTGGTGAGTGCAAGATGTTTCCTCCTGGCGTCCAATCGCAGCATAAAGCTCTCGCACTTCTCGTCCACAGTCTGCAGGCGCTTGCGCACGCTCTCGGCATCCGACCGAGCGCTGTGTACAAGCTGATCTGCGGTTCGTATCAAGCGTAGAATTGTCTCTTGGATATCCTGAAATATGCAAAATGAAATCTGATGCAATACCTCACTTATTTATACAGCACTTTCCTCATTTAAATACAGCACTTTCACCACTTATCATACAGCACTTCCTCACTTATATACAGCACTTTCCTCACTTATATACAGCACTTTCCTCACTTGTATATGTCAGCACTTTCCTCATTTAAATACAGCGCTTCCTCACTTATATACAGCACTTTCCTCACTTGTATATGTCAGCACTTTCCTCACTTACATACAGCACTTTCCTCACTTATATACAGCGCTTTCCTCACTTATATACAGCGCTTTCCTCACTTATATACAGCACTTCCTCACTTATATACAGCACTTTCACCACTTATATACTGCACTTTTAGATGTCCAGTGTTGTCCACTGCCATGAAACACAAAAACAATCAATCATTTATTGATCAAGAGACACTGAAATTAACATTTCACACAAAAAATTGTGGCATAGCTTCTTGGCATACAATGGGCTACCAAACAAAGGACAAGAGTCACGACTAGTTGCCTTTTCGAGAAACGAGAAATTACAGGAGATGTCAACATGGGGCAGGGGTGGTAGATGGTTGAATGGCAACATGAGGGCAATGCAGGACCAATACCCGCAGGCCCCAATGTTGATTCAGCCCTCCACTGCCCGGAAAAATGACGAGCATTTCAGTTACTGAAATAACTGTATGTACCAAATTTAGATGGTGAGCATAGGACAGATGGGCGCCTTGCAGGCTGCCATATGGTTAAATTCAACTCCAGTCAAGCTGGTTAGCATCTGTTACAACCATAACATTTAATGGTCTTAAAAACAAACTAAAACTGATAATTCCTGCAAATTGTGATACTAACTCACAATGCAATGATTCAACTAAGGAAAAGAATAAAAGAAAGCATAAGAGGTGGACAAACTTTGGCCTGCTGTTCGAAATGCACTTGCTCCTCCTGAAGTGCATGTGTTGCGGCCAGTGAGTCACCCAGGTCCTTTCGACTGAGGTAGACATCTCCGACTTTCGCATACCATTCTGATACCTGGCAAAAGAAGAAACAAATAAATAAACATAACTACAGATCTATGAAGACAATGGAACTGGTAAGTGTCAATGACAATGAACTGATCAAATGGATGGATAAAATAAAAAAACACAACTCTACACAGAGCTCCAAATATGCATATTACATAATCGACAACAAAAAAGCATTCCAAATGCATTGTCTATTCCCTGGATCAATTTTACAGAGCAGTTGGGATGATAACACTTAATACAAAAAGCAATGATGAATTGTAATTGCATGCTATAACATCCACTGCAACCACGTCTATTAGCAAAATAGCACCAACCAAGTTGCAAACAGGCAAATGAAGATTATCAATATATTCGTTTAATGGTTAAAAAAATTGATAGACGCACCGCTATCACGTACAAAAAGCAGTAGATCAAATGGAATATAATACCTAAGAATGTGCTTAACCATGCCTATTGAATCCGGCTGGGTTCTAAAAGTCTCACAAGTCTTTTTTCTTTATTTGTGGTTGGGCTGGGAGAGCCTCTGAGTAGTTTCTTGAAGGGGCGCTATATAAATGCTCTGAATAAATGAATGAATGAATGAATGAATGAATGAATGAATGAATGAATGTATCTATCTTAGGATGGGCACAGAAAAATTACAGAAATTATAAAAAGAGTGATTCTGTGTTTACATACTAGACTATTGATATTATATATCGACCTCCCGGTTGCGCTTCGCTCTCTACTTGTGGTCCATCCGGCAAGGTTCTACAAGTCTCTCAAGTCTTTTTTCTTTGTTCGTGGTTGGGCTGGGAGCGCCTCTGAGTAGTTTCTTGAAGGGGCGCTATATAAATGCTCTGAATGAATGAATGAATATATAAATGATAGATGAATAAGAATTGTGATTGTTCTGCAAGAACGTTGAAGACCTACTTTGTTAACTTCTCGGTCCAGCAGAAGCAGCTGTAGACACTGCTCGAGTCGGATCTTGCGTTGGAGCCACAACTCCTCGAGATGGCGCCTCCGATCCTGCAGAAGTTCTAGAAGGTGTTCAATGCCATAGCAGGCTGCCGTCGTGGCATGGTGGTTCTGGACGTGGGCGTGGATTCCCATCTCCCGAATCCTATCCAGCAGCAACTGCCCCTCCTGGAGAGTCAGCATCGACGACTCCAAGATATCTACAAGAAGCCCACAGGCAGACACTTTGCACGCGTGCGTGGCTCTTCACAGTAGTGCCAGGAAATGGTAGACATTAATCTAGCTAGAATGCTCGCCTGTTATGTTTGACGCTAACACTGTAGTCATTTTATTCCAGAACTTAGCGGTTCATTACCCGTTACTACTTTGATGTATTATAATGATGTCTTAAGTCTCATTGTGCGCTTGCAAGTCTGCAAGTAATAAAGAAAATCACTTACTTACTTATAATAATGCATATCTAATATAATGAAAGTCGTTTTCATTTTGCAGTACCGTTAAATGATCTATTTATATAATTAAAGTGAAAGCAATTTTCTTCAAAAGACACAATAACTCCTTGCGCATGTGGAGCAACTCTGAACAGTTCACCTTTTAGAGGTGCTTTGTTTTAATACAATACAATACAATTCTGGTGAATTTGGAACTAAGCGGGGTCAAACTGGATAGCAGAAGGTTAAATCTGTATTGCAATCAGCACTGAATCCATAAAGTTCTGCGTAAGATCTGTTGTCTGGCACCACATCTTACCGATATGGTCACGCTTGACCATAATCACTTAGAGGCCAAATATGCTAGTCAGGTGGATTGGGAGAAAGGGGGAATAGATAGAGATTCTCTCCAATGCTTGCTGAAACGACTGCAGTGCAGATGCCATGCATGAAACACACGACTCATGTATGGTTTCGTAATAAAATAAGTACTCTGTCTATCTAACATTGTCCGTCTACTTTCCCAAGCGCCTCTGTGCCTGGTGGTCTGACAACAACATAATTATCATAAAACACAACGCAAGGAATATATATGCTGAATCTGTCTAATAATATATATACACCAGAGTGCATTTTTTGGGGGGTCAGCTGTTAAATAAGCAATATACTAACTAACTAGCTCATATTAAAAGCAAGACGTTGCTTTATACAAAATATCAAGAGTAGAAGATGAACCACAAGAAGACGACTCACTCTTTTTCAAGTCCTGATGCTGTTGAAGCAGATGTCTAGCACTTTCCACATCAGGAGCAAGGCCACCGGACGAAAACCGGTCCTGGGCCTCTTCCATTCGGTGTGAAAACTAACGGCAAAACAGAAGCAATACACGGACTTGTTAACCACTCCCCAGTTCATACACCGCTTCGATTTTGCATAATAACTTAACATGCTGCATTGGGTAATGTGCATCCAAAACCTGTACTTGTTTAATTCATGCTGCCGACCTCCTCAACAGCTAATGTCTTTCCTAGCAACAAAATGTCCATGGTAACAGCTGACTTGAGAAAGAGAAACACTGGCTTAGAAATTGATGTAAATTTTTATATGCACTGAGATCTCAGTAGCGCCTGAACTGATCTAAATGATTTGTGATGAAGGTTACACTTGCAGCAACCATTAGTTAATTCTTATGCAGTGTGATGGTGACACCATAGAATATCTGATCTAGATGGAAAAGGAAAGGCAGTAAAAAATCATCGTAGAAAGAAATACCTAGTACGAATATATATATACTTTTCTTTCAATTTTTTCCTATCTTCAACATTTAAACAACGAGCACGTACCAAAACTGACTATTGGGGAAACCAATGCAGCCCCTGGTTAAAGTGTCAAACCACAATTTATGTTCACTTTATGCGATTGGTAGTTTCTTAAAATAACCGTAAGTTCAAACAGATGAGATCTCAACCTAGCAATCCCATCACACCATGAATGAATTGGACGACCTATGGACTGCTCTTACGGACAACCCTTTTGATTTAATGCAGCACTCGTGAATAACCTGGTGCCCACGCTTGGCTTTCAAGCGGTGCTTTAGAAGTGTGGAGATCACAATTACAATCTGTTGGATTACAATTACGATTTGTTGGATTACAATTACGATTTGTTGGATTACAATTACAATCTGTTGGATTACAATTACGATTTGTTGGATTACAAATACAATCTGTTGGATTACAATTACGATGTCTTAGATTACAATTACGATCTGCTGGATTACAATTATGATCTGCTGGATTACAATTACGATCCGTTGGATTACAATTACGATCAGTTGGATTACAATTACGATTTGTTGGATTACAATTACAATGTGTTAGATTACAATCACGATCTGTTGGATTACAATTACGATCTGCTGGATTACAATTACGATTCGTTGGATTACAATTACGATCAGTTGGATTACAATTACGATTTGTTGGATTACAATTACGATCTGCTGGATTACAATCACAATCTGTTGAAGTGCTGACCTGTAGAGCACTCTCGTGGAATGCAATGCTTTGGTCTAGCAACATCTTGCGATATTCAAGTTGTTTGTTGAGGTCCTTCCACGCCTCGGCGAGCGACGTGGCCATGGCACTGTAGACCTCTTGGTAGGACGTATTCTGTACCGCCAAGTCATCGGCCCGTGCAAGTAACTCCGTCACATCCTTCTGCTTTAACTGTTCAACACAGACCATCACAGATATAATTTTTTTAAATTATTATTTCCATCTTTAACATTTAATAAAATCAGTCATTCAAATGTTGCACCATCCATGATGCTTCACAGAAGTATGTTGAAGGAAGCTTCAATTTAAACAGAGACATTTTATTTTGCAACTTGTTATTTTTCGCTCGCTATGACTCTTAACATCATTTCGGCTGGTTAGTGCAGAGAGTGCCTCTGAGTAGCTGTCTTGAAGAGGCGCTATATAAATTCTCAGAATGAATGAATGAACGAATTTGCCATGCATGTTAATCCTCTTGTGTTCGTAGTATGTATCTGTGCATGTGATTATGCACGTATGTATGTATGTGTGTACTGTGTTCTTTTGTTACTTGACTTGACTACTGCTGCTCTCTCTATGCTGGCCTACCAATTGCCCATCCGAATTGCCTTGATCGCATCCTGCACTATATTGCCTTGATTGCAGCCTGCCATATTGGCCGCATATCCAAATTCAGCCACATCTCCAGCCATATGCGTGACGTTCTCCACTGGCTCCCACTCAAGCAGCGAATTGAGTATGAGATCTCTACTCTAGCCTGGTGCTGCATGCTAGGCCCTGCTCCTGCCTACCTTTGTGAGCTCTGTAGCCTACTCCTAGTTCTCGTCATTTCCGCTCCCTTTCGTTCGACTGAACAAAGTTTGCTCTCAGTCCATTTTGCTCGTACTTCCACTATGCAGAACCGTGCTTTCTCGGTGGTAGGACCCTCAACCCAGAATGGTCTTCCTCTGACCCTCTGCTCTCTTTGTAAAAATACTTCTCAGGCTTGCCTCTCTCATCTTAAGACAGTTTTATTTCGCCGCGCTGAGGTTGGGAGCGCCTCTGAGTAACCCCCTAGAAGAGGCACTATATAAATGCATCTAATGAATGTATGCATGTAGGTATGTATGTATGCATGCATGTATGTATGCATGTATGTATGCATGTAGGCTTATGTATGTATGCATGTATGTATATTTGTGTGCACCTGGTATTTATGTGTGCATGTGCATCACATACATGCATATGCATGTATGTAGGTATGTATCTATGCACGAATGCATGCAAATGTATGAACGTATTCAGTGTACTTATTCATACATGTATCTGAAAGGCTACGTAGCTCTTTCACAGGTCTCTCAGATAAATGAGGTACAATTAAATTTAATTATTTGTTTAGTGAATTTTAGTGGACACGTTTTGCATAATGACAGCTCAACACACAGCACAGCGATAGGCTTTCGTAGGAGCATGATGGTGGAGCAGGAATTTGGGAGCAGGACTAACTCCATGGTTACAGAGCACCAGCATTTATAGGCTAGACTGAGACAGAACAAACAGAATGCCAAAATATATTAAGGGGCCACACCAACCACTGTGCCTACCACCCAATAAGGCTAGACTAAAATTCTGTCTTCAATAGGAAATCAGACACTAGAGCAACATACAGACTGGCACAGACTTTGCATGCGCACTTGTTATAGCACCCATTCAAGCTCCCTACTCAGAGGCGCTCCCGACTACAGCGCGGGCACTGCAATGGAATTTCACGCCGAAGCGCTGAGCAATTGCGAGTGAAGGACTTGCCCAAGGTCCCTACGCGGCAACTTGAGGTGGATTCGAACCTGCAACCCTCCAGCAGCAAGGCGGCGAACATACCCACTACACCACCGCGCTCCACAGTAGAAACATCCAAGCCCTGGACAACTCTCCAAACACGCTAAGCAAATTATCCATACTGCACTTGAATTTTATCCCACTACGTCAAAATGCAAATGCATTGACTGTATCTGCAACGTTGCTATACAGCAAAACACAATCGAGTTATGAATAACTGATGGCATCAAGAGGTCGTGCTTGAAGGTCGGATGGTTGGCTGTTTAACGACAGTGCATCAAAAGAAAGATGACCAGTGTTGCCCTCCTCCTTTCTTCAGGAATTGGGACTGGCATTAATATAGTACAAGCAGTGGCTGAATTTTTAACAAGTTCCTTAGAAATGACCATTTTGTTGGAACTACACACAGCATCTAAGGCAGAGAGGTCAGTTGCATTTGACAGCGCAAGTAGAGCATTCCTAGAAGTGACTGGCTACTATCTGTGGTAATTAAACTTGCAAATTTTACAAAGTTCTACATTACACAATCAACCAATCAACCACTTTGTTACAAAATGACCATGACTAACTTCAACTAAGCAGTTCTGCGCATAGCAGACTAACTTAGCCAACAAATTAACCTACCGGTAAACATCATTCAAATCTCACCTCAACGGTAACAAACAGGCCTTAACTTTCAGTGATAGAATAAGTAATACAGGCAAAATGTTAAGAACTGCTGTTAATGCGATTTGTTGTGTACAGCGCAAGATCACATTTCTACAGATCTTCTGTAACTACAGATAATAGATGCAGGATTAATGTACTAAGAATCATCTTCTCTAAAAGACAAACTACAGTTTAGAAGCCTTCTGGTAATTCAAGGTCAGCTGGATGAGGCAAACACAGGATCTGACTAACTTAACTTATTCTGAAAATGCATGAATATAACAGACTGGAGATTGTTTAACAATCATTCTCTTGATTACATAGGGAATAAAGTTTATATAAACTTTATAAAGTCTATATCAGCAAAACAATTATCCAAGCAGAAAGGTAAAGCACACAAACATACAAAAAACGTGTTCATGGATAAAACCAAAAACAGAAAAAAATTCCGGATATAGAATTAGCAGAGCGTTCTACAAGCAGCCACTGAAGTACTCAGCCTAGCGCTAACTGTAGGACAGCCCTATTTAAAGAACAGAAATAAAACACAAATTTCTGGGGCTACACAACTACTAGCAGGAACCCATTAAACTGTTTGGCTGATAAGGAACAACCACAATTGGTTGGTAACAGGCAGTTGACATTTCAGACTCGGTAAGCACAGGAAATAAATTAACAGCACAAAGGCCACAGAACTTTTCACGGTAGGCATGAAAAAGCAAAAGGTCAGATAATATATACCACAGACATATATACAAGTAGACGGGCTCTAAGTGTCTCAAAAAGGCGCTCACATCAACCAGATTGTCTTAACACTTCAGCGATGAACATAGACTAAACGTGACTTGGAAGCCAAAGCAGCTTGTTGCTGTCAAAGTGTTAAAGTACTCAGACACCCATGCAGAAAGAGCAATTACTGGTACTTAATTATGCGATCAGAAAAAAGTTTTTCTAAACATTTGTATCCAGGTAGAGAGAGATAAGATAGATTACATTGTGAGTACTTGAAATCAAGTACGCTAACCAGAGTATCTTAATAAAGTATTCAGACAATTGAGAGTGTCTTAAAGAGTCGTCAATAAGCTAATACAGTGAAAACAATCTTCAACCTAAAAAACCTAATTGTGCAGTCAGGATTTGAGAACTTTGCAAAACATTTACTTTCAGGAACCGTTTCTCTCAAACATTAATAATAAGGGGAGGGGATTTATAGTAATGGTAACACTCTGGCGTGGAAGGGAGATTTAGGGTAATGGCAACACTCTGGCATGGGAGGGGGATTTAGGGTAATGATAAAACTCTGGCACGAAGAGTACATGGCCGCGGGATCACTTCCCACTACCCTCACTATGGTCGACTGAGGATGCGATATATATATATATGTCAGATAGCAACATTGGCAAAATCAGAAGTGACACAAAATGGCTGCCAGAAAGTTTTCAAATTCAACTCCTGTAATAACTTATTATCATCCTTTCAGACTATGAATTCTATTCATGCTGCGGTGTTGCTTTACATCGAAATTTAACGAAGATTATTATCAATCATTATTTTTTTTTGTTGGTTCCCCAAACTACGCATGTAAATTATTAAACAGACTAAACATTATTAAGTACTGCCAAATAATTATGTAAACCAGGTCAATCTAGACTCAGCAGAATCACCTGAACTTAGAAGCCCTCAAATGACCCAAACTATTTTGATTTGCCATTTTTCTTCTGCACCATTAACTGTAAGTTCTGATTTTTTACCCACTGCTATTATTGCTCTGTCAATAAAAATCTGGCCAAAGCACATCTGAGACCCACAATAATTAAATCTATCAAAGCAGATAAAAGGTGCTCATCCAGGAACCCAGGTCATAGAAAAACTTCAGAATCAATCAGAGAATGGCAAATGAGTTGCCCATCTGTTCCATACCCTGGCAAGAAATCACGCAAAAACGTCGAGTCTATATGTCACAGCTAAAGAAATGTCGGAAATTAACTTGTAGGTAATTGTTTGTTTACATTTTGGGAATGAATAAATCGTTTACATCCAGCGGCTGTGCTACCATAGGTCGTAGCAGGTCATTTGACATACCGCCTATTTTATTACTCTTGATCTGTTTTTTGACCTGCCAAAATTATTCGGAATTTTTAATACCATCTTTACATTTAATATCTTCGACCAGCTGAATAACTCCCATGACCTTAATGTGACCTGCTGAAATTGCAAAGCTGGTGCCACCACTGTTTGCCTCTAAAGAAAACCCTAAATAAAGTCATCTAAAATGAACAGTCTTTCTGACAATGTTCCCAGTATACAAAAGGAAATCAACTACATATGGCCAAACTTTGACACATTTCTACATATACACATTATACACTGTATACAGCCACCACACATGCTAACAGTAACAAAACGTTACATTGTATTACGGATTTTTAAAATAATACTGGACTCCTACGTAGCTATGTATCTAACTGGACGTAAATATTCAAAGCTTTGAACAATAATAGTCTTTGGAATCTCTCACAATCTGTCCATCCCAGCATCCACTTTGGACAACGTATTGCAAATTGAAAATCTGGAGCCTAGTAAGAGTGCATTTCAGATTTTCTCCATTCACTGACGAATGATTCTGCAGATTAATGAAAACTAGGAATATGGCAACATTCCTGAAAACAATTCTAGTTGGCAGAGTAACAAAACACTAGGAGAGCGGCATTCGAAAAGCCAGACACACGATAGAGCCATCGCGATGAGCCACACGAAGCCATAGACTGGAGGGAGCCACGGCCAATAGAACCCACTGCAAATCTGTAAATAGCTCATCAGCGGTGATCAGGAACAAGCGGATAAAGAAAGAAAACACGAGACGAAAGAAAGGAAGACAGACAAGACCAGATGAAGAGACAGACAAGACCAGATGAAAAGACAGACAAGACCAGACGAATAAACAGACATACATACAGAGGAAAAGAGCAAGGTTGCAGCGTTCGGCAGGCAGTGAAATCGAGTATTTCTCTAAAAATGCAAAACTACAGAAGAAGGATATATAGAACAATTCAATGTCTAAGTGCGCATTGAACATAACTCATATCAGGGCGCCTCTTAATGCACGTTTCAAGAGCAATGCATCTCGATAACATAAATCCAGACAGACATATGGTTTGTCTGATTGATCTTCAGCCTCCTACCTCCTTCCTAGTCGCTGTGCATGGTGTATAAATAGAACATGTAAGGATAATACAGAATGAAAGCCTATAGCAAGTGCACAACACATCAGAGTGAGAAATAGAGACATAAAGAGATAACTATAAAGTATGTATACAGCTGAAGAAGTTCCAATTAAAAATATACGTATTCATATTATCAAGGCATTTTCTAACCGTTTACTTGTAGTTCATTATGGAGATTAACATAACTGTGCCCTTTCAAGGTCACCACTCAAGTGCCATTTGGAGGACAGTGAATAGCTTTACTGTCAGTAGAATTGATACCAGTCAACTTTTGCGTTAACCTATACTGAATGGACAGCTTAATGGAAATGTACTGACCAGATAAATAACGCTGCATATTTAGAAAATATCCATTGAAAATTTTGGTATGCATTATCACCACACACATTTCACAAGATTGTATGAAAAGGTAAATATCAACATGACGAAACAAGGAAAAACTGATTTTATAATTATTGTCAAACCCAGCAGGGCTGTTTTTAAGGAATTTTTACACTGAACTGCACAACTCCTTTCTTTTCTTTCCCATCCTCCATGGTAAATTACTTCCAATCGGAGGACAATGACTATTTTTGGGTAGTTTTAACTGTAAAGAAGTGCTTCTACAACTGCACAAACTCATTTAGAACTGCACATTTTGTGTACAACTGCACGTTAAAAAAAGCCCTGAAACCCAGGTTTACTGATAGACACAGTGCAAATACATATAAATCTTTGTTAGTGAGATACAAAAGAACTTTAACTAAATATCAACATTCCCAATTTCTCATGCTGCTTCATTCTCAATCAAAACACACTCAAATAATTATCTGGTCAAGAAAAGTCTTTATAAAAATAAAAATCTAATTAATTTGGTTAGAGTCCTGTGACTACTGAAGAGAAACATTGATGAAAGGGGACATGCAGAAACATTTGGCAAAGAAAGTCGTTAGATGTCGATGCCTTGAAGTAGATACCTTGAAGGGGCGCTATATAAATTACGATTGACTGATTGATTAATTGATTGATTGATTTTTCGCTTGATCTCGGCCGGGAGCGCCTCTGAGTAGTTACCTTGAAGGGGCGTTATATAAATTACGATTGATTGATTGATTGATTGATTGATTGATTGAGATGGGAGACTCACGTTAAGTTTCAGTAATAGTTCGTCGTGTTCTCTGCGAAGGTTTCTCGCTTCCTCCAGTGTTGCTCCCACTTCCATGATGTCAGGTTCCATCTGCTGTATCCGAACTCGGATCCAGTCATGACTCTGTGTGCGAAAATGACATTCATCCAGAAATGCACAGAATGATTGCATCCCTCACATACATATTTTGCATATGCTAACATAAATTACATTTGGCATATATGCTAACATAAATTACATTTGGCATATATATGCTAACATAAATTACATTTGGCATATGCTAACACAAATTACACTTTGCATATGCTAACATGAATTACACTTTGCATATGCAAAAAAAATTATTTTGCATGTTAACATAAATTACATGCTAACACAAATTACACTTTGCATATGCTAACATGAATTACACTTTGCATATGCTAACACGAATTACACTTTCCATATGCAAACATAAATTTTATTTTGCATATGCTAACATAAATTACACTTTGTATATGTTAACATAAGTCACATTTTGCATATGCTAACATAAACAATAGTTTGCATATATGCTAGCATAGATTATATTTGTATATGCTAACAGAAAACTATATTTTGCATGTGGTTATGGTTATGGTCATGGTTAAACAATATTCTGCATATGCTAACATAAACAATATTTTGCATTGGCTAACAAAAATTATAGTTTGCTTACGACAACATAAATTTTATTTTGCTCATGCCAAGATAAATTCATGTAGATTCTACTAATGACATCCATATCTTTGGAAGCACCCATGAAATTAATTGGACAGATTAATAAATTTGTGTAAATGGTAAGAACAAAGATTTGGTCACATAGTTAAGAGTTCAATAATTTGCAACAATGCATAATTTTTATTATTATTTTTGTCATTGCATTTTTCCACCGGTATCTTCGTATAATAAGCATCACTTTAACCTGCATTCAGCTCAGCTTTACAAAATTCCATTCTTATCCAAGTAAAATAATCCAACAGCTTATCATAACACAATACAGCAAAAACAACAACTGGTTTGCTAATGCCTTCTTTAAAAAGTTCAGAAATGCACACTGCAGCTACATGAACTCGCATTCGCTGTAGTTCCATGGGGTAGTGTTACAAACATTTGAAGTTCCAGGGTCTCATTATTATACATAACCTTTAAATGTGCCTTGGAAGAACTCAAAGTAAAACTTACTTAGCAGCAACTATTCGTAAGCTTGAGATTTCTAGTGCTCAAATAGTCAAGTCATGGGAACCAGTTTATTCACAGGCACTTGCTGATGTACATCGATGTTCTTGTGCATAATTACAATGCTGTAGAAATTTCCAGATTTTGAGACTAAAGAGTTATATCATACGAATCCTGGGCGTTACCATCCAAGACAATCTTCGAGCTACAGAGCATGTTTCTGAGCTACTGAGGGGATGTTCTAGATCACTCTATGCACTACTAAGAATGCTTAGAGCCCATGGACTGCCCTCTGACGCTCTCCACAAAGTAGCTCAAGCCACTTCTGTCGCGAAGATCCTCTATGCTGCCCCAGCCTGGTGGGGGTTCACCATTAGCAACGACAGAACAAAACTTGAACGAATGTTGAATCAGATACGACGACTGGGATTCCTTTCCACGATATTCCCGAACATTGAGAAATTAGTTGCCGGAGCTGATGCTGGGCTATTTCGTAATATTATGCTAAATGTCAATCATGTCCTGAGGAACCTTTTTCCACCTCTTACGAAAACCACCTATAACTTGCGACCTAGACCACATCCTTTTGTTCTACCAGTTAAAGATGTTAGAAACTTTATTCCGAGGGTTCTCTTTGACACCCATTAATGACATTGTTATCTTCACATTATTTTGCTGTTTACTTTTAAAGTGTATTGACATGTAACTGGGTGCGGTGCGTCACTCTGATTTGTCTCATTAAACGAAGATTAATTATCATATCAACAGTTGCTGGGTTTTACTGATGCTCAGATTGGAGTCAATATTATCAATAGCTTCCCTCATTGTAGATAAAATATGACAGAGACCGCTGCATGTCAATCAGTAAGACTACGACGATTATCTGGAAATAACAGTTAACTGCCAAAGCAGTTAATCTTATATAATCTATACAATTTCTATTCCAGTGCATTTGTGTGCAAGATCAATGAGGTGGCATTCATAACTAAAATGTCCGCTCTTTCATCATAATGGTATTAATTGTATTACTTCTTACCAATAACAGTCACATTAAGATTCTCTGAACTATATAAACTATCTGAGATTTTGTAAAGAAAAATCTTTTTAAAATAGCAATGACTTTTAACATGTCTTTTTCAAGTTCAGCTGCCTCATATTGCATTGTTTAGTGGCACAAACTGTCCGTCTGCTGGAACATGTGCAGTTCATCTTGAGTGTAATCGAACCGTGGGACGCAAAATCTGGGAAACATTTACGAGATTGGCAATGAGGCGATCACTTGCACTCTATTCCTACGGAGAAGAATCAACTTTTCCTGATCTCTAGTCAGAATGTGTGATGCATTGATGTACTGACGCACTTACATAGCACATATTTTACGGGCCTCAAAGAGGCAGACTTGGAAATGTGGAATGCTCATAATATGTAAAGTCTACAATCAAAGTCTAATCTCTGGATTGCATCCACGAAAGTTGGCAACATTTACATTCAAAAGTGATTCTTTCATTTCATTTTTCACAGTCATCCTTTCCTTGTGATTGCTCTCCTTCCTCCTCCATTTATATACTTCTCCACCCCAACCCCCCCCCACCCTTCTTCATTTACTCACCTCCTCTACAGCTACCTTTCACACATTCTCTTGGTCTCTCCTTATGTCTCTCCTTATGTCTCTCTGTAATGCTGCCTACATCTGGACCCAGGGGCAGATACAGAAACCAAATGCATGGGGCCATGCCCTATGCACTTTTGAAATAGGGGGGGGCATGGCCGGATTGGCCCTCCTGGATCCGCCCCACCTGAACCTATGGTCAATCTTCTCTCTTATTCTTCGATCCCAGCTTAATGAAGGCCCACCAGTTCTTCCTTAAATATCCACATAATCATCAAAGCGAGCATCGTTACCAGCATCATGCTCATCACCATTCATGGCCAAATCTACTGACTTACTGAACTTTTCAAAGTGGCCAATGCAGCATTATTCCATCTTGCATCGTCCAATAATGACAGTTACCATCAGAACTGCTTTCTACCTTAGATCCACACTGTTCCCCTCTGCCTGACCCCTTCCCTGGTACAAAACAACTCCAACATCCTAGCTCTCCAACTTGATCTGGCAATAAACCAGCTGATCTAGCTGACACAGCTTTTATGTAGCATTGTTAAATGTTTTACATCAACATGAAGAATCTCAAACTGTACTCATATCGTCAAAATGCACTTATATAGGTCTATAGAGAGACGTATTACAATGGCATGATGCTTTAGAAACTCAGTCACACTTGTAAATACAGGAACTTAGTCACAATCCTAAAGCTCACGAATGAGCTCAGTGCTCATGATGAGCCCAGTGCTCATGAATAAGCTCAGTTCTCATGAAGGAGCTCTGTGCTCATGAATAAGCTAGTGCCTTGCGCACTGCTCTAGAGTTACATATTTGAAATCTGGACTTTGCACAGTTTACGATTACGGTAAAGCACAATATAAAAGGCTGAGAAAGCAAGGCTGGGAACCAAAAACTAGAAATGTGCTACAGAATTCTTTGTGAGTTACCAAACGTCTCAGATGCATTCTAGGCAGGCAGCCAAACGAAAGATAAGAAAGCTATTTAAATATATTCGCATGTCGGCAGCAGCTCTAAAAGATAACCGAGTGCAGACTAAACAGCTGAGCCACACGGCTGTTTTCAAAATAACATGCAAAGAAATCTGGCACCAGCCCACGGAAGTGTTCAACTATCTCAGACTGCAACCAGCAATGCGCATTTTATACGTGCGCCAAAGTCAATGATGAGTCATGACAGCCATCTACACGCTACAGGCTCCTTTGATAACACAAGTTTGTGCAGAAAATGCGAAATATATCCTTAACCCTTTGCATGCCAGATTTCCATCAGATATCTCAAATCTTCAACAAGCACCAACAAAATCCTTTGGTCATATTTTCCAACGAACTGTCCATCATCAATGCATTATAATATTAGTCTGTGACTTTGTCCAAACATTTAATTAATTAAGTACGAATATAGTGTAAACTAAGCTTTAATTGAAAGCTTTAATTGAAATTTAAATTAAGCTTTAATTGATGCATATAATATGCTACTAAACGTTAATACAACATCGAATAGTACACTTCAGAGGCAATAAACAAGTTACATCTCTAATAACTGCTTTTTTTAACCTGATTCCTGCTTAATTTTCTCCTCAAAATTTATACCCCCTCAAATGAATTGGTCCGTTATTGTCAGCTTCTATACTGGCATGTACGATATATTTGAAGGGATGAATTTTTGCCAACACTTTGACTTGCAAAAGATCACACAGCATGCTGAAGCATCAGTTGGTCATAAGCATTTACTGATCTGCAAGTGCACCTGAATGCAGAGCTGCAAGTAACAGCATCATTTATTTTGTGCCTCCATGACATCTTTAATAATAATAATAACAACAATAATTCTTGAGCTACAAAATCTGCAAGATGCTCAATCATTTGATCTTCTGAATATTTACCTACTAATTTCTTAGTGTGTCATTGGCTGATGTCTTGTCCATCAGACACTACACGACAGAAGTCACTAATTAGGATTAATAACAATTCTGCAGACTGTAATAATAATAATAATAATTGAGAATATCGCTTGAAAATTCATTGTTAGCTCAAAACAGTCATTGTGAACAATTTTTTTAAACTCCATTTATTTACTTTCCTTCATCAATTTCTGCCAGCAAGGCATAACTATCCTTCTCCAGTATCATTCTCTTTCCAGAAGCTTCTAAACTTGATGAAAGACATCCATGGCATCTCTTTCCAGCTCCCTAATGTCTGCTGCTATGCTTCTATGATTAACGCAGAACTCCTACATTCCTAGAATTTCCTTCTGCTATTACCAACCAACGCAGTCCATATGCAATGACTCATCCAACCAAACTGCGCACCATGCACTGCCTATAAGTCTATGCCAAAATGCATCAACATGCGCCGCTGAGTTCAGATGCCGTACCAGTCATCAAAACACAAGTCTGGCCGTCATGATAAGCAACAGCATGGTATTAAAAGCATGCTTGCCTGCTCTCCCCCGCCCCACCCATCCATCTTTGCAAAGATACCATCCATTTTACGCAGACATTTCATCAGGCTGCTTCAAACATTTAAAGAGAATTGGAAACTATGGTAACCAAAATTAGTGCACTTACAATAATCTTACATTAAGTTCGTAATTAACATTTAAAACTTTTTACCACATATCGAATGGTTCAATTTTTACACAGTGCTCACTTTTTACACAGTGCTCACTTTTTATACAGTGCTCACTTTTTACACAGTGCTCACTGTGTAGTGATTATTTACAGAGGTCGTAATCCATTGTAATAGTGTAATAGTGTAATGACCTTGAAACAAACCCCAAAAGAAACAACAGGTCTGATAATGATGAAATGTACATAATGAATGCAGACAAAATGGTCCCAGAGCATTTTTCTTAGAGCATGTTCAAGAAGATTGAAATAATGCAAAATAAATGCTTTACTACATATTGTTTCATAATCATATGCTCGTTACGGAAAGTCTGCGAATCTCAATCTGAATTAAGAGTTTAGTTCTGGCTCAAGGTCTCAATGTGCAAACTGTCTTGGGGCATGCTTGAACCTGCACTGTTCATATCACAAGCTCAGCAGTGGAACCAATTGAATGCATCCCATATAAGCAACAATAGGTATAGCAGACCAAGTTTTGTGAAGCTGTATACACGTAGATTAGTAAAGAGTGACTTCAATGGTATATGGCATTTCAAATATAGTTTTGACCAATATCTACAAGAATACACTGACTTTAACTAGGCAACAAGATTCAAATAATATAAATAGGCCTATAGATTTGATATATTTTACCAACAGATGCAAAATTCATCATCATGATTTTCTAAGACATCACTTACAATTTCCATTTTCTAGGCATGACCAAACGTACAGTTATGCTTAGACCATACATTGTCGATGACCAAACGTATTGTAAGTCACGTGTATGGTATATAAAAAACACGGAAACATAAAAAACAAAGGCACAGAAAAACATGGGCATATAAAAAAAACTACAAGCATAAAAATACAATTAATTGACATGAAGAAAATATTGGTCCCCACTGGTTCCTAATTGCTATTTAAAGTCAACTACCACAGCCATGCCAGGATTTTTAATCTTTTAGAAACCTAGCTAGAGATACTTAAATGAATTTTAAATTTTAAGTCAAATAAATGTCCTGACAGCTAAACTAAACTCAAACCTTTTTGTTGCGTGCGACCATAAATTACTTGACAAATTGAATGACAAACAAGTAATCCACTAATCACTAAAGATTTAACGAGATTAATCTTGAGAGTTTACACTTCAAGCACTTGACATTGGAAAGGCAAAGGGGAGTGAAAATTCACAGACACTAAACACTCGAAAACATTTACGCCAATAAAATAAAGAACCTGACAGTCAGCAGAATTACTTAAATCCCTGTTAAAAGTAAAATCATTTAGTGCTCTTTGTCACGCATCAAACATGACAACTACTTTTCATCTTAAAAATAATGACAAAAATAAATCCTGTTTATTAATTCTCTCGCTCATTTGCTGGTCCATCGGATTATCCATTACCTATTTATCCATTTATAAATTCATCTAGTTTTTTTATAATTTTTTTTAAAAATTATGGCACCTTCCAGACTGCTTGCTAGTCCAAAGTTCATATGTTGATGTTATCATAATAAATAGTTGTTGCTTTGTTTTTGTTGTGGTTGTTGTTGCTATTGTTATTCTTGTTGTTGCTTTGGTGGTGGTAGTGGGGGCGGTAGTGACGAGTTTCCAGGAATCTCTAATTGTACTTCAGATAAATTTGTTAACATCTTTTAACAGGATCATAGCTTCATTATTCATAATAGTAACTGTTATTACTATGACCAAACAGCCAAATTTTAACACCTACTCTTTTTCATTGGTACAGTACTAAATATATGATATCGGTTGTGAGAAGCTAATAGTTTATTGATAAAACTAATTAGGATTTGATGAAAGCTAGGAAATGAAAATTAATGACAATTTTTGTTTTATTTTGGTGAAGGTTCGTTTAATAATGGCCAAGCTATTGAGAAAAATCTGGTGTGTCATAGGACCTACCCAGCTTGCAGCTTGCTGAAGGAAGTCTTTTCAAACGTTCTAATTAATTTTTAATTTTTATGAATTACAATTTTATAAATGTTTTCCATTCCACATAGTACAGAACAGCCTTATTTAGGTTTCATGCACCTTCATTCAGTCAATAGACCTAACCTGAACCAATCATGATTTATGGACTTAATAAAGGGCACAAGTGACCTTTGATCCCTAATGGTACTTTAATTACTTTTAATTACAGAAACCGTCAGTTATTACTTTGCCATGTAAGAATTAACACATAGCTGAATGTCATCAAATAGGTCTATCCAGACAATTTTTCTATATCTTCGCCTGATGGAGTAAACTTAGGGCTCTCTCCGGTAAGACGAATATCCGAGAGAGCCCTGTAAAATAAGAAGCTTCTTTCCTCCTTTTGATTTTTCTTAATAACCCAGTAATTATTTTTTAAATGCCGTCAACTACTCGTGCGCAATTCTGGGCTGCTTCTATAGTCAACATTGACTACCATTTTGTAAATTGTAATAACTTTTTGGACTAAATTTAAAGTGTTAGGCTTACGGAAGACTCTACGAAAAACATGAAAAGTTTTAGAATTTAGACCCTTCTTGAAGAACTTATAATGAGTGACCAGAAGGACTCACTTTGAGAATAGCGAGGACTATCTTAGCTTTGCCAGCCTGAACAGCAACCGTGGTGATGGTGGTTGTCGACGGCTGGTCCGTCTCCGAAACGCCCGACATGGCGGCGGCGGCAGCAGCTTCTGTAGCGCTAGTTCGAGTATCCATCTTTCGCTTTAGATGTGGGTCGACGTCCTCGACGAGTCAGCTCGGAGGACGATCGCCGCAACGGAGGTCGTGACACCCGCGTTGGTGGTGGCAATGACAACGGCTACTGCTACGCGATCAGTCGGGACTTGAGTTGAAAGGACATTACAGGTCGCGCGCGATTCGAGTCAGCGGACTGGCTTGACAAGAGCAGAATAAGAAGAAGAAGAGGAATCGGAGGATCGAGAGAGAGAGATATGATCGTTTTCTATTCACGGCTGATGGTGGTCAGCGGTCCAAGATGACGGCAAGCAAGCAGGCAGTCGAAACACCAGCAACGACGACGGTGGTGGTGGCAGCTCTAGACTTCTTTCTCCCTCTCGCTCACTCGCTCGCTCGATCTCTGCGGAAGCACCTTTCTGCGGCTGGAAACCCAGACAGCCCGATCTATGTATATATATAGATGAGCTCACTCGATCCTCTCACCATCCATCCATCCATCCTTCCTTCCCACGTATAGAGTAGGCCTATCCTATCTCAACGTCCAATTGCAAGACCAACGCACAAGGGGTTTAGGGACGAATGAACCCGACCATCACGCACTAGCCTAATCGTTCAAACTGTATCAGAGTTTCACGAAGTCTGCAGGAAATTCGAATTATCTCAAACCACATATGTTCGAAAGTTATTTCTTTAGCGCCACACATACAAGAAATCGTTACGAGCCCTTGCGTTTAGTACCCAACCTGGCACCCCTGGAAATGGAATAGGGAAAGTGGAAATCTGGAAGAGAGGAAGAAGAGGTCGACTTGTGCATGGTGAGTATGCCAGGAAAACAACAACGAAGTTGGTTCTTGGAGGAGGCGGTGTTCCAAATAAGGCCGGGTGTAAGGCGATACCGTACCGTAAGCATTGAAACGGCTGGCTGGCAGAGCGCCCAATACCACGCGAGATTGACGCTACAAAGCCTCTGCAGTGATGTTACCGTAGCATAGGCTACATGTAGCCTAGTTGAGCTTTGCCCACGTAGGCAGCAATTCCTTTGGCCGCATGAGCCATTGGTTGTGTACGCACGGAAGAAGCAGACCCACTAGATGCTGACATATGCACGGGTGCGTTCAGCGCTCTGCAGTTTCCGTGGAGCGGATTAACGTAGGAGGCGGGAGGGAGGTAAGAGGAAGGGAGGGAGGGGCGGCGAGTAGCTTGTAGCAGACGTCAGAGAGAAGAGAGATAAGACCCGGTCGTCGTCTGCTGTAGAGATACGCAGGTCCACATTTACTCCCATTTGCTCATTATACAACCTTAGGCTAACAACCTGGAGCGAGTTTTTAACGCAACCGAAACTATACGTGGGGCCTGATGTGCTTATAGTTGCTTTTCCGGAGAATTATGGCAGAAGAAAATCGATACGAAGACCCAGGGTGAGAATTGCCGGGGGTTTGGGGTGTCAACCCCAGTCTTTCTTAGAGCCCCATAGTAAAGTCTGCTTTTCACACCCCAATTCACAAGGATCATAGTCCAACCCCACCCAGTCATTTTTCCACAATTCTGACACTGTGAAGACCGATAGATGGCGTAGCCTAAGCCTAGGTATATAAGGGAACCAGATTCAGACAAGAACTTGTTGTGACGCTGCAACGACTGATGTTAGAGGCCGCCCTACCTCGTGACAGATTTTCTCTTATAGCTTAATTATTAGCTTCGCTTCTAATGTAGGTTACATGTAGGTCTACCCCTAATTAAATCTCCGACATTTCTCAAACCCCACACGTACAGAAATGATTTAATCTGTAGAACCTATCAGGGACCCTAGTTTTCACCGACGACGCATCAAAATCAGTTTGTTATATTAATAGTAGGCCTCTTGGCCTTTACCTAAGTAGGCTAATTGACAAAGTAATTGTGCATTTACACAAAGCCATTACAAGAGATAAAGAGCAACACATATCACATTCTACCATTTCCAGCCTCATGCTGAAAATTAATATTGCTCTTTTCCACGTAGGCCTAACACCTGCGTGCAAAATTAAGCTAGTGAAACCTGATTCCACCTATAGCCTAACATTCTCCACATTCGAGATAACTATCTTCCTCAGTTTCAACGGCGTCGACCAATGACCATTGCTGCCACCTACCGATCTGATCCGCAGCCAGGAATGCCTAGGATCCACGAAGTTAATCAAGAAGTCACAGCGCTCTTTGAGAACATTGTAGGTGGTGTTAGCAGAAGACCTAAACATCCGCATAGCGGCATAGGGTATATTTGGGATGCTCTTGAGTTGAACAGACCCCAGCTTTGGGATAGACCAATAGGCCTAGAGCAGCACGTCACGCGCCAATGCACAAGCAAGGCGAACTAGCGGTTCCCGGGGCATGTTCAATAATATTATGTCCGGCTGAACAGCAGTGGCGGCGCCAGGATTTCAGTTTCGGGGGGCTGAAGCCTCGACCGAAATCTCGTGAAAAATTTCCATTTTCGCCGCCAAAATTTCTGACAACTTTTTTTTTTAGTCATCGACCGAAATCTCACGAAAATTTCCCATTTTCGCCGCAAAAATTTCTGACGACCTTTTTTTTTTAATCGTCAGCCCAAAATCGGGAATATTTCACTGTAAAAAATTTCGGATGGCCCTTTTTGTAGGGGGGCTGAGCCTCTTGTAGGGGGGCTTAGCCCCCCAGCCCCCCTAGCGCCGCCACTGCTGAACAGGGCACCCACTTTAGCACCCCTCCCCCACAATTTCCACAAATGAAAGAGAACTTTTCAATATTTATAATATTATTATATGTTTTGTCATGGCTAGAAGTGAAAATGAACAACAAATGGGTCGAAATTGTTCGAAACTGCTCATTTTAATGTGCACAGCTTTTACACATGTGTGGAATCTGTGGATCCCTATATTTTGGGTTTCCATTCAGTGGCGGCGCCAGGATTTCAGTTTTGGGGGGCTAGTAAAGGGGGTAAATCGTCAAAAAAAGTTATTTTTACATGGGAAACAAATAAATGGCCGCCACTGTTTCCATTATCATTTATCAAGAAGATTCAGGTCAAACTCAGCCAAATATAAAGTAAGACATATTATTTTTCGCTTATTTAAACGATGCCTTATAGGCTAACACTTATTCAGATTCACATTTCGGTGTGACGTAGCCTAAGTTGCGCGCGTTACAAATTTATTTAATAATAAATTTATTTAATAATAAATTTATTTAGTAATAAATTTATTTAATAATAAATTTATTTAATAATAAATCTATTTAATAATAAATTTATTTAATAATAAACTTATTTAATAATGCCTCATCTGAACCGCTGACCGCCGACCGGAAATCCGGAATGCAGGTAGGTCTACAAAAAGGTCATATATAGGTGACGTCGACGTACTTATAATAAATTGAGATATCCTGGGTGGCCGAGTGGGTTGTAGCCCGCTCGCCGCGCCGGCGACGCGGGTTCGATTCCCCGGTCGGATCTTTACATACTGCGGGTTGCTCGGTCGCAATATAAACGTGGAGTCGACGCTGATATCATCTTCGTAATGGAAAAGAGTCGTTAAACCCATACATTTCATTTTTTACTTATAATAAATGTCGTCATTTTATTTAGCTGCGCCGCAACGCAGCAGGCCTGTATAATAGCCTACGCCTGAAGGCAAGTGGCTCGGGCTCGAGCTGATAATATTCTGAACATTTGTAGTCCACGTTAGCTCCATCGGTAAGAGAGCTGGCGGCCGCGCGTCTGTGGAAGAGAGCGTGAGGGTCGCAGTTCGAATCCCGAAGGTGGCTATTTAAGAGATTTAGAATCTCGAGCTAGCACGGTCCGTCCACGGGGACCTAAATGGCGTGGCGTCCATTCAAGCGGGCGAGCGGTGGTGAAGGATCTCACCCTCAGGGTCGACGTCATAAGACAACCGCTATAAAAAAACGATTACATTTACATTTTAGTAATTAATTAACCGATTAATATTCCAAATTTTATTGTAAACTAGCTGTACCCGGCCACGCGTTGCTGTGGCTGAAAAAACTGTCCAACCCGGGTCGAATCCATCGACGTAGCCTATATATCGAATCGAATGCAAAGTTGTGGTTTTTTGTCGAAAAGATTGCGCTTTCCACAAAAAGCATTATACAAACCCGCTCGTAGTCGAATGGAACGTTTTGGTAAAATTTTCAAAACAATCGGTGAAGAGGTTTCCGAGATTCTTGATTAGACACAAACTTTTTGCATTTTTATTTATATAGATTTCAGTTTGGGAATGCCTCCTTTAATATAGGCCCTAGACCTACACGACTTATTCCCGACACGGCATGATATTGCAGCGCCACGTAAGATATTTGTTTCAATGAACAATGTCTCTTTCCATCTTACAATGGGATTATAACTATAAGCATGTTTTATCATCAAAATGGAAATTTGACTTTTATTTGGACTGAGCTTTGTGACGTCATTTTTGAGGTGTGTTTATTCTGCGACGGTGTGACGCAGAGGCTAAAAAAACGACAAAACTCGCGTGACATCGTAAATAATAGTGTGTGTGTGTGTGTGTGTGTGTGTGTGTGTGTGTGTGTGTGTGTGTGTGTGTGTGCGCGCGCGCGCGCGCGTGTGTGTGTGTGTGATGAGATCAGACATAATGAACCAAATCTTGAAGTGATCTAGCCAATCACGTGGCCATCCACACAATTCGCTCAGTGGAGATTAATAAAATTAGAACGATATGCATGCGCCCTATTAATTCAAAGGCAGTTAAGCTACTTATCTGCGGTTGTCTTTCAAACTCACAACCAGCCAAACTAGTAGGCACAGTCGAGCGATTCCAGTCTGTTGTTGACTAAACCGGCGTTAACCTGTCTTGTCTCTATCCAACTTATGACGTAATAATATAAATGAAAATAGGGGAAACAGGTTCATTCTTGTAACTGACAAAATTGTTGAGTTGATACAGAAATCAAATTCTCTCGAAATTCTAGAATTCGCAAGACCCATGAGGATGGCTTAAGCCCATTAGAGCAGTGGAGGATGTCTAGTCTGCAATGATTTTAGGTGCATTATGTCAAGAATCCAGTAGGAGGAGAATGAATCATACAACGAAAACTGTGTTTACACCTCTGATCAGTCTTATATTCGCCTGTCACACCATTGCAATATGCTGCCTTCGTTCTGTGAATGTTCAGTCAAATTTTCTTTATCAACTTGTCTTCATGCTATTATTAAATGAATTACTAATTAATTCATTCATTCATTTCAAGAATTTGTATAGTGCCCCTCAAGAAAATCACTCAGATGCGCTCCCAGTCCAACCACGGTGATACAAAAACGTTTCAAAGGAGCCTCTATGCCATCAGAACCCTTGATCAAGGCTCACGGGGCCTCTTAAGCAGCCATAGGCCTACTAGCTGTCAATTTATTGTGCCAATGTAGGCTAAACCTGCAGCGCTATATGTCTCTTGTTTACTGAACTAAACGAATAGGCCTATAGGCTACAATTCACGACTAATAATTATTTACATGTATAACCTGCTGATGACGCGGAAGAATAGCTCGGCGCAGAAATAAGCCGTTTCGACATCTCAATATTATAGTAGGTCACTCCTCCTTGTTAAACCGTTTGGACATCATTCTCTAACATGTTATGGGCTCTAGGCCAGGTCAATCCCCGATCTATAGGCTTAAGTGTTGCAGACTATTAAAACGTTGGATTGCTGATGTATTAAGAAAATTCGGCCGAAAACCATGTTAACATTTTTCTGAAAGTTGAAAGTTGCGACATTTAATTCCACTCATTTGACGAACAATTTTGTTAACCCTCATCCGAACACGCGAAAATCTAGCTTAATTTTGAACAAAGTGAGGCGCGGTGGTGTAGTGGTGGCGTCGTTGCCTTAATTGAAGCCGGATCGAAGGTTTGAGGTTCGAATCCACCTCGCCGCGTAAGGACCCTGGGCAAGTCCTTCACTCACAATTGCTCAGCGCTTCGGCGTGAAACTTCGATGCAGTGTCCGCTCTGCATTCGGGAGCGCCTCTGAGTAGAGAGCTTGAAGGGGCGCTATAACAAGTGCACATACAAACATACAAAGGGGTGTACAATTGCTCAAATAATTACATATAATATGGATTTTATGGTGGGGGTTTCAGAAGGAAATTTGGGCTTATTTTTCTGAAATCTCCGTGGCAACACTGATTGCGTAAAGTTCGTCAACGCGTGAATCTGGAGGCGTCGGGTTTTCAGACAAACCGTACAATATTATAATTTTTTAAAGGATCAGTTACGTAAACTAACTTTCATTGAACTAAGTTTTTCACGGATTAAAAGTTCATCGACAAGTCGACTTTATACAAGAAACAGGTTATTAAGTGAAAGGCAACTTCTGTGAATGTTCTTCTTGGTCCCTGTATTGCAGGCTGTCCGTCTGCTATAATTTTCGTTTATTGAAGACTCCGGTTGACAGACCGCAACCGATTACAGTGTACTTGTATGCAGTTATCTTAATTAACATCAATCTTAACTACTAAATAACAGAACAGACGTCTGTTCAGTCTGTAATTCAAGGGCGCTAACATATAGTAGCCTACAAAGCGCGTCTATTATGGGGGGGACCAGGGCTTTTTTTAACGTGCAGTTCTACACAAAATGTGCAGTTCTAAATGAATTCGTGCAGTTGTAAAAGCACTTCCGTCACGTTCCGTGCAGTTTAAACTACTAAAAATAGGTCATTTTCCTCAGATTGGGATTAATTTACCATGGGGAATGAGAAATAAGAGAAAAGGATGTGCAGTTCTAAAAATTCCTTAAAAACAGCCCTGGGGGGACTTCGGGAATCGAACTCAGCTCCGCTGATCTCCATGCCAGTGTGTTATCCAATGCCCAGGCCTCCCGTTACTGGACCACATTTCAAGTTGAGTGCTCAAAGAACACATTAAATTGACATTAAAATCATTTGAACATATAAATTGCATTTAAATCACATTTATGAATTTCAAGTTTAGTGCTCAGACCAGTCAGCTATTGTATAACAAATTCTGTCAACAGGTCATTACAAAACTTGTTGAAATCTGACATAATTTATGCTAGTGAGTGGTTCCAACGAGAATTTTATAGAAGACTATAAAATTATACCATGGAGCCAGGCTCAGCCAGCCTCCCATGACATGGTTTCTGCATAGAGACCTTGATCCTTCATTGGTAAAATTGCTTTGCACAATCAAATGTTCTGTTGTGTGTTCGTATGCACGTCTGAACTTTGGAAGGAAGACAATGTCAAATACAGTGTATTGTATTGTATTGTATTGTGCATAGCAGGGGCAAAAGCAATTTGGTGATTGCAAATGTTTTAGGGCATAATTATAGTGTTCACATGGCGACTATGATGCATGACTTCTTAATGGCACATGCCTTCTTAATGACACATGATCTCTATATGAAACATGCTTCTTATTGACGCATGACTTCTGAATAGCACATGGCGTTTTAACTTTTAATTAGACGTGGCTTCATAGTGACACTTGGTTTTTAATGGCCCATGGGTTCTTAATGACATGACATATTAATGACACGTGACTCAATAATTCTTAATAACACATAACTTCTTACTGACGCTTGACATATTAATGACACGTGACTTAACAATTCTTAATGACACATGACTTCTTACTGATGCTTGGCTTCTTAATGTTACATTCCTTTTTTAACGCATGGTTTTAGTATCATTTATTATAATGTGCAAGGTCTGAATCTGGGCCACATTAAGGCTAGTCTGGGCTTGGGTTCTGCAATTACCCTCCAATGGCAACTCACTGATTTACCACACACACATTATATAATATAACTGCGGCTTCTCAAAACTGTGGGCCTGGGTCTTGCTGTACCGTTAGCACCACCTTTAATAATGCAAACCTGCCTTTCCTCTTGAGCATATTTGAGGGAGCTTCATTGCTGGGCATTCAGGGTCGCTCATGGTCACATTAAGGCTGGTACAGGCCCAGGTGCTATCATTACCCTCTAACATTGTGAGAATTGTAGAAGAAAAACTGAGATCACACCTTGATCCGTGAGAAGTTCGGGTGCGCAATGATGGATGGTGAGGGGGTTTAAGGTAATAGTTAGCACTCTGGCACGAAGAGCACACTGACGTGGGATCAATTCATGCTACCCTTCCAAAATGCCCACTCAACCTTTCATTTGGCAGATGGTGTCCTCTGGTAAATCGAGTAATAGGATGTGAAGGGGTACCTTGCATGGCTATCGACAGTTAAATTTGATTCCTGTAATGGCTATATATGATCATTCGTTCATTACTGATGGTAAATCATACTGGGTTGTGTCAGTTTGAAAATAAAGATTATTTTTATTATCATTATTACTGAAGACTTAAACCTGTTCTGTTGGATCCTAAGAAAGACTAAGGGGTTTGAAAGCCGCCAACACCCTTTGCCATTCTCACCCTGCCATCCAGTGGCCCTCTGGAAAACCCAATGGTCCACCATGCACACATTTATTCATTCATTCATTCATTCAAGTATTTATATAGCGCCTCTTCAAGGAAACTACTCAGAGGCGCTCCCGACTCCAGCTGTGGGTCCCTCAAAACTGCGGAACCGGGTGCTGCAAGCACCCTTAGCACCACCTTAATGTGGGCCTGGTCTGAGTTGATAATTGCTCCAAGTGAAATCTTAGTTGAGAATTGTAGTTTGTTGGACAAACATGGTTGAAATCCAAATTAGTTGGTTGTGTAAATGTACAGTTGTTGACATTGTTTTTTACGCCTGATTATCAGTTATAGAAATCCGATTTTAAATGATCATCATTTGTTTATTAAATGGCATTATAGAAAATCCACTGTTTCCAGCAGGTGTTGGTAAACAAAGATGGCCACCACTGTGATTCATTGCATTCTATGAGGTTTTCATTGTAAAAAACTGTTTAAGAAGTTCTGTAAATGACTCGTTTCATTAGCTGATCAATGGTGAATTTATATTGTTTTCATTTTATCCATCACACTAAGAATAGTCCATACTGTGAGAGGGACTCTAGAAATATCCAGATACGTTATAATATTAGACAACATCAGGTCTTTTCGATTGTGAACTTTAAATCAGAATTGGCCTTCAACTGCCTTGGTTAGGCTTGCCTGCTTTTATTTATAAGTCTCTCAAATTGCATTTCTTTGGCTACATTGACTTTGAAGCATGTCTGAGTACTTAAGTAGGTGTCTTTAGAGGTGCTATATAAATTCTCAGAATGAATGTTTTCTGTTACAACTCATTTATTTTCATGTGCAGGTACTAGATTCCTAACGAGATTTAGTCGCGATGGAACCCACAGCACCCTCTGTTGAATTGGAGGTCGTCTTCAAATACAGTCATGATGAACTATTAGAAATTTATCGTGCGAAGGCTGTCTCTTTTCATGGCATGGTCTCAGATATGGTTTTCTTCTCTGCAGAAGCGCTCCCACCGGTCTCCTACGAATTGCCACAGCACGACGATGAACAGGTCAGTTTCAGGTGTTGGAATTTCATTGAAACTTCAGATCTAGGTCAGTGTCACAGTTCTACAGAGCACGTACCTCATTTTGACACTCAGCAAATGACTAATTGTAAATTGCAAATGACTGACTGTACACTGCAGAGTAGATGATTGGGTTGAGTTCGATACAAATTTGATCCTGCATGAGACTCTTGAGGATCTTGAACAAATTTTTCAGTCATGTGCTTGCACTTTATGTTAAAATGTATTTAACATGTGCGTGTAATTATTGTGATATTATAACAATGATAATGAAATAGCTAAAATGCCAGGGTATAGGGTTGACTGCCTGTCTTGTAAACTACCTCAGCATATGAAGTACATGGTAACTTCTTTTCTCCCTCCCCTCAGGTGTGTAATAGCAATGACATGTTTACAAGATGGCTCCATTCTTCCTGCCTCTGATAGTATCCAGGGCTGTTGTCAGGTTCATGTCCGATGTCTTTCTACAGGATCTGGTTTAATTTTTCCGTTCATGACTGTCTTCCTTGACTCCGTGTTCCCTCCATGCGGCGATGTAATACCCTTGCTGGTAATATCTTGTCATCCATTCATACGACTTGACAAAACCATGTCAGTCTTCTTTTTGGTCATGTCTACTATTCTTTCCCTCTGCCCTAACACCTTCCAGATTGCTTCATTACAAATCGTGTCTCATCTGGCCCTCCCCAATATTCTCTTTTAATTTAAAACAGCCAGAGCTCTTATTTCCACCACTGGAATCCTCGTTTCGTCCTCCTTTCATAGGCACTAGGCACCAACACTTGGATCCATGTATCAGTTCTGGAGATACAAATGCCCTTGTGGCTAGTGCACAACCAAGTAAGTAAGTAAGTATATTCTTTAATATAACCAGCTGCAGAGCATCATTCTGGTGAACAAGTATCACATATATAAATTGACATAATAAATCAAAAAACTATCAACAAAGCAAAGTAATTAGTAATTAACTGCACAAGGCACTAAGATTGGGCAATTCTCTGGTTTGTGAAACCTTACCTAAATACTACATCTAAAGATGCTTCTGGCACACTGGTCTATCACTTGCCGGAAAATATTGCCACTAGCCTGCCATTTACAAGGTTGACTTAATTGTTTTTTCCACTATATTTTAGTTGGAGTCTTAGCCACAACCCTACAGGCAGTTGCCATGACCCTGGGTGCCTGCTCATAGGTCGAAAAATGGCTGCTCTGTTCTCCAGAGTGATCAAAAGTCTACCTTTCCTGCCTTTATTTTCAAGTGCTGTTTTGGAGATGTATTTAATTTCATGTATTTAATTTCATGGTGGCTAAAATTGTATGTTGCAGGCGGCTGTCGTGCGTCGCATGGTCTGGGATCTAAGGTTGAACCCTGCCGCAGGAATTCTTCCACCGGTGCCGGCTCTTGATCAGCAGAACAATGATAATGGTATTTTGCATGCACTTTTCCTTTGAGCATGTGATTTAATTTGTCATTCCTGTTGTAACATAAATCATGCTTTTAGAAGGTTCTTTGAACTGTGTGAATGGTGTGTCAGGTCATTAGCCTGTCACCTCAGAAGTTAATGGATGTTCATAAAACTGACTCTTTGGAACCAGTAAGGAATTAAAGAAATGTTTAGCACACAGGTAAAGTCTTGTAGAACAATATTGTGATGTGGAGACAGCTGGCGAAAGTCGTTTATTTAATTCCTTACTGTTTTCAAATAGTCAGTTAACTTAAAATTAACTGTTTATGCTAAACAAGCTTAAAAGTCACAATTTAGTGCAAACAAGATGCAGAAACTATTTGGACTTATAAGGTCATTGTTACCTCTCACAGTTAGAAATTGTTACCTCATCAGTCCATTGGACCATTTCATCCCTTTATACAGAGTGTTGCATTCCTCTGTTAACACCATTAAAGAAATGGTCTTAACCGTGTTGACTGTACTGTGCATTTTTTCACCTCCCATTAGCCAGAAAAGTGCAGATATTGTACTTGCTTCTGGTACTTTTAGTGTATTCATTTTTCTGCTCTGTGTCTGACAGTAACAGCAATTGTTTTGACAAGCAGTTAACTCTTGCCTTTGGGATGGTGACATGGTTGAATGGTATAATGCAGGAACAAGGGTCAGAAGGATGCTGGTTTGATACCTGCTAGCCCCATGAGGGTAACTCAGACTTTCACTCCATTGAAGCAACTGTAAAATGGCGGTAGAACAAAGGACACCTTGCAGGCTCGCCATACCTTTGAATTCAACTCATGTTAAACTTGTTATCATCTGTTACTACTCTATTATATGATCTTACTTCGTACAAGTTTATCATTTTGAATTAATAGACAAATATCATCATCATTATCTGCAGTTTTCTATAGTTATTTTGTTGAGTTTTTCAAATGTCAGTGTTTATTAAGTGTGATGCCTTCTAATGCGCCAATGATTGTAATGTCCAAGACATAAGATGGTCACTTGGCGAAAGATTTTAATCCGAATTCCTAATTGATTGGAAAAACCTTGTTGAAATCTGACCTGTGGACATGTATGCAGAGTTAGATCAGTATGTAGGTAAGTATATGTGTCAAAACAGAAGCCTAACTCCCTACCCAAGCAGTTTGTTTGTTTCTATTTTTGTAGATCATCCTGATCCCAAAGAGGCAGACGCTAGAGTTTATTGCATCAACAATAACTTCTATGTTCACGGCATCAACACATTGGATGGTAGAGTTATTGTAGTATCAAATGTGATGAAAACTCTCTGCAGTGAGCCAGACGACTGGGGCCAGCGCCTTCCGGCTCTCGCCCTCCGCCACGTTCTCAAGGTCATCGTTGACATTGAAGGACCTCTGAAAACCATTTGTCAGTACGTTTTAACCAATCTCACCTAATCAAATTGAGCTCATTTAATAAATCTTATTTAAGAAAATCTCATTTAATTAAATCTAATCAAATCTCATCTAATCTCTTCTGATCTAGTCTCATCTAATCAAATCTCATCTGATCTAGTCTCAACTAATCCAGTCTCATGTAATTTTGTATGACCAAATTCCTTCCATTGTGGCAGTATTTTTATAATTAGTTAATTTGCCCATCATAAGACGATAACAATTTGAGTTTTGAGAAAAATGCTGTCATCTTGCGAGTACTGTTGATCAGTTAGCCATCAAGTCAGCGCAAAGAACAGCGCTACCCTTGGTACGGTAAACGTGTGATGCCATCTAGCAAGAATAATGCAGTGGAAATAGCATAACAGTAAACATGACATTTCTGTTTGCTTATATTATTAACCAGCAGTAACTATTGTTTTGAGATAGTGTTCAGCTCGTTTGCATTGCATTGTTGGACATAAAATTTCATTCATTCTCACAATCTTATGTTCCTTAACATAGCCTTACATTTCTTCACATTGCATTCTTTTGCAACACAATACAATGCTGAGCACTGTATTTGATATTGTCAACCTTCCAAAGATCATAACCAACTATGACCATACGAGGAATATCGACGGCTCTGAGCAATTGTGAGTGAAGGACTTGCTCAAGGTCCATACACAGTAACTTGACAATTCGTAACATTGCACCGAATGCATCTCAGGAAACATTTTCTAAATCTCTTAAATCGCATCTGTTTAGATCTTTTGGGTGGAGCTCTACGTTAAGCCCCTTCGTGAGATTCTTGTTAAGGCGCTATATAAATGGTCATATACATACATACATACATACATACATACGTGATACATACATACATACATACATACATACATACATACATACATACATACAACTGTCTCATGGGAGGATGATTGAACTCATACTGTCCGTGTTACAGACCAAGTTCTGTAATCTGTCAGCCACTATGCCTCACACTGTATCCCATGTCACCCTACATTTCCTTTGCATTATTGTACAAATAATGTAATGTATTTCTCTTTCATGAAGAGCGTTTCAGGTGAATCGTCTCTGGAATTCTGTTGCCAAGGAGGCAGTTTTGTGGCATACGCTTGATTTTTCCGTCATGAGGATCACCGATTGCGAACGATTCCTCGGCAAACTGGTCGCATCCAGAAATCTCACACAGTTGGAAGAGGTTGATTTCACTGAGTGCAAAGACGTCACCGATGCTGGCATGCAGGTGAGATAACCCTTCAGGTCAGGCTGGGTGAGGTTAAGACGGGTCGGGTAAGGTAGGTGAGGTGTGGTCATATATGTATTTGGAGCACCATCAATCGTTAGCTTTGATTGCAATTGTTCTGTTGAAGCATTGTTGGGTGAGATGGACATTAATTGGTTCTTGATGAGGTTGACTGAGGTCGAAGCAGGTCAAGTCAAGTGTAGGTTGAGTGTGGGTGTTTCTGGGGCCATTCATTGATGACTTTTGCATTGTGACAACAGCACCAAAGAGGTCATTGGGTTAACTTACAGTTGCACTTGATGTTGTCTCGGGGGGGGGGTGCTGGTGGAGCAGAAATCTCTAATGAAGTTTCTGCCTGGGTTGGGATTTGAACCCAAAACCTCTTGGTCAACAGTTATTTTGAATTCCAAATCCCTTTAACTTAAAGTCAACAGGTAGCAGCAACTGGGTTTGTATATTTTGCCAAGCAATACAGAAGTGTTTCAGCACTTCAATAATGAACTGCATTGGTTTCCCAGTTGCCTTTAGTGCATGTTCGTCATTAAAGGGTTAATAAAGACGAAATAGTACTCTAGTCAATATCCTAGTACAGCAGTTTTCAAATGATGATTATGTGTATCATTAATGCAGTGGTTTTAAACCTTTTCTCATGATGGAACCTTTCTCTAAGAACCCTTTTGCTCAAGGAACCCAATGCATTTCACCCGCCCAATATTTCAAGAAATACATGAAGTTGTTATTGTAAAATTACATGTATACATATAATATTTTTATTTACATTTTTGAACTTTTAATGTATGTAGTTTGCACTTCTGGTGCAGTCTATAACAAGGCCGTAAGCAGGATTTTATTTCAGGGGTGAACAAACCCACAGGCAACCAAACCAACTACTAAAGAGTTTGGGTTCTGGACAGCCAGTGTACATTATACACTATATAGTTCTTGCATCATTTGCTGGTAAATGCATTACTTCATTTTTACAATTTTCATTTTGGCAGGTGTTCAAACACCCAAAACACCCCTAGCTACCCTCATGGTCTACAATATCGCATTACAAATACATGTTTTATGATTCTAGTAGTCGTTTAGGAAGTGGTTACATTGATGCGTGTGAGCTGTGCTGGGGAAGAGTTTTATTGGAACACGTGTGTTTACTGGGTCCCATGAGCTAACATTCAAGTAAAAAGTTATTAATTAAGCAAGAATGACTGAAAGCTGTGAAAGAATCTACTCATTGCTAATACTTTTGTGAATTCAGTTGGTGCCATAAATTTTATATCAAGCTGCTGCGGAAACCCTGGCCGATGCCTGCGGTGACCTTGGGGTCTGCAGAACCCCGGTTGAAAACTGCTGCATTAGTGGTTCACCAGGTGTCACTGAGTGCTTTGCAAAAAAAAACTTAACTCCATTTAAATTTTCTGTGAGTTTATGGACTTTATGCTCACATTAACACTTTGTAATAGTGATTTTACTTTTCATTTTTGTGGATCTGATTACAATCTTGAAATTATAGATTAATTTTAAATAAGTTTACCTACAACTCTAAACACTAGTGCTTAAATGGACTTTTAAAGTTCTTACCCCTATTAATTAGTTGTACGAGGACTTTGCGCTTGCCTGTTGGTTTTGATCTGACCCTTGCTGGTTGTAGGCCAACATTTTATTTTTTTACCTAGTGATGCAATAAAAAAATATGGTTTGGAAACCATCATCCTAGTGGTAATGAATTGTTGTTTGACTGTTTCAAACAGCTGCTGGCAGACAACTGCTCGCTGTTGACTCACATCCGACTGACCGGAACCCGAGTAACTGACGCAGGGTTCATGCTCGTGGTGATGAACTGCCAGAGTCTGAAAGGCGTCAATTTGTCTGCGCTGAAAGTAATCACTCGCTCATATGCTAATCTAATCTAGTGTAATCATGGAACTTCTATGGTGCTCCTCTTATTATGCATGAACGCAACTTCAAAATTCTGGAGGTTATTGCAGTGACATTATTGCATTGGTGTTATTTGAGGAACTGGTTGTACAGATTGTTTAGAGTATCCGCCTTTTAACACAGGTCCTCCTCCTCTCTGAGAAGGCTGCCGTTTGATGACAGCTGCTTTGTAAGGCGCTCTTGTAACAGCATGGCTTATTGTTATTATTATTATTGAGCTAGTCTTTACTCAAAGTTGTTAGTGTTATCGACTGAAGTTTGGTCATTGGATAAGGGCACTTAATAAGCACATAATAATTATAATTTTTATTTAATATCGTGATTTTAAGGAGGCTCTTTTGCCAATGATAAGCCATTCATTGACAGAACATCAGCACCTGGAGATCACTCTAACTGTGGTCAGTACAAACTCAAGACCATAAGTAAATGATGCAGAAGTGAAGAGGTCAATCAAAAGTGGTCATATAGACCCACTGAGACTGGACTTACAATTTTTGGATAATATTTTGGCAAGTGCTAAAATGAAATGTACTGTTTGAGAATAAACTACACAACTGAAGCAAAATAAACACGAATGATGGTTATGAGTCGCAATACACAGAGATCAAACAGTCTTTAGTTTTTTTTACATAGGTGAAGGATGGTTAGATATGTGACTTGATTATATAAAATGAGCTATGTGAATGGTGTGTGGTTTATGTTAACAGACAGACGCACCTCATGGAAAGGCGTTGCAGCATCTGCTCGAGTTTCGAGGAGACAAACTACAGTCGCTGAACCTTTCACACAATGTACTGAAGAATTTCAGTCCATTCATGACGTATGTTCGGGTAAGATCAACGCTAGACTGTGTCATCACTGCTTCCTGTCCTAAGCTAGAGTTGACCGCATTGTGCACAATTTTCCCCCATTGCTGTCTGTTCTTGACCCTCTGTATCAGATCTACTGTTGAGAGTTCAGTGTATGTTTTGATGTTATCCATCCATTTAATTTGTGGTGTGCCTCGTGCATGTGACCCTGGTGTTGTGCCTTGAATTATCTCCTCCAAACAGCTCCCCTCTTTTCTCATCTTGTGTCCAAATCTGTGAAGGAATGTAAGCTCGCAGGCTTCCTTTTCTGCACAGATTTGAAAAGGTTCCCCTCAACACCAGCAGTCTCAGGTGCCCGGTCATTTGTCTTTTTAGCGGCCCATGTTTCTCGGAGGACACATCTCGAACATTTAATCTTGTGAGTGCATTTATTCTTGCTTCCTCAGTCTTCCTCTAAGTCCAACTCTCACGTCCATACATGACAAACGCATGACCAAACTAATGTCTTCAAGAGCCGCAGCTTTATGGTGATTTTTATACCATGGTACTGATAAAACTTTTTTGAATATGATTGTACTGTTGTAACCCTTTGCCAGACACGATCGGATCCCTTTTGCACAGTCACCATCTTCAGTAATTAAATAACTTAGGTGAGCATATGTATCAACCTGCTCCAGTAAGCTGTTGTTATTGTTACTGATGAAGCACGCTGTTTTCTCTGTTGACATGACTTTAGTTTTGCTCATGTTATCAGCTATCTGTATTTCTTGCTACCACTGTTTTGTCCAACTTGGCTTCCAAACATGCTGTTATTAAAAGGATGTCACCGGTGGCATACCACAGATTTGTTACGAGCTCATTGGATAGTGCTCCCACCACCCATGACTTTTGTAGAGATTTACATTTATGCATTCTTTCATCGATTCTGAGCATTTATTAAGAACCAAGGTGTAAAGAGAAAGCATCAGTCAATGGTGTTGAGCAATTTTGTGTGTGAAGGACTTGATCGAAATCCCTATAAAGTAGCCGTCTCAGAAGAGAGAGACGAGGCTCAAACCAGGTCTGCAATGTAACCACAATGTCTCACAACTGGCTGCCTTTGAAGCCTCTCATCTGATGATCTCCACAATGGTGCATTATCTTATAGATGAATTCACTAGCACTTCATACCAATGGCTAGCTAAAGGGTATGCTTTCTAGTATATATATATATGCATGTATATACGTATGTATTGCATATGCATATTTTATGTATATATTGTGGGGCACGATGGTGTAGGGGTATGTTAAGTGCCTTGGGCCCTTGGAGCCGAAAGGTTGCGGGTTCGAGTCTACCTCAAGCTGCCACTCAGGGTCCCTTGGCAAGTCCTTCACTTGCAATTGCTCATGTGCTTCAACGTAAAAACTTCAATTCAGTGTCTGCACTGTAGTCGGGAGTGCCTCTGAGAAGAAATCTTGAAGGCACTGTGACAAGTGCTAATTCAGACATATCTGTATGTTGACCTGATTTTATAGTTGTGTGTGTGTGTGTGTGTGTGTGTGTGTGTGTGTGTGTGTGTGTGTGTGTGTGTGTGTGTGTGTGTGTGTGTGTGTGTGTGTGTGTGTGTGTGTGTGTGTGTGTGTGTGTGTGTGTGTGTGCATGTATGTGAATGCAGAGATTGTTTTGTTGATTTTTTTGTTTTGTCTTTGTGGTGTAGAAATGTTCTCAGCTGCGAAACCTTGACTTAAGCAACGTCATATTTTCGCCGGGCCGTGTCGTCTTCGACATAGAGAAACTGCAGTCTGGCTGTACACAGCTTAGTATCCTTAAGCTTGGCAACACGGCCTTCGAGACTTGCCATGCCTCGTCTATGGACCAGGTAACCGCTGTCAATGACACCAACCGTTGCTATGGTATAATTTGGTTCAGGCAGAGAAATGTAATGCAAAACTGGTTTTGTTAAGGTAAGTTGAAACTAGTTAATGTAGGCCATACAGTTTTAGATAAGGTAGGTTGAAGCTGTCAACTCGTAGAGTTCTAGCGATCGACTTCACACACATTCTCCATTGTTCTCTGACTTGTCTGCGAACAGAGAACAATGGAGAATGTGTGTGAAGTCGATCGCTAGAACTCTACGAGTTGACAGCACAAGGTGACAAGGTGAGGTTGAAGCACATCAGGGTAAGGTCAAAGAGTATGTTGATGTAGCTTGAACATAAGGCATATGTTGATGTAGCTTGAACATAAGGTATGTTTCAGGTAAAAGTTTAGGCAAGCTCAGATAGGTTCAAGCAGAGTTAGGTCAACGCTTAAGCAAGTTAAGGTAAGGTCAAACTGATTTAGGTAAAAGTTTAGGCAAGTTACGATAAGGTCAAGCAGGTAATTTTTAAGTAAGGTAATTTTTGACAAGTAAGCTGCTTTGACAATGGGCCTGAGATGGTAGATTAGAAATTTGACTCAAACATTGTCAACAACTTGCCACTTTTTAAGTTGAACTCACCATCTGTGTAATTGATTTGACCACTTAGTTGAATTTGCCTTTGTGTTGCTGCAATTGGCTTTACCAATTTTGTACTTTTCACTATTTATGTAGTTGTAATTGTAATCGTACATTTATATAGCGCCACTTCAAGAGAACTCCTCAGAGGCGCTCCCGACCTGACACCAAACCATAATCAAAGAGAATGGTTTTCAAGCACTTGAGGAAAAGGGGCAACTTAGAAAGACAAAGAAGTTGATTTGACCCCTTTTTAAGTTGACTTTTTAAAGTTGAATTTAACACATTTGTTATCAAATTTGACCAGGTGTATGTTTCTGTTGTAACAGTTCTTGTCGCCAGGTTTCCCAAGTCTTATGGAACTAGACTTGGAATGCACAGCAGAAGCCGATCAAGGCATCTATTCCCATATCAGCAATTTCTTGATACGGTAAGGGGTGGTTTTGGTGTACGACTTGCTCTCAGGGAGAACATGGTGTGTAAGGTCAAGCAGGTAATTGTTTGTCTTGTGGGGGATTTCACCGCATTTTTAGCTGATTTTATTAATTATGATTTAATTCATTGTGATTTAATTAATTCTGAGCATTTTTTCAGTCATTCTGTAAATGTGTTACTGTCTTGTCAGCAGGCCCCCCGAATACACAGGCACCTGTTCAAAGGATTGAACCCCAGGCCCTTAAATCAATACCCTAAACCTTTCCAAAGGAGCATAATACATTTTGCTGAGGTTTAGAAGTTTTAGTCATGTCTGCAGTTTTATAAGAGATGCAGTTTCTTTTTGAGCTGTGAAGTTGAAGTTGTGTGCACCAGCTAAGTGGTAGATTTAGTCATCGATGTGGAGTTCGTACGTTTAATGGCCATCTACACAAAACCTGCCCTGCATTGCATGTTTTGACCTGTTACCTGTGGGCTACTAAAGCTGCTTCATTCACACAATCTGCCCTGTGCCACGCACTGCCTGTCAATCTGTGAAGCAGGATGTTGTGGCGTCCCAGTACAGGGAATGGGGTGATTGACTAGTTTGTTCTTCCATTCGGTAGCTTACATGCAAGCCAATGATGACTAACTTTGAATTTGTGCATATAATTGCATACGGCCTTTTTGGACAGCGTAATTTTGCATTCTAAGATTGATTACACCTTGACTCGTCTTTTGAGAACTCTAAGTGAGATCTAGTTATTTGCTGCCACTACTGTAGTTTCAGTTTCAATAAAAGTTTGAGTAGTTTATCAGAATCCATATCATAGTTTGTGTATTTGACTGTCTGATAATGTCAGCCCAGGTAACTTTTAAACTTTTAAAATATAATTTGCATCATTGATTAATTATCTAGCTGTTACATGTAAGTTAGATAGTTTTTTTATCATCACTACTAGTAAGCTGTCAGCTGCCATTTTATAGAAGCTGTTTATAGTAATGCAAGTACTTTTTGGATTCCATTATGCATCATTCAGGAACCCACTGAAATGAGCTTGGACAGCAAGGGTCTTTTTTCTAAACTTTTGACAGCCCTAATTGTAACTGCATTACTGTATAAGAATTAAGAATCTCAATGTAGGTCAGGTTACTTCTGCCCGGAAGTGGTCTTGTTGTTAGTTAGAACATAGATAGTATTAATGTTCTAGGTGTTTTAAACTTTGGATTGTTAATGTATTAACACATTGACCACCTACACGCCATGTTAAATGACTGGCCGAAGTACGAGTTAACTCATACTTGGCGGTCAACGTGTCAAGATAATTAGGAATTTTAAGAAACTGTTTATTAATTTTTACTCCAAGAACTTGTAAGCTTAAGCCACGCATGTTTTGTGTTTACAATTCTGATAGACTCAGTAAATGTAAAAAGTCTATTGACAGAATTGACCCGACCAACTGCACATGTGCACACGGCATGTTGTGTGCACATGTCGGTTTATTTTATCTGACCATTTGGAAAGCGCCTTCTCAGAACACCAATAATGATTTCTTACTTGCCTACGTAGCTGAGCTTTAGAGACCAGCTCTGTGGAATCTGTCAGTTTATGATAATAAATGGCAGATATTCATATTGATTTTATTAGCGTTCTGAAAACGTCACGTGATCTCAAGGTTCTCAATCTTGGAGGATGTTCCAGCATTTCACACGAGTGCCTGATGAACTTACCGCCAACGGATCTGGAACAGCTGCTGTTGTCAAACAGTTCCTCAGCCACACTTGGAAATATTCACGTCATAGTGGACAAGGTTGTTTGGCCAATTCTAATCTGATGTAATTTTAAGACATGTACGGTAATCTTAAGATGTCTAATCATAAGACTTCTAATCATAAGACCTCTAATCTCGAGATTAGAGACTTTGAATCTTAAGATATTCAATTTTATCTTAAGATTTCTAATCATAAGACTTCTAATCATAAGACCTCTAATCTCGAGATTAGAGACTTTGAATCTTAAGATATTCAATTTTATCTTAAGACTTCTAATCATAAGACTTCTAATCTTGAGATAACCATGTTTATCTTTGGACTTCTAATCACAGGACTTTTAATCTTAAGATGTCTAATTTTGTCTTAAGGCTTCTATTCATAAGACTTCTAATTCTATAAGATATCCAATTTGATCTTAGGACTTCTAATCATAAGACTTCTAATTTAAGACTACAGTAATGCTGCTATTGTGATGAAGGGTAATGTGATCTTAAAAACTCTGTTTTGAACAGCTGACAGGTGCGTTCATCGTAGCCTTAATCAGTGCCACAGAAGTTTGTCGGTCATTTGAAATGACCTGCATGGGAGTTTGAGAAGTCTCGTTATTTATTCGCCAGACAGACATTGAAGTGCACCGTTGTCAATTCCTTCCTTGCAAATTGGTACATTTGGCTTCAAACTGGAAGGCAGAAGCAAGCAGTCTCTTTAGCTAATCATGAGGCAGTCGTGGTTGTGATGTGTTAGTTACTTCATTTTCACTCCTCTCTCGTCCTATTGATCATCCTGCTGACAATACACTCCTGACAGCTGAACTGGCAGCAGCATGTGAAAACCTGACCGTTGATTGACAGTCCAGCATGCTTACCACTAGAATGACTAGGCTATTGGGCACCCTTAGTAATAACAATAATGAGAATGAATATGGCAGTACTAGTAATGATAGTAATGGCAATTGTAATGATAGTTGACTAATAGTAATTTGACAATGATGATAATAATAATAGTAGTAATAATCGTAATGGCAATGATAATAGTAATTTAATGTAATTAGTAATTTTTGTATAGTGTCGCTCACCACCGTGACTATTTTGATAGCTCTCCCAGTGCAAGTAACCCAAGAGAAAAAAATTAATGGTCTTAAGAAGAGAGAGAGAGATACATCGAAAACAATCCAGAAAGAAGAGTCCCAGATGATGATGATGATGATGATGATGATGATGATGATGATGATGATGATGATGATGATGATGATGATGATGATGATGATGATGATGATGATAACAATAATAACAATAACAATAATAGTGCTGACATGATAATACTGGTGTAGCCCCTGTCTATTTGCAGGAGCTCTGTTGCTCCACCCTAAACGTCCAGTGCCGTGGCTCTCTCCGCTCTTCTAAACAGGCTGAGCTTCTTGTCTCCCAGTCTCACACACTTCTATTATGCAGCGCCGAGCCTTTTCTGTTGTTGGCCCTAAAACCTGGAAGGGTCTACCTGTGGAACTATGTTTAATGCCTAGAGCCTTTGAGACTACGTTCTACTCTGCTCTTAAGACTGTTCTCTTTAGCCGTGGTTTGGTCGGGAGCGCTTCTGAGTAGTTACTCTTGAAGAAGCGCTATATAAATGCCTGAAATGAATGAATGAATGATATTGATAATTAATTATACCAACAGTAATAATTTGTAATTGTAATAGCAATGATTGTGATAATATTTAGGGATATTAATAGTAGTAGTAGTGATGATAATAATAACAATAATAATTATTGATAAAATGACAATGATGATAATAATAGTGGATCTTAAATGATGTGATTGAAATGGTTTTGTGTGTCCAGTGGAGGAAGAGTTTGGAAGTTTTGGACTTGGCGAGAAACACATATCCTGGAATGTCTCTTGATATGGCGCTAAAGAAGTATGCTGATGAGGGTGCAGAGCCAAATCTCCGAACGCTTGACTTAAGTCGGACGCAGACTTCCTGCTCATGCCTGCAGTAAGAACACTCTTTGTTATTATTGTGTTAATGAAATGAACGCTTAAAAATTGCATGGTGAGGTCGAGGAAAAGTGAATGGTGTTCACACATTGAAACAGATTGGCTTGTCTCAAGTGTCATTGGTTATTGTTATTAATTAGTATTATTATCTTCATCATTAGATTCATTACTATCGGCATCATTGTCATTTTATTATTATTATTATTACGATGGTTAATATTATTAATACTAATAGTAGTAGTGTAATTATTATTACTATTGATATTGCTATTATTGTTATTATTAATATTATTATTATTTATTATTATCAGTTCCTCAATAGATTGGGGTTGGATTGAGCTTTCTTCTCTGAACATTTATTAAGCAATGATTGAGAGTATGGGTTAAAATCTCCTGCTGTGAGACAGTAGCTGCATAGGAACCTTGAGCAGGGTTAATTGTTCAGTGCCATTGATTATTATGCATGCATTATCAGTAGATAATGCATGCATAATAATAATTATAATGATTATAATCATTCTGGACTAGTTTTTAAACAGTAGTTAACACTGAAGTCCCTGAGGGATCCTAAATACCTTGGGGCATAAAAAAACTATAATAATATTAATAAAACTGAAGGATGACAGCAGTCTCTCCATGGAGTTGATCCACAGACAATAGAACTAAGGACAGTTCCTGTCGCCACATTACCTCCTGAATTGGATCGTTTTCTCATCTTGAAACTTCCTCCTTACATATCTGCTCAGGCACTAGTGTCATTTCATTCTCCACTTATACTAAATAACCTGTTCCAAATGGCTAATCCACCACAGACCGTTTCTGTCTTACCCAATTGATCTTCTATGTTGTCACCGTTATGGCTTGATGTTGGTTAATGCCTTGAGCATTGGACACTGGTTTGATATAAGGTATGATTTGATTTGATTGTAGGTCACTGCTCCATGGTTTGCCAAATCTCCGTACTCTTGTCCTCTATTCTTGCTACGGAATCCCTCGTGGAATGAGGAAGGAGTACGCTGGCGCAGACCTGCTCCAGCTTCGAAACGAGATCGGATCATTCGTTCAAGAATAGGCGTCTACCTCAGAGGCTGCCTACCAGTAAAACGTTAAGTAACCAGCGTATGAGCAATGTTTGCTTTGAACAATTTATCCATATGACAAGAATTCTGGTAGGGCAGGAAATTGGTAGAATTTTTTTAATTGAGACCATTTTTGGCATTTTCGACATTTTCTGTTGGGCTTTTCTGTGGAATGACTCTGTGATGCGTAACACGGTTTTTAGTAGAGGCATTAATGACTTCAATTTTAAGATCTGTCTCACTGTAAGCACTTAGAGTACCAAGCATACGATAACTGTCAGTTTGTAAAAGGTTTTTTCTGTTGAATGACTCTGTGATGCGTAACACGGTTTTTAGTAGAGGCATTAATGACTTCAATTTTAAGATCTGTCTCACTGTAAGCACTTAGAGTACCATGGATACGATAACTGTCAGTTTGTAAAAGTTTTTTCTGTTGAATGACTCTGTGATGCGTAACACGGTTTTTAGTAGAGGCATTAATGACTTCAATTTTAAGATCCGTCTCACTGTAAGCGCCTGTATTACCATGGATACGATAACTGTCAGTTTGTCAAAGGTTTTTTTGTGGAATGACTCCGATTTGTAACACGGTTCTTACTAGAGGCGTTAATGACTTCAATTTTAAGATCGGTCTCACCATGGATACATTAACTGTCAAAGGTTTTTTTGTGGAATGACTCCGATTTGTAACACTGTTCTTACTAGAGGCGTTAATGACTTCGATTTTAAGATCGGTCTCACTGTAAGTGCCTGTATTACCATGGATACGATAACTGTCAGTTTGTCACAATTAAAAACTATCCATTTCTTACTTTCTTCACAGAAGTAAAGAGAAATCGTCAATTTTGTCTAAGTTGAAAGTTTTAATGTTCGAAATTGAATGGCTGAAAGCGTAAACTTACCACACGAGTGGCCCAGTCAAGGCAGTATAGCTATTGGGCGTTTGTTTGGGGATGAGAAACAAAGACTTCATATGAAATGGGATAAGGTATTGAAGGTGAGCAAGGAAGAGAGAGATTTGGGAGTGATTGTGCACAAAAGTCCAAAACTTTCAAGGCAAGACATGTCCTGAAGTAGTAAAAAAGATAAGTCAACTTCAGGCATAGTAAGGACAATAGTTACCGCTGTTATGGGGCTATAAGAATTTAGAATATGACGAAAGGCTGAAAAGAGATAAAGTAGCAACAATGGAGGAAGCAAGTGAGGCCTTATTGAAGCCTACAAAATTGAGGTTCTGGAATGGTATAACTGCACTACAGTGTGTAATGTATTGGCCACTAAGAACTCGCTATGAGGGCTCATGATGCTACTCCAAACCCCTTAGTCTGCTGATTCGGTTGGTGGTGCGCTTTGATCAAGATCGAGTAACCCCCTTCCCCCCCCGAAAAAACCTGGCTATGGCCTTGGGCCAAGTGACGTCAAATCCCACCCCAAGTTAAGGAACCACACAGTACAAGCTAGTAGTGCAACCTGTTAGTTGACAAATCTTTAACGGTTTCCTAACCTCAGCGAATCTGGCTCCCTTACCCATGATGTATTGTTTACCGGATTTCTGTTTCACGCCATTTACAGTCCATGTGTACGAACCGTGCTAGCCTGAACTCCGCTACTGTTTGCACTCTGACAGTGCCAGTCCCGATTCTGGATGAAGGAGGAGGTCAATGCCAATGATCACTGTTATCACAGTGTCTTTAAATTGAAACCGTGCTAGCGCGAAATTTAAATCTCAAAGAAGCCAGCTCCAGGAAACAAACCGTGATCCACACGTTCTCTAACACAGTTCACCCCAAGCAGAGTTTCAGCAAAGGTTTCTCTGGCCAGCAAAACTCTCAGTCCGTTTTGTTAAAATCACAGAACCATTGCATTTTGCATTTACCACCTACAAGCAGGATTATTTTTTCAAGGTTACCTATATTTTGAGTAAGCGAACTGGATAAATATTATATGCCTTAAATGTAGGTAGCCTACTCTGCCTAACCCTCCAAATGTCTGCTATAATCGGCCAAATGCGACGGATTTCTACCATATTCTAAAGAAACTGGAAAACAATACTCCAACAATGTATTCGCTCATTTATAGTCATTCAAAGATTAAAAACGCATCGTGTGTAGTTTGTTGTCCTAAAACAGAAAAAGACACGTGGCAGTACAAATGGACATAAATAATTATCGAAGTTTCAAGTAAGTTCTAAACGATATATTTTCTGTACACAAATTACAAATAAAGCTTGAAGTGTCAGACGTTTGGTCCATTATTTTTGACATTTTTCCTTGAAACTATTTAACATTCTTGATAACCGCAGTCATTCTTTTCGACTAACAAAAGACAAAATGGGTAATTACATCGAAACTAATAACCTACAACTGTGGCTAACATAGGTATATTCCACCTACCATAATTTATATCCTTACCACTCATACACAAAATAGGAAGTAGAAATCAGTGTTAGTTGGCATACTTTACACCAGTGAGGTAAATTTGAAGAATTTGATGCTACACTCTTAAAAACAAGTGATGAATATTTACAGTTTCTCCTAATGAATTGTCTGCACTTACTTATGCTGTTAAAATCTACGGCAGTGACCTATGTTAGTTAGACTAGTGCTCAAGGCTATTTATAAGTAAGTTATGGTTTGTAAACAGTGTCCGATTATAGTTGCAATGACTAACCACTATAGTATGACTGGAAACCTGTTTGCAGATGATACACATACAAAAGCTGGTATTAAATGCCACATAAATAGTTACTAGTAATTAACACAATGTAATTGACTGGGCGAAGAGAAGGAGATTATTCACGAGACAGTATTCTAAGATCAGGAGTTCACGGAAGATCTAACTTGACATGGATTCAAAAACAGATCGGGCAACAAAACTTCAGATCGAATACGGATGAAAAAGACAAGACAAACGAAAGTTCTTAGTGAATTATTAGTAATTAATAGGGCAATAATTAATGTTAAGTAATAACGTATGTCTGAGATTTCTGATTGACACACAAAAGGTGTCAGGGAAACAGCGTCTAAACTGAAGTTCAGTGACGTCAAGTGTTTAAAAGACCAAGTTGTTGGGTTAGTTGTTGTGCCCAGTGGTGGGGGTGGGGTCCAGTGGGACGATGACGGACCAAAAAAGAGTATGAAAACCTTAACCTGGGACTATTACTACCGATGGGATATGAAGCGGAAATAACAATTGGGTCATTGACCTAGATTATGTCCGATCCGGGGACTTTTGCAGGAAAAGCTTAAATTCCATTTGTTTTGTACATGACTGCCGTACCGAAAACAAATGAATTAAAATCAAGAGAACCACCAAGTACCACATACATCCCCTGATGACACATCAGAAGAGAAGATCTCTGATTGGCTGACTGGTTTCGGCTTCATATCCCTTCGATGTTAGTCCCAGCCATCACTAATGCACTACAGTGCATATGTATTTAATCACTTTATCATTTTATCGTTAATGTCATAATATCATTTTCCAAATAACCAATCCAACTTTGCGGTAAACTGTTGGCAGTACTACTACAAGCAGTACGTTGTTAAAAAAAGAAGTCTTTCCTCCACACAGATATTCGTAGAACTCCAACAACAAAATAAGCTTAATGGCAATGAAAGAGTAAAACAATTAGCCAGTGCTAAAGCTGGCCTAATTACCATAATAATTATAATAAAGCACAGTCAATTGCTACAAATGACAGCCATATAAACTAAAGCAGAATACTAATTAACAGAATAAAGCAATTACTGGTAATCATTGTTTGACAGCCATCACAGAACTACTCAAGCCAGACCATTGTTAGTTGGTCATTTATCAACCGACCAAAATGAAGTCAATGCTTATTGAACATATCGATATTATAAGTTTACTCCATACCACCGCCGCCTGCAAACTGCGCTTTTCCGATAACAATGTCATACCATCGTCTTAACATAAATCCTACTATTTTTGCTTCTACTGCTATTTCAAAATATCCGCTGGTTCCTGCATTGTCTAAACATACTGCTCTTGCCCAACATCATACAGAACATATTACCAGTAAGCTGCACAGCTAACACAATTAACTATCCACAGAAAAAAGAAATTCAATTGAAAATAACACCAAAAGAATTAAAGTTCCAGACTATAGCAACGAAAATGAGAATGATGCCGCAATAACAACAAACGTTGGATAGCACATACCTTAATGGAAAAAAATCTAAATCTATTTACTGTAAGAAACTAATCAAATAGCAGTGTGCAACGTTTAAAACACCAAATGATTTTTGTACTAGAATGATTAGATTAGCGACCTAACTATCACCAAAATCACAAAGTCAAGATCACGACCGAGATTACGACGACCAAATCACCGACTCAGAGAGAGCAGACAATCTCTGAGGGGCTCCGATAAAACTCCGATTAGTTAGCTTCAGGACCAAATCACTGCTTGAAAGTTTATTTGGAAGGCCCTGCACAGGAAAATTTATATAGCACCTCGCGAGAAACACTAGTCAGCTGATGAATATGCAATGAACCGAAGTCACACGTAATTACCGTAGTATAATCCAAAAACAATAAAGTGAACGAACGTTTTGGCATACAGAATGGAGCACAAATCCATAGCATCTCAGAGTCAGATTCTAGGAGGGGGTGTGTGGGGGCACGGCAATCAACAAACGACAGCTTCATGGTATAAGATGCAGATTTTTAAAAATGCTGAAAGTCACCATTTAGCGATTGAAGTAAATAACATTTGGCATAGATCTGTGAAATGCTTGGAACCCAATCCGGACGAGACTACAGTAGAACCAAAGGAAGATTTCAAATGCCGTCAATTCAAAATCAGTCTTAACAAAATGAACATCATCATAACGACAACGAGACAGAACCGACGATGACATCATCATCGGTCGTGTCGTTCCATTCTCATCCATCCTTCCTACTACGCTCAGATCATTTAAATCGTAAAAATATATCGTGTTCGTCGTATAAAACGGAGATTTGATGAGAGAAATAAACAAATGCGTCATGAGTGTGTGTGTGCGTTGTGCGAGTGCGCGTGGCGTAGGACACGAGCTACTCAAGGTCTACGTTGAGTAAAAAAGAAACGGATAGACATGAGGAGGAGGAGGAGGATGCAGAGGCGGAGGCAGACTGACGTTGGAGGGGATGGGATGACTACGTGTGCTCCTCATCGTGTTCGTGGTCGTGGCTGATGCAGGAGAAGCAACAGACGTCTTTGTAGTACGGGTAGCGACAGAGTCTCGCTTGAACGACCACGCGACAGTTCTTGAACTTGTCCTCGCAGGAAACGACTGTCAACGAAACAAATAGACAGCGTCAATTTAAAATGGCTTCCCAGAACAAAGTAAATCTTCGTGAAGTCTGTATTTCTCGCATTTGTTATAGCGCCCCTTCAAGCTCTCTACTCAGAGGCACTACTGACTACAGTGCGGACACTGCATCAGAGTTTCACGCCCAAGCGCATGAGAAATTATGTCTGAAGGACTTGCGCAAGGTCCCTACATGGCGGCTTGAGGTGGATTTGAACCTGGACCCCTCCTCCGGCAGTAAGGCACTAAACCGACCACTACACCACAAAAAGCACATCAATGTCAACAGTTTGGGCATTTTTTATCAATAAAATTTGATTTCAATCAGCTATTTTGATTTCAAATCAAAAATAGACTCTGCAGCTACTGCAGAGAATTGTCGTACAGGTGCAGAGGATCTGATATGAGTTGATGCTGCGTTTTAGTCTTTTCTAGCACAAACATTCTGAATAGACAGAATAGACAGCAGTTATAGTAAAAAATTGTACAGCATTGAGCAAGAAAAAGAACTTCTCCGTGGTTGGCCCCTTATGCCCCTAGGGTGCTGTGCATATACCCAAGGATCACTTGGATTCTATTTACGCACACCTTAAAACTGTAATTTTTTGCCATGCTTGGGTCGGGAGCGCTCCAGAGTAGTCCCCTTGAAGGGGAGCTATATAAATACTCGTAATGAACACTGAATGAATTGAGTGATAGTTGGCTCCAACATGATATTTCAGACAAACACTTCACTTACAACAGGCAGAACCTTATAAAGTTAAACCTGAGTTAAAAGGCGATAGTTACCAAGAGGCTGCGTGTCATTGTGGCCATTTCTTATCAGACATTTGTGCGTGTTACACGTCTGCCTTGTTTCTGGCTTTTCGTCCTGATCACACGACTGCGATGGTTCCTGACTGGCATCCAAGCACTTCGCCTCACGCAGCCTCAGTCCGGTGTCACATGACCTGGAACACTGCAAGGAAAGACCACGAAAAGAACTGATTGTGAAACAGAAGAGTAAATAAAACAGGAATAAAGAAACAAAGGGAATAAAGTAAGAAAAACAATTGTTACTACAAGCAATTGTTTTGCTTTTCTTATTTAAGTGGATTAATAACCTTTCAAAAAACTTTTCCTAGGCCAATGGGAGGTTTTAACCCCCGAACCCCCCTTGTCTACGCCACTGGTACACCTCATAATTTACAAGGCAAATTCTCTAACCAAATGGGTCACAGTAACGGTGCCGAAGAAATTAACCTCCCTTCAGGTCTCGAAAGGTGAGATTATAAAGGACAGTCGTGCTAAAAACAGGGCGACTTGATCCATCCGAATAAAACTATCTAGTAAAATACATCATTTAAAAAAAATAACTCCAGCTCTCTACAAGGTTCAACTAATCCTGCATAAGCAATACTTTTGTACAATTTGCAGTAATAGCGCAATTTACTCGGAAAACTTCGACACTGTGACATGTGACACTGTCTCGTCTCGCATCTCACCTCTGTGACATGTGACTCTCATCTTACCTCTGTGACATGTGACTCTCATCTCACCTCTGTGACATGTGACTCTCATCTCACCTCTGTGACATGTGACTCTCATCTCACCTCTGTGACATGTGACTCTCATCTCACCTCTGTGACATGTGACTCTCATCTCACCTCTGTGACATGTGACTCTCATCTCACCTCTGTGACATGTGACTCTCATCTTACCTCTGTGACATGTGACTCTCATCTCACCTCTGTGACATGTGACTCTCATCTCACCTCTGTGACATGTGACTCTCATCTCACCTCTGTGACATGTGACTCTCATCTTACCTCTGTGACATGTGACTCTCATCTCACCTCTGTGACATGTGACTCTCATCTCACCTCTGTGACATGTGACTCTCATCTCACCTCTGTGACATGTGACTCTCATCTCACCTCTGTGACATGTGACACGTGACTCTCATCTCACCTCTGACCAGTCTGTCGTGTACCATTCTGGTCGACATGCCTCTCGTTCACAAGGTTCCTCCGTCTCTGGTTTCTCGATTTCCTCGCAGTTCTCATCGCCGACAATCGTCAGGATGTTACCAAACTTCTTCATGCAAATGGCGTCTCGCTTGGCAACACCTTCACCACAGGTTACTGTACACTGCAAGGCCAACCGAAAAAACACAAAAAATAATTCTGAATCCTCTGAATGAAAAAATCACACCATAATAAAGTACACAGTGATGCTGATGCTAATGATGATGCTAATGATGATGATGGAGATGATGATGACAATAAAGATGACGAGGATTATGATAATGATGATGAAGCTGACCATTTCTACAGCGCCATAATGCAGCACACGCCATTGCGTTACCAAAGTGAAACACAACATTCTAAAATATTCAAGGTTGGAGTCAACTATCACTCACTCATAAATACAATGGTGCTTTAACAAACATCAGTAAAATAATCCATTTAAGCCAACATTTCCACACTGAAACTGAAAAGCAGATTACTTTTTCTACCTGTGACCCAAATTATGATACTTATGCTGCAGGGTTGGCAATGATGGCTGAATTGGTAGTTAACATTTTTGCAGTGCTGATGGCAAAGCTCGAGGGTACGTACCATACGTATTCTATTTTTTGAAAGGTACGTACGTATTTTAACGTACCCTATTTTAGGGTACGTAAACAATAAATAGAATAGGGCCTACGTTAACCACGTCATTGCTCATTATAAGAATGTTCAATTTAATTTAAGCAAAGACTCACCACCCAGTATACGGCGTAGTAAATTGCTGCAATGCTATATTGTAGGTCTATGTTTATCCAGCATACATTGTACTTAATGCACTAATGTCAGTCAGTCTTCTCAGTTCTGCTGCAGCACTTCAAAGATGTGTTCTTACGCGATTGCCTGATCCAACCCAGAACTCTTTGTCGAAAAAATTGCATTCAATCAAATAATTGTTTTTCGCATTTTTCAAAACTTTCACACGTGCGTCCATTCCTTCCCACGTTCTCTGGGCATCGCTGACTCGCTGACTGATGCGTAGGCTATATAGATATAGCCTACTGCAACTTTCGAGTTAGGCTACACCAATTTTCAAACCAGCGACGTGTACTTAGCTCTCATCAGAAAGACAGTACAATTTGCATTATTATTAATTATAATGAAAGAATTTATCGAATTAAATTTACTGCTACAATGCCGGAAGTACCGGTTTCAATGACGGATAGGCCTACAGTTGACGTCAGATTATACGTTGGCTGTGGGTCGCTGAGTAAACCATAAATACAATTTTCGTGTATGGTACGTACCATACGCGTATTCTATCTTTTGAAAGGTACGTACGTATTTTAACGTATTCTATTTTAGGGTACGCGTACCCTCGAGCTTTGGCTGATGGATACAATGGGCATCAGAGTGATGGTAGTGGTGGTTAAATACTAAAAAAGATGATGATGATGATGATGATGATGACGATGATGATAATGATTGATGATGATGATGATGATGATCAGTGGGTCATGATAGGTCATTTGACACACTGCCTATTTTACTCTTGATCTGCCTTATGACCTGCCAAAACTTCTTTGGAATTTGTAATATTTTCTTTTTTACATTTAATTCAAATGAACTGCTGAATAAAACAACCTGCTGAAATTTCTACACCTGTTGCCATCACTGTGATGATCAAACAGACAATTATGCATCATAACTTAGTTTAATTAGAAGTCGCTTAATTAGAATTTCACTTGCCAATAAAATAATGACACCCAAAAAGAATCGCCTGCTAAGTAAGTAAATAAGTAAGCATGTGCTTGCAAAAGCACTGCGGTTACCTCGAATGAAAACAATCAAGACAAAAATCAAAACTATCCACTGCACTCAAAAAACTTACAGTCAGTCTCAATCACATCACATTCTGTGATTCAGTGGACATCTAAACAATGAAATGCAGACGGTTTTAAATAGGTTAAAAATATCGAATAACCAATTAACCGTCTCATGTATGACAACTCAGTGACCGATTTCCAGTGAACCTACTAACCTCACTCCACGGACCAGTGAACCATTTGCCTCCGCATGGAACGCTGTTCTTGCACGGCTTCTCCGACTTTGGTCGGTTGATTTCACTGCATCTGTCAGGTTCCGCTGAACAATGAACTTGGCGAGTCTGCACTCCGTCTCCGCAGCCAATAGAACACTGTCAAAAACAATTATTATTGCACTCATTTGAACAGATGAACCAGAATGATCTTCTTACAAAATGTCTACACTTATGTAATTAACCCTTTACTGAACAAGGGTATATGAATTATCATACCATATACTAACTACTGTTTGGTCGATAGAAGGGCTAACCTCATTAACTAATTAACTACAGGTAGACTTACATAGAATAAATGGATAGGACACATCTTAAGGAGCGACATCCTACTAAGAGACATCATTGAGGGAAGAACGGAGCGGAAAAGGATGCGGGGTAGACCAAGAACAATGTTGCTGGACTGGATGCTGACAGAGGATGGATACAGTGGACTGAAGAGAGAAGCACAGAACAGAGAAAAATGGCGTTATTGGACATACGAACCTGCCTGAGGGCAGAGAACGTGAAGAAGATTTACATGTGGTAAAAATCACATCATATGACAGCAATTTAAAAAAAATCCATACTCATGTGTAGTGCCGTACTTGCTAAAACACAGAAATTTACAAACCACAAGACAATAACAGTACAATAACATAGTCCTTCATCGCAGATCACGTCAAATCTCAAATTTATATAAGTACTGCTACTTCAAGACAAACTTACATATACTTTATAGTCAATCCGAGCAGTTCTCAATTGCTTGTCAAAAAGATAGAAAGAGACAGATGAAGTCATATTGCTGGTTGCTAGGCAACCTAATCCAAAAAATAAGAGCTGGTCGCAGCCGACCGTACCCAGGGATCATCACTGCATAAAAACGATGCTCAAGAATTCTGCGGAATATAATGAGAATTTTTATATATGGAGCATCATAAGAAGCAAGTCATATATACAGGATATTCTCGGATCAGCAGCCATCCAGATTGAAAGAAAAACTAAAAGCAATATATAAATATTTAATGATTCCTTATGGACTTTTGCATATACAAGATAGACATTACTAGACAGACATTACTGTGTCCAACTCATCTAACGATTGCTGCATGTTAGACATGTCAAGTAGAAAGCAAGACAAGACTGAGATGCAGTACAGTACATATTCAATTCAGCATTTTGGCAATTGTCAAAAACTCAAAACAGAAGCACAGGTCTCCTGTAAATTTTTCCCTCGATCGAAACAACTATTGTGGCACTTCAAAGAGAAGACAAGGATTCAAATTCTATCCATGATCACCATCAGTTCTCAAGACAGGAGTCCTTAAGTAATTAAATATTTATGGGGCGTGGTGGTGTAGTGGTGGCGTCGTAGCCTTGAAGCCGGAAGGTTCGAGGTTCGAATCCACCTCAAGTCGTCGCGTAGGGACCTTGGGCAAGTCCTTCACTCGCAATTGCTCAGCGCTTCGGCGTGAAACTCCGATGCAGTGTCCGCTCTGCAGTCGGGAGCGCCTCTGAGTAGAATGCTTGAAGGAGCGCTATTAAAAAGTGCACATACAAAAATAAACGTCAAAGATCAATCTCAATGTAAGACCTCTCAAACAATTAGCACACAAAGACGAACTGCAGTGTAGGACCTCTTATACAATTAACACAAATTTGCTAATGCGGCAGGGAAGAAAACTAATATATTTCTCCATCATGACTGCAAGTTCAGAGAAGAGTAGTTCGGTGGAGCGCCAACCTGTTCTGACCAGTCCGTATAGAACCAGGTCTTCGCACAAGATCCCATGTCACATATTTCCGTTGTTTTCGGCTTAGTGCCATTGCACTTGTTCTCAGCGATCGGCTTATCATCGTGATTTACGCAGACGACCTCTCTCGACCGCTGGCCTCTCCCGCACTCCGTTGAACACTGCAAACAAAAATATTCTTTATTAATCCAACCGCACTTTGGTTTACATGGAATTAGGCATCATAAAGCATTCTTATTGAAAACGTTTTTCTCGTTAAGTAGTCTGCCCGTCAGCCCGAGGGACAATTCGGTCACGTGGTGTGGTACGCATGGAATAGGGGAGTGTCCTCATAGTGTCCTCTATGCAAAACATATGTAATTAACCCTTTACGTATTGGTCGAAAGTACTGATCAATTAATTAAGCAAAACAATGCAATATTACTCATTAGAGTTACCAACTATGGTCTCTGCCTAACTTAACATGTGTAATTACCAGTACTAATCAACAATATACATCAAGGTAAGAATGTATGGGCATATGATCAAGGACATCATTGCACTCAATAAAACAAATATCTAAATATATAATACATATATATTATGTATATATATATACATGTATGTTCAGCACCTTTGAGAGGTTCTAGAGTCTAGACAATTCCACTTAAATAACTAAGCAGTAGTGTCGGTTTGACATCCAGACATGGGTCTGGCAATAAGTAGTGGTGGAGTTTGTTCCATATAAATTTAGACAGTCAAACATATGTACGTCGTTTTTATTTACACATGCATAGCGGCTTACATATTTATATTGTTGCATGTAAATGGAACAAGTTCGGTAGATAGGCATAACAATTAATGCACACACACACACATATATATCTATTATCTATATGTATAAATTATATATATATACACTGTGTCCGGATGAAAAGTAGTACACAACTAAAAGTGTAATAACTCTGTCAAAACTCTTAGGATTTGTCTGAAATTTTAAACAGAGCAACAGTGACCATATTTACACGAGATCATAAAGCCGATTAGAAATATTCGTGAGTTTGTCAAATTTATGAGCGTTTAAAAGGCAGCACCAAAAAATTGAACTTTCCAACATGGAAAACCTGAAAAGAAGTGAAATTCAGCTATATATGGTGCTCAAAATGTTATTCTTGTTCACGAACACACGACCGTAGACGTAGTAGTTGTCCAGGGATACACTCGGCTTCATACCCGCAGCTGTGGCCGCCCAGCAGTCCAGACCTCAATCCGGAGTACCAGGTGCATTTACTGGCAGGGCGCGTTTTTCGTTCACGTGTATCCATAACCGTAGGGCGTAGGGCGCGTCTGATTGAAGAGTGGCAGATGTTTGACCAAGTGATCATCGACCGGACCATCAAACAGTAGCGTCTACGTCTACGGTCGTGTGTCCGTGAACAAGGAGGACGTTTTGAACACCGGTCATAGCTGAATTTCACTTCTTTTTAGGTTTGCCATGTTGGAAAGTTCAATTTTTTGGTGCTGTATTTTAAACGCTCATAAATTTCACAAACTCACGAATATTTCTAATCGGTTTTAGGATCTCGTGTAAATATGGTCACTGTTGCTGTATTAAAAATTTCAGACAAATCCTAAAAGTTTTGACCGGGTTATGACACTTTTAGTTGTGTACTACTTTTCATCCGGACACAGTGTATATATTACAGCCAATTTTCAAAACCAGGAATCCAATACTAACCCTACACATACATACATACATGCATACATATATGAATCATGTATATGCTTCAGGTAACGTGTATAATCACAAATTATCAGGGCAAGTGTATAATTCCTGATCTCAGGTTAAGTTATGGTTTAGGGTGAAGGTTAACGTCAGGGTTAGGATCTGTTCTGAGTTAGAGTTAGAAATACACGTGTCTCTACCGCACACTTTCCCCAGGGAACAAGCAAAGGATTTACAAATTGCCTGTAATGTATATGTGCATCATATATTATAATAATAATAATATTCGTTTTATTGAAAAACCAGTCGACATAACGCGACAGTTAACAAGCACAAAGGAGCAGCGAATAAAGCCTAGTAAACGTTTTTATACAGCATCCGTGTTATGAAGCTTTTATTGTTTTTATCGGTGCATATATACATGCATTGCATATACATATATACATTTACATATGTATATACAATTATACACACATTTATATATCTCAACATATATATATATATATATATATATATATATATATACATGTCAGTGAGCTATGCAGCTCTACATTGGGTATCCAAGGACGTCGTCAGCTACGCTCTGCTGATAGGGGAGTCCTCTTAGTTCCTTTTGCTCGTACTACTACCATGAAGGATCGAGCCTTTTCTGTGGTTGGACCAGTGGTCTGGAATGGCCTTCCTTTTGAGCTACGCCTACACCCTGGGACTTTACCAGGATCCTTCCTTACTAAACTTAAAACTGTTCTTTTTGTGCGCGCTGGAGTTGGGAGCGCTTCTGAGTAGTTTTTCTTGAAGGAGCGCTATATAAATGTCCGAATGAATGAATGAATGAATATATATATATATATATTGTTGCCTGTAAGAACCTTAAATAACATCAAAGCCATTGAAGCAATTAAGAGAACTTAGAGGTTCAGACGACGATGATGACCTGGTTCCACTCTCCGATCCTCCATCGGACGCACGGTCTGTCCTCGTTGCACGTCCTCACCGACTCCGGTCGCGGTTCGTGAAGGCAGTGTGTGGCGGAAATTCCCACGGAATGCGTCGTTCCAATTCTCCGCTTGCACTCGACGATCCGCGTCTGCTGACCGCGGTCACACGTCGTCGAACACGCTGTCCAGTTGCTCGCCTCCCATCTTCAAACGAAAACAACATTCGTTCAGATGCAAAAACACTGAGAGGAAGCAAGTGCCTGTACTTGTATGTATTACATGACTATGTATGCGGAGTGCCTCTGAGTAGGTATCTTGAAGGGGCGCTATATAAATCACGATTGATTGATTGATGGATTGTGCAACAGTGCATGCATGTATGTAAGAAATGCAATTGTCAACTGGTCACATACCGTATATATATTTAAGCTGACTGAGAAATTGTAGGTATATGTGGGTCGCAGTTTGTTTGTATGTGCACTTGTTATAGCGCCCCTTCAAGCTCGCAACTCAGAGGCGCTCCCGACTACAGCTCGGACACTGCATCGAAGTTTCACGCTGAAGAACTGAGCAACTGTGAGTGAAGGACTTGCTCAAGGTCCCTACACAACGACTTGAGGTGGATTCAAACCTGCAACCCTCCGGCTGCAAGGCAGCGAATATATCCTCCACGCCACCGCGCCCACCACAAGAAATATGTACGTAAGAAATGCATTTGTCAACAGGCCGCATACCGTATATATGTAAGAGAAAATGTAAGAGAACCTTGCATGTGAGACGAGCTGCGGTATATACAGTGAGTGATGCTGTATAAATTTAGCATTTTTACCACCACACCCTGGATTCGACACGATAAACAGCTCTGTAATTTTAGAAGTGATTAGTTGTACTACCCAGGTGGACATGGGGAGTTGCTGCACGTCACGGTCTGTACTTTCGGCTTCAACGCTGGATCGCAGTTCTCTTCCGTTACAATGACTTGTACTCCAGTGACCTTCAGGCAGACAACCAGCGTGTTCTGGACGCCTGACAACACCAATGCAATAGCACGTCATACGTACAACACCAATGCAACAGCACGTCATACATACATGTACAACATCAATGCAACAGCATGTCATATGTACAACACCAATGCAACAGCACGTCATACGTACAACATCAAGAGAAGCGATGTAAAAATCCTGCAAAGTCTCAAGACTATAAAATTATCTTGATTGCATTCTAAGTCATGGCTCTACATTTCACGATGCTATACCTTTTTTCAACCAACTGGTCAGACAGAGTCTGCAAGGAGGACAGACCTTGTGCCTGATGAAAGATTGGAGACTGTAACAAGGTCAATCATCTAGATTTCTAGACCTCTCCTTTCACCTAATTTCTTTGGCTTGGATGTCTTACATAACGTTGGGACAGGTAATCAATACTCTGTATAAATGTTGAGGACATGATAGGCTCAATGGTTGTCAAGCCTCTAATCAGAGATCAGTTTATTCATGAATGACATCTCATCCTTTCGATGCATTCAAATGAAGATGTGGAGACTTCAACACGCAAATCAGATTCTAAGGAGATACAGGACCCATGAAACATCAAAACAAATCGGAATTAGCCCAGGGTCACCAATTCAACCAATACTCAGAAAATAATTCTGTGATAAAAGAAAATCTAAATAATTCAAATCAATTCGTTTATTTTTCTCAGTTCAAACAATCAGCATTTGACAATTATACAGTAGACAGTAACGTATGAATACAACAGGAAGACCCAGAAGGGACCATGATCCCGCAAATTAGAGCAACCTATTCACAGAAATTTACCAAACTCCGCCACTGGTCGCACTCTGCCAGTGCCAGTCCCAAGCCTGGATAAAGGAGGAGGGCGACACTAATCATCTTTGATGTGGCAGTGTCTTTAAACAGCAACAAGCGAACAGGCGCTTACCTCCTCCGCATGTTTTCGAACATTCGCTGAATCCCGATATCTTCCAGGCGAAGTCCGCCGCACCACTGAAGACCTGCTGACCACCACCTCCACCACCCGGGGACTGCACGACCCTCTGATCGTTCAGCGGAGAAGGGAGCCTGGCGTGGGGGTAGTAATCGTAAGAACCGTAGCTGGAGGCATCCAGAGACGGTTGCTCCAGGGCCGCGTTTCCATGCGGATAATATGGCTGCTGGACTGCGGGTGGATGGATCTGGTAGGGCCTTGGCTGGTACGAAGGGTAAGATGGAGGCTGCTGGTAAGGATTACCAGGTGGTTGGTAGCCCACCTGCTGCCCTGGGTACCACGGTTGCCTGTAGATGCCTGACGGTGGTCTTGGCTGACCGTATCCCAGTCCTGCGCCCTGGCCGGGAACCCCGTACCGCGGCTGTCCGAAGCCGGCAGGCGGCACGAGGGGTCCCTGAATGCCGTAGTTGATTCCCGGCTGAACCGGACGGGACCCTGGCACCACTGGTCCCCTGTAGTGGACACCAGGCAACGGTCTTGCATTGTAGCCGGGACGATCGTTGAGTTGAGGCGAGGCACCAGCGGAGTACCTCGTTCCATCCGTCTGCCTGTTGACCGAATAGTTTGCGGCCGGGGCGGCGCCAGGCACCTGTGGACCTCGGTAGATTGAAGGCGGGGGCCGAACCCCCAAATCTGGAGGAGCATGACCGATGCCACTGCCGTTGGAAGAGTAGCCCAGCGCCTGGTTTCGGTACTGATAACCGCCACCAGATGGCGACCGGTAGATCCGTGGCTGGATTGCCGCCGACTGCTGGTAGTTCTGGCCGTAAACGGCGCCAGGAACTTGGTCCGACTGAACCTCCCTGCCGTCGACTCCGGAGTCAGGTGGACCGGTTGGCATGGAGATCGGTGCAGCGATGGGCGGCAGTTGATGTCGACTGCCGTGATGTCGGAGGTGGTGCTTGTGTGCGATCGACGGATGAGTTCGGTGACTTGGTATCGTGTACGTGTACATGATGCCACGATTCGTGTGCTCGTGAATCACCTGAGCAACAAACAACGCAAAGCAAGAATTAGAAGAATCTAGAAGAAGAATAGTTCCAATAGCTAACGAAGAGGAAGGGGAAAGGGAAAGGAAGAGGAGGAGTGAAGGAAGAAGAAGGAAAAAAGAAGAAGTAGAGGAAGAAGAGAAAGAAGAGCTGTCCCATTAGCTAACACTGAGGCTGCCACGAGCATAAAGTGTTAGCGACTTCATTTTCTCAGCCTCTGCATATGAAGACCCGTTTGGCCAGTCCTCTCCTTCACCGTCTCATCTTCCCATCGACGACAGTGTACAGTCGATGTACACATCACAGCCGAGTTGGATATGGGTGGGGGGCTACAAGGAGCAGAAATCTAAACGTGCACCCCAAGAATTAATTACTCCGCAAATCGTTCGAACATTGTCGCACGAAATACAGAGTAAAAGAATGGTTCAACAATTATATTTGTAATACAAAGTCTTTTCGACCAGGCCTGGGTTGGGAGCGCCTCTGAGTAGTGATCTTGAATGGGCGCTAATCGCGCTATATAAATCTATGTGATTGATTGATTGATTGAGAAGATCCTCAATGCACACAGAACAGCCTAGGCACAAAAGACATGGGTAACATTTGAGAGTCACTTAATTGCGTGCACCGATAAGCTAATGGAAAGCATGCTGAATGGTCAACTGAGACATTGGCGTTCAAATCCTGAGTCATGATTGTAACTGCGTAATACCTGGTTTTTGCAGAAAAATTCAATTATAATCAGTTCTACAACACACCTATACATACATGTATATCATACACATTAGTGCATACAAACATCAATATATATACCGTACATCACACATAAATACATACAAACATATTATATATACATATATGCATGTATATATATATAATTATATATATATGCATTTGCTAATGTTGATTGCTTGTTATGTGCCAATGAATAATGACATAACATAAGAAAATGAAATAAAATATAATTAGTATTTACCCATAGTGCATAATTGTATATATATATATATATATATATATATATATATATATATATATATATATATATAATGGGGAGTTTGAATGCAGCTGGTTTCCTGCTTGTTCACTGTTCTGCCTTTGAGTAAGGGACAACCTCTGGGGAGCCAGACCCCATGTTCTCATGACCTCCAATACCGTATTTATATAATTATATATATAGCTATATATATAAATGAAATTACAATCATATACATATGTATATATGCATGTTTGCGTGCAACTACATAATTATATACATATATACATTGACTAACGACGATAGGAAATTCTCAGAAACTAGCACCATAGGATGTACGTACATCTATGTTCACAAGCGATCTAACCTAACTAAAAAGCCATAACTTTTCCAGTTAATAAGACTGGTGGTGGTGGTGGTGGTGGTGGTGGTCTAATAATGGATGGAAATAACAATCACCATAATGTCAATGCTGGAGTTGATGGGTCCGGGTGCGGTGACGTATTCCACGACGGACTCAAGGATTTCGGTTGCTGATGGGTGGAAGTAGGTAAAGATGGTTCCAGCTGCCTCGGAGTCCTTACTCGGACCGATCTTCCAGTTTCCATTGATGACGTAACTTCCATTGGAGACCTTCACGGCTGCAACATAACACGCGGTTCTGCTTTTATAATATCAATTGTTTGATATATCAATTGTATTAAAATATTGCAGCATACAAGTAATAAGTTCAGGAAAGCAACCACCGGTATATGATTTGCAAATATACAAGTCAGTTAGTCACTGAGTGAATGATTGAGGGCATGAGTGGGTGGGTGGGTGAGGGCACGAGTGGGTGGGTGGGTGATGGCATGAGTGGGTGGGTGGTTGGTTGAGGGCATGAGTGGGTGAGTGGATGAGGGCATGAGTGGGTGAGTGGATGAGGGCATGAGTGGGTGTGTGGGGGCATGAGTGGGTGGGTGAGGGCATGAGTTGGTGGGTGGGTCAGGGCATGAGTTGGTGGGTGGGGGCATGAGTGGATGGGTAGGGGCATAAGTGAGTGGGTGAATGATGGCATGAGTGAGTGGGTGGGTGAGGGCATGAGTGGGTGGATGATTTGAACGAGTGAATGGGTGGGTGAGTGAAGTGAATGGGGTGGGGGAGTTAATGGGTGGGTGATTTAGTGTGTGAGTGAGTAAGTGGGTGGGTGGTCCTCACTGGGATATCTTCTGAACTGGAATCCATTAAGTGTCTTAAATAGAAATGCCAACGCATCACGCAGAAATGTTCCCACCAAATATCAAATAAATATGCAACGGAATGACGATATTAAACCTAATCATCATTAGCAACCATCTCAGCGAAAGTTCTGTCTTGCACAAAAGTAAAATAAGTAAGTAGCTTTTATCTGCATCTGACAAACGTACCTGCATTACATTAACTACATTACATGTCAAAAAACTAAAACAGCTGATTTTTAAAAAAGGAATCAACAAGAGATGTTGATTTAAAGACATACATGATCAGCTAAATATAACAAAAGATACAACAATTAACAAAACAACTGCTAAACAATTGAGATTTAACAATAGGGAGCATGAAAGGACGTCCTCTCCTGCAAGGTGATTGGTGACTGTCCTCACGACAAAGTGGCAAGTGTTGACGAAAGCAGTGGCCAAGGAACTCAGATCTCAGAAAGTGATTCCAATTTAACTGTAGAATTCATCTCACATGTCTCCCATCAGTGAGTCTTATCGGCTCTGCGTAAATGCAGCAGCAGCAGCAGCAGCAGCAGCAGCAGCAGCAGCAGCAGCAACAGCAGTAACAGCAGCAGTACCAGCAACAGCAGCAGTAGCAGCAACAGCAGCAGCAACAGCAGTAACAGCAGTAGCAGCACCAGCAACAGCAACAGCAGCAGTACCAGCAACAGCAGCAGTAGCAACAGCAGCAGTAGCAACAGCAGCAGCAACAGCAGTAACAGCAGCAGTAGCAGCAACAGCAGCAGCAACAGCAGCAACAGCAGCAGCAACAGCAGCAACAGCAGCAGCAACAGCAACAGCAGCAACAGCAGCAGCAACAGCAGTAACAGCAGTAGCAGCACCAGCAACAGCAACAGCAGCAGTACCAGCAACAGCAGCAGTAGCAACAGCAGCAGCAACAGCAGTAACAGCAGTAACAGCAGCAGTAGCAGCAACAGCAGCAGTAGCAGCAACAGCAGCAGTAGCAGCAACAGCAGCAGCAACAGCAGCACCAGCAACAGCAGCAGCAACAGCAACAGCAGCAGCAACAGCAGCAACAGCAGCAGCAACAGCAGCAGTAGCAGCAACAGCAGCAACAGCAGCAGCAACAGCAGTAACAGCAACAGCAACAGCAACAGCAGCAGCACTTGTGCGTTAAGTGCATTCCGTTGTACACAGTCAAAAATGAACCTCATTAATAGCCACTAAATTTATATGCTACCCTCTGCTGATTATCCCAAAGGATGACAATTACACATCATCATCATCAGAGAGTCCTTTTTAATTTGTCTGCATGGGTATTAAAGGGTTAAACAGAAACGGGCAGAGAGGGCAACTTATTCGGGAGGACCGACCACAAGGTAACTACCAACTGCTTTATGACTTCTCTCTTATGACTTGGTATTAGCCTACCCAGAATGGGTTTTTAAGGCGGACCGTCGTTATCTTTTATTTTCCTTTTTAAGCAGCATAAGTCTGGAATGCAATGTCTCCGTCTAATGCAAATAGATCCTAACAGTTCATTAGATAAATTGCCAGTGAAGCGTCTAAGCCGAGAGAGCAGACCAGCACAGACAGAGAAAGACACACAGAACGCAACCAAAACAAACAGCATCAATAGGACTGGCAGACAAACTGATACACGCATGCATACATACAAAGGTGATCAACCATAAAAAAACACAGGGGACATCTCAAAACCACACAGAAATATCCAGAGGACATCTCAAAGCCACACAGAAAGACACAGGAGACATCTCAAAACCACACAGAAAGATACAGGGGACATCTCAAAACCCCACAGAAAGACACAGGAGACATCTCAAAACCACACAGAGAGACACAGAGGGCATCTCAAAACCACACAGAAAGACACAGGGGACATCTCAAAACTACACAGAAAGACACAGGGGACATCTCAAAACCACACAGAAAGATCCAGAGAACGCCTCAAAACCACACAGAAAGATCCAGAGGACATCTCAAAACCACAGAGAAAGACACGGGACATCTCAAAGCCACAATGACAGATTGACATTCCCTCAGACACCGAGAGGCAGGCGTACAGAAAGAGACAGATAAAGGAGAAATTCCAGAGCCATTAATGTTTATCTAAATGGCGACCTTCATCTCTTCCTCCTTCTTCTTGGTAAACCCCTTAACTCCTCCTCAGCCCCACCCCCACTCCCCCTCCCCCGTACTAATTCATCCACGTACTAAGTCATCCACTGTAGATAGCACCTGAAACCTAACTCCACTTGACAGACGGAATGAGATCCACCCTTCCATAGCTCAATCCCTTTCTCCTTCCACTTCCGTCCATCGTCGTCCAACCAGCAGTGGAAGATCCATTCCTCCTGATCCCAGATAAAGCTGACTGTCCCAGCTGGCAGCAGAGCCACTGGATCTGATCAAGCTCAACAGATGAGACAATTATTCGTCTCTGGTGGGTCTAACAATTGACATCAAACCACGCCCCATAAACGAACAAATTAACGCATTAAATTATCTTGCATTTCCCTATTGTCACTATTCCGCATTGCGAAACTACAATCCGAAGAGAAGTCAATCAATCAATCGATCAATCAATCAATCAATCAATCAACCAATCAATCAATCAACCATCCAACCAACCAATCAATCATAATTTATATAGCGCCCCTTCATGATACCTTGGAGATGAACCATTGGAATACATTAACGTTACGATAGGAATGAACAAAAGTGGGAGAAACTCTTTCAGTCCTCTTCCCCAATCGACCAAACTCTAATGAAAGCAGGAGACCACAAAGAAAATGGAGATATACGGAGTTCAAAACCAATGGAAGGACATGTCAACTTTAACTGAACAACTAGATGATGTTAAGAAAGATGCAGTTGAAGTGTGAAAAATTGCGGCCAAAAGAAATGGGTCAGTGCGACAAATTTCAACAAAAGAAATGGTTAAAATGTGAGAATATGCAACAAAAGTAGTGGTTCAAATGTGAGAAATTGCAACAAAAGATGTAGCTAAACGGTGAGAAATTGCAACAAAAGAAGTGGTTCAAATGTGAGAAATTGCAACAAAAGAAGTAGTTCAAATGTGAGAAATCGCAACAAAAGAAGATGTTCAAATGTGAGAAATTGCAACAAAAGATGTAGTTAAACGGTGAGAAATTTAAACAAAAGAAGTGGTTCAAATGTGAGAAACTGCAACAAAAGATGTGTTTCAAATGTGAGAAATTGCAACTAAAGAAGTGGTTCAAATGTGAGAAATTGCAACAAAAGATGTAGCTAAACGGTGAGAAATTGCAACAAAAGAAGTGGTTCAAATGTGAGAAATTGCAACCAAAGATGCAGTTCAAATCTGATAAATTTCAACAAAAGAAGTGTTTCAATTGTTGAGACAAATTGCAAATCAATTGATATTTGATTTATAAGCTATTAGTAAATAAGTAAGAATATTCTTTATTACATCACTTGCAAACAAACAATTGATGAGCATAAAACATCATTATAATACACCGTAGTAATAACTGGTAATAGAAGGTAGAAACAATGGTTGACTAAACCCACAATAGAAAAACTAAAACAATGGTCATAAGAGATGTTTATACATAACATCACTTAAAAACACTGAACAAGCAGATCAACTTTTCCATCGCAAATGTCCAATTGCCCCAAACTTCAATTGCATTCAAGATATACAAATCAAAATTAGGAGCAGCAACCAAGCATTTGGAAAATTATCAGAATACGAAAAGCAATGAAATAACAAAAGAAACTAGAGATAAAAAAATAAAAACATATTTGATGTTTCAACACCAAAAAAGGTCTTTCGGCAAATCTGTTGCAACGACTGGAGACCATTTAAAGTCAAATTCAGCAATTTGGTCAGGAGAAGACAATTCCTTTTGCCCATATCCAAACCGCATAAACTGTGGACAACATGCAGGAATGTCAACCATAAAAGAAAGCAATTTCAAAGAAGCATCACAGGCCTACAGCAAAAAACTCCATCGGAAACCCCTCCACCCCAATCCCTTTCTATCCCATTCGTGCTGGCATCCTTAATGTCCACTCGCTCCAGAACAAATCTTCCTCAACAAGAATTAATCACTTTCTCTGGATTCAATGCTCTGTGGAGACTGAGTGTAGGACATTTCCCCCCGTTTTGTATGAGGGGGGGTGTCCAGGGGGAAATGTCCGTGCCTGTGGAGACCTGGCATCAAGCCACTAACTCTACTCCGTTAGTCATCCTGTCAACACCTGGCATTTACTTCTGCATTGATCAGAGTGGTGGACTGTCGTGGCCCAGATGAGAGCCCCTCGCATTGTCGATTCTATGTATGCATGAGTGTATGTATGTGTGTATGCATGTGTAACTGTGTGCGCATATGAATGTATGATATATGTATGTTTGTATGAATGTATGTGTGTATGTATGGTATGAATGTATGTGTGTATGTATGATATGTATGTATGAATGAATGCATGTATATATGTATTATGCATATGTGTGTGGTGTGTATGTATGTATGTACGTATGCAATGTATGTATGTATGTATGTATGTATGTATGTATGTATGTATGCAATGTATGTATGTATGTATGTATGTATGTATGTATGTATGTATGTATGTATGTATGCAAGTATGTATGTATGCAAGTATGTATGTATGTATGTACGTACGTATGCATGTATGTCGACTTCTATAAAGCAGATTCTAGGAACTCTTCAAAGATCCTATGAAGACAGCCTAAGGCATCTGCACAGGTGCAGAGTAACACAGCAGCAGCAGAAAAACAAATTAGACAGAGTTTAAAGAGACAACTCGCATGTCAGCTGGAAGAAGGAAGGGATGCACAACATGCGAGAGCATTGCATTGTATTGTATTGTATTGCATTGTATCTGTAAATTTATATAGCGCCTCTCACAGTGCACGCCAATCAGAGGCACTCCCAGTGCATGAGAATAAGAGAGAACAATAATTGGTCTAAAGACAATGAAAAGAGGCACTTGGCACACCAGTTAACAAGGAGGAATGTGTTTAAGGAGGAAGTTAAGAGTGCATGGTCATGAGAAGCATATAAAAGGTTCACTCAACCTTCCATTCGGCATGTGGCATTGGTAAACTGAGCAGATATGGGATGAAATGGACACCTTGAGTGGCTGCCAAACATTCAAATTCAACTCCTGTAATAAACTGTCATCATCCATTCAAACCATGAATTTTAATCGCATGCTGCGGTGTGTCGGCATGGAACTAAAATTAAGATTATTAAGTATATTGCAAGGTGCATTCATGTCGATCAGAGAGCGATCAGAGAAGATCTTCATTCACTGAATTCTTGCAAACAGCCACTACATCTAGCTTCTCGAGAACCACCGAAGATTTCAACTCTTTGAACTCTACAATCGACTCTAACCTCTCCGTAAACAACCTGTTGCCACCTGCTCCGTCTCGCTCGGGGCAATTCCACTCCACGGAAACAGACGACCTCAACACTTCAATGATCTTGTCCTTCGTACTGACAAGAGATATGATGCAACTGCTTTGATTTCACTGCTACAACTGAATACATCAATCATTCCATTGTGCTCAAAAGTTATGCAACAGCACTTATGGCATCTCTCTACTCCATCCCAGTACAATCCGTAACTGGTTTGGCTCATGTATAACTCTCAAATCATACTTAGTACAGGTATTCACATCTGTTCTTTTGTTTCGTCCATCAATACTCTTTGAAACCTCTCAAGGTTCCAGCAAATGGTCTCCTGCTCTTTATGACATTGCGTGCCCTGTACAGGCACACTACTGTATTACACCCATACGACAACGACACCCAACCAATGCAACCATCCCGTATACGATAGCTAGACATCACACAGAAAACGCTTAAGAGCCACATGAACGTATACTGCTTTTTATAAGTTTCAGTGGTCCATACTAAAGTCCGGCTTTAGTATGGACCACTGAAACTTATAAAAGTGTGATCATCAAATAAAGTTCTACTGCATGTAAACATGAAACAAAAAAATAAAATTGGAAACCAAGACTCCCCATTCATGTAGCCTGCCATCCCTGACTCCATCTTTAACTGATACTCTATAAAAAAAAAAGCAATGCTCATAATAGCGTTTTCTGTGTGATGTCGAGCTATCAACGCCTCTTTATCACAGGCATAAAACAGAATAAAAAACCAATATGGGGCTATTAGATAATAATAGCAGTAATAACAAGATATCATGTGAAGCCTCATCAACATCTATCCCAGCATAAATCCATAACAAAAAACATGACAGGCTGTTAGATAGCTAAAATATCAATAAGATATCGATGTAAAAAACTGAGAACAAAGGCATATGGCCATTGGATACCACCACCACCACCACCACCGCAGCACCGCTACCGCTACCACTGCCATACGGGTAGAACTGGTGGCAGATCTGTATGACCTTAGCAGTACCCGTTAAGGGTAACAGCACCAGAGTCAAATTACCCTTTCCTGTCAGTGGATTATTTCCTTCCCCTCCACCCCACCCCTTCACAGGATTATGAAGCAGGGACGCAGTTGCAAATATAAAGAGAAAAAGGCAATTGAACAATGACCTCAGCTGCTGATGCTGCAAGAGTACAAAAGCATCCTGTCAATGGTTTGTAATTACATATCATCCACCCATATAGATGCCTCACCACCCCACGCATTGATTCATGAATGTATACTGCAGAATGTATATATATTTATATATATAATATTTATTTATATATATTATATATAATTATATATATTATATACATGTATATGACCATTTATATAGCGCCTTAACATGCATTGATTCATGAATTATACTGTAGAATATATATATATATTTATATATAAATATATATATATATAATTATATATATTCTTAGACAGTTGTTTTGTTGTAAATAGCTTCCAGGTCCTGAGTTCCAAACGTCCTGAGTTCCAAACGATTAAACTTAGTCCACTAATAATAACATTTCTGCTTCTGACACAAAGCCTTTTCCATTCCAAATCGCAGTTACAAAATAACAATTTAGCTAACTTCATATCAAATTCACCTTCAAAGACTTAAAGAATAAAGATGTATCTAAGAAACATGCTGCACTTCAGTCTCTCGTCACTCCCAGCAACACCAGTCACTTTGCAGTTTGAACAGACCACATGATCCACCCTCTCGTATTCGATTTATATGCTCTCCTTTAATAGGAGCATTGCCTATCACCAACCAATCTGTCTCCATCTTACCATCACCTCTGATCTCCAATGACCTTGACACACCCTGTCTGGCAACCAGGTGGGCTTCTGTGTCTCTTTACTGGTTCTTTCTTTAGAGCACAACAGGCAACAATATGCAAGTATGTGCACATGCATATACATGAGCATATAATTATATTATATATATATATATATAATATGCATAAATATATATATATATGTACATATATGTATCATAGCATATATAGGTCGCATAGCACCTTCAAATAACTTTAAAAAGTTCTGAATTCAATTCCACACAAACACACACACAAACACACACACATACACACACACAAACACACACACACAAAAACACACACCCAAACACACACACACAAACACGCACACACACATCGGTATATATCATTGACAGACACGGTATATACTACCAGTGCACCTTAACTCAGCATGAGAATGTTACTGGACCGTCTGTAATGGACCTCAACTGTACCACGTGACCTCAGACACAGCCAGAAGCACAGCGCTGCTCACGAAAAAACAAAGACGAACATATCGACGACAACGAGAGTGACGTAACGAAGAGAGAACGTGAAAGCGGAAGGACGACGTCGCTGCCAACGTCCATCACACTAATCCAATAATGTAAACGTTGGGAGGAAATTGCGGACGACGACGACGACGCAAGATTCTCTACACTGCAGCCAATCGAGTGAAATTGCAGGAGCAGAGTCCGTCATAACAATCCATCATCGACCGGAGCTGAAATCAGTCATGCTGAAATCAATCAATCAATCAACTCTGCGCTTATACATCAGATCCAAGATGGAAGAAGAAAGGAAGTGCAGCCTATATATATATATATATATATATATATATATATATATATATATATATATATATATATATATCGTACATATATATATATATATCGTACATATATATATATATATCGTACATATATATATATCGCACACATATATGTACACTGTGAGCCATAAAAAACCGTGCCAATTTATTCTTAGCTATATCTCGGTCGATATTTTAACAATTTTATATCTTTTTGTGTCGTTTGAAAGAAAAATTAAATCTCTACGATTTACTTATTTACTTGCGCGATGACGTCATATCCGTTTCGCAGCATAATGTAAATAAAGTTAATGGTTGAAAATTTGAGTTAAAATTTTAAAATGTTGAGCTATGAGGATAAAATTTTAATTAAAAATCTGCGGGAATGCAAAAATTATTCTTCTAGACGATTAATTAAGGAGTTTCCGAACAAGAATTGGAAAAGAAGAACATTAGATGACTTTCTGCGAAAGTTGAGAACTATCGGTTCAGTTGAACGCGCTGCGGGAAGTGGTCGGCCAAAATCGTCGCGAACTGAAGATAATATCGCCGCTGTCAATGAATTGGTTCAGAGCCAGGAAGACCAGCCTAAAACACATCTTTCAACCAGACAAATCTAGAGAGAGCTGAATCTTACACAAACGACGGTCAGACGCATTATTCATAACGATTTGGAACTGAAATGCTTATGGAACAGCGCATGTACCAAAAGCGCATTCAGAACACTGATGAACTTCGGCAGTGTCTCGTATCCATCTGGAACGATCTGGAACAACATCTTATTGACACTGCAATTGACACTGCAATTGATTGGCAACATGTGTACGTGAAAAAGGAAGTCATTTTGAACACAAACTTTAAACAAATAAAGGCACTGAAAAATTGGTTGCATTTAAGTAGTAAAAATGCAGCATTGACCAATTCTCACGTGTTTTTTTAGTGTCTTCAGTTTCGCAAGACAAGTTTAACATACATGTAGGATGAAATCGATAATGTTTATTTCTGCTCTTTAGAGTATTGATTCCTGTTTAAAATGATGCAAAAAGTGTACAAATCGATAAAGAAATGACAGAGATGTAACTAAAAATAAAGTGGCACGGTTTTTTATGGCTCACAGTGTATATATCCCATACATATGCCATATATATGCCATATATATATATATATATATATATATATATATATATATATAGTACAACATCGTGGGAGCAGCTAATAATAGGCGCAGGAAGAAGACGATCCGTCGTCTGCAAACAGCAACGGAAATAAGCGGATGATCGCCGTTTCAGAAACGAGTTTACACTACTAAAGCAGTGCACGAATTAAATCGATTAAGCATATTTTTTTAACGCACACAGATAAATTTACACACACATACATACACACACACACATACATACACACATACATACACACACACATACCTTCCATTCGACAGATGGCGCTGGCAAACTGAGCAAAAGGACGTGATGGGCGCCTTGCATGGCTGCCAGCAGTTACATTCGACACCTGTAATAACTTGTGATCATCATACGTTCATTACTGATTATAATCGGATGTTGCGTTGCGTCAGTTTGAAATTAAACAATTATTATATTCATTATTATTATTATGTTTATTATTATTATTATTATTATTATTATTATTATTATTATTATTATCATTAATATTATTATTATTATTATTATAATTATTATCATTATAATTATTATTATTATCATTATATTAGAATTATTATTATCCTTATTACTATTATCCTTATTATTATTATTATTATTATTATCATTATAATTATTATTATTATTATCATTATAATTATTTTTATTATTATCATTATTATTATTATTATTACTATAGATCGGACACACGCTGAGAGGAGATTCTGTGCTCAGAATGGTGATCGAATGAAAAAAGGAGGTAAAAGAAGGAGATAGGAAGACAGATTATGCTGGACTGGATGATGGAGGATGGATATGAAAAATTCAAGTGGAAAGCACATTGGAGGGTGGAGTGGTGACATTGAACATTAAAACCTGCCTAGGGGCAGAGTACGTGAAGAAGATTATTATTATACATGAATTATATAATGTCTCATGCGAAGGCATCATTAAAATAACAAGTTTACAAGTACATTAACAATCTCAGAGGATTTAATGGACCCTACGGCAACAGATACAATCAATATTTCATGCCAGACAATAAGGTTTTGTCTGAGAGTGTCACATTGTAAGGCGTGGTGGTGGTGTATTGGGTATATTTGTTGCCGTGCAGCCAGAGGCTTGCGGGTTCGAATTCACCTCAAGCCACCTCGTAGGGACCTTGAGTAAGTCCCTCACTCACAATTGCTCATGCGCTTCAGCGTGAAACTCAGATTCAGTGACCGTGCTGTAGTCGGGAGCGCTTCTGAGTAGAATTCTTGAAGGGGCGTTATAACAAATGCACGTACAAAATACATACATTGTCGGGTAACCAATATTAACCAATATCCGTGTAACCTTATCAACAGCCAACGATCATCATGTCGAATTGCAGATATCTAGTAATCATTTGTACCAGGAAGCCACTGCAGACCTCCAGGGCAGGGCTTACTTGTTTACATTATTATCTACACACAAACGTCTGTCGAAATAGTTTCCATTTTGGAGTCAACTTTCTCTCCTATAAACAAGCAAGTTCTGCAAGAGGGGTGTTTTCACACAACACGATACACAGCGACAGCATCAACACTCATCAACATATCATGTATAATTGTATATGCTGGGCAATGTATTTCATTGTGCAAAACATTGACTTAAACTACTTCAGACAACCCTTGAAGAAATCCAGTCATCAACAGCTCCTTGACCCTTTGGGTAACTTATAGAGGATGTACACATGTACACATGAACTACTTTGGCATCAGGGCAAAAAATATATAAAGTACACTGCTGATGTCTCAAGTAACATCATTGCTAACACCTCAAAGGTCATCATCATCATCATCATCATCAGATATGTTGTGCAAAACCAGAAATATTTAGAATCTAATAATTTCTTTAATGTTGTGAAATGTGTGTGTGACACCACAAAAGCCTGAGGCTGAAAAATCAATCACTGAAAACATCAATCAACAATTAACGGTAAGCTGCAGTACATTAAACACTTCTGTAACACAGGGTTCCAACACAGTGACCATTCTTAGGTAAGACTGAAGGAGGGTGGCTCCTAACCTTTCAAGTGTTCACGTTCGGCCTTACAAGGAATGTTTACCTATCAGTCAGCCATCAACTGGGACATCTTATCCTTTACATATATATATAATATTTATTTATATATATATATCTTATATTGAGACAAAAAGATCATATAAAAGTTCAAACCCAGAATCTAGCCAGTAGCCTACAGTAATGAACTGTAATTGGCGTGTCATTACTACGGATGCTAATTTTTTTTAAATACAGCTGTCCATGGTCTTCGGTAAGCTTACATTCTGAGTCACCGATATTTGACTACCCCCTCACTACGTCACAGGATAATAAAACAATTGTTCAATAACCACCACCAATAATTAATACTAATAATAATAATTAATAGTAATATTTATAATATTAATAATATTAATAACAGTAATAATAATAATAATAATATTTACAATATTAATAATAATAATGTCAGTGCATTTCTTTACCAGATTTGTCTATTGTCATCCAATGTTTCAATGCCATCACTTTTCACAGCACTTAGTTAACCCTGATATTAACGATAGTAATAATAATATTTTACTGATTTTATTTACACATAATTATGCAAAGTGCCTCTAGTGCTCAGAAGTGCTCCCATGCAGTGTGCATGGCCCCACGAGAAGTGAGCAGAAGAGACAGACGACAGAATTGAAGGAGAAAGCACATTCAAAATAAGCAGATGATTACCAATGTTAAAATGTCATAGAACTAATGAGGCACAAGAAAATGGCACTGTGCACCCATAAGAAAACAATGACAGCTAAAATAATAATACGACGATTTATATAGTGACATAGCACGGTCAAGGTCGAGGAGTACAGAGCCTCAAGGTCGAGAAGAAAGGAGCAAATGACGAGCTCAAAAGCTGCAACTGACTCGATGAGTCATTTATATGAGTCGCATTGAGTCACTGGTGACAAAGTTCAAGGTTCCTTATTAAGTATTAATTGCCCTATCCAAAAGGCCACGATATCTTTCAGCCCAGCAATGGTACAGGACGCTATTAATTGCTGTCAATTGCAACTGTTATAGTAAGCAAGCAAGAACGGTTGTTTTTCATTGTGATGTAGCCGCTAATTCTGCACGCTCCACCAACGTTGTTTCAGGCAGTGCCAGTCCCAAGCCTGGATAAAGTAGGAGGGCAACGCAAAGCTGCTTCATCGAGACAAAGAGTAATTAAGCAGAAACCAACTGGCAGCAGCTTCAATGCCAGGTACCTGCATGCAACACCGCAGTCGCCTCTGTTCCCATTTATAAAGACGTCACAAATCATATGAAGAGGTAGGTAGGTATGACTGGTATGAATCATAGTTGTAAAAACCGGTTTTTCCGTTTTTTATTCTCTCCCAAAAACGTCGTTTTTTCGTTTTTTATTTTTCCCATCGTTTTTTATTTTTTCATTATCTTTATTTATTCATTTACTTTCTGTTATTATTTTCCTTAATTTAAATTTTTCTGATATTCCTTATGTTTTCCGCCAACTCTCAAGGATTCAGTTAACTAAAGTCACTATTTCATCGTTTAACATCATCATTTAAGAGATTGCAGGTTCCTAATCAATGTTTTCAAGGTTAAAAATCGGTTTTAGATGTGGCAAAGTCAAATTATTTACCGTTTCCGTTTTTTTATCGTTTTTTCGTCGTTTCTATTTTTTCGATTAAAACGACGTTTTTTCCCGTTTTTTATTCCGTTTCCATCGTTTTTTTACATCTATGGTATGAATGTGCCACTGTGAATAAAGACCGAGAAAGACTAAAGAGTGATAACAGCCAAAATGACCAAGTAAGTAAACAGGTGAAAGCGCAACAGAAAATTAAAACTATTTTCAAAGATGTTTTCCAAGAACATCTATGCCCTGCTATGCAAATTGGGTCATGTGATCTAGAGATAAAAATTCATTTGAATGCAATGCAATATAATAATGTGCTGAATTCTACACATAATCTGGAAGTTATATAGACATGCATTTCTAAAGTGATGCTTAACAGCAATTAAGAGTAGGGTACCAGCTTATTCATGAGCACTGCATCAAGTCGTCCAAAGATTACAAGCGAAAAATGAGATCTGGTTGCAGAAGATTATCGATAGAGGATTTCATTTGGAAGGCAGCTGGATGTTCGAAGGTAGCCGAGTGGATAGCAAAGGGCAAACGATTTCTTGTAACTTAGATAATAAGTCTTGATTCACGTAGCAGTGATAGAGAACCTTGAGACGAAGGATTATAGTGGGTGAACAACGAGATGGGCAGAGGAATGGCGAATTAGCAGAATAATTGAGAAGAAAGATCGTTACAGAGACAACATAGAGTATGCGTGGCATATATAACAGACCAGTTGAATTACAATCCATTACAATTTCCATTGGAAGAATCATAAGAGAACGAACTAAAAATCGTCCTCGTCTCTCAAACTCGTGCCACCGACCCCGTCGTCTCCTCTCCCACAGAAGGGCCACAGAGACTCATCTGTAAGACGGAAGTTGGAAACAGTTTCCGACAGGTTGATTGCGTCTTCCCGTTCAAAGCGATCCGATCCCTTAAACATCAATCACTGGAGAAGTTCTAAGGAGGAAGCCACTCCAACCCCAACTCCGACGACCATCCCTTGACGTAAAAGGAAATATGTTCACTCTGACCCAGTCGTCGTCGTCGCTGAACACATACGAAAACGATTACCATCGAACGTAAACACGTCTTTCAGCTCTAACGAATTCTCCTTTTGAAACGCGGCGCTTATTACAAACCACAGCCTTCCATGCAATCAAAGACAGAGTTCCGCCGACGACGCCGCCGCCGCCGCCGCCGTAGCATTGTCTCCGTCCGTCTGCCACTCGTGTCTCCTCCGACATGTTTTCCCATTGTCGCCTCCAGCATCGTGCTGCTGACAAAGAAATGGATATTGTGAGTGGTGAATATTTTCCTGTCTTGACGTTGACTGTGAGGCCGCCGGGATTTAAATTAAAAGCGATACATAAGAATCGGTGATCTCTTCTGTTGTGCTTCTGCTGTTGCGTGTCACTTGGACACCAGATGGAGCTGCACGCACACACACACACGCACGCACACACACACACACACACATATACACACACACGCACACACACACACACACACACACAGGATGCTATAATACTGGTTCAGCACCCAACACAGGATTCAACATCGTCTTGCAACTATGGTCCAATTTAAAGCTACATCATGATGTCCACAATGTTTCTATGACCTCTCAACTGACAATCCAGCATGGAGCACCCATACAAATCCAAAGTATCTGGTGTGACCAGTCCTCTACATTTCCAATACCGTACACTGAACTCTAAAGATACTCTCACTTTTTTTTACTTTCTCTGTCCTCTACTGAGACGAATCTTTGGGCCGTGATTCACTCAATAATCTCTCTAAAACCTACAACGATTCCTCTAACTAGAATAATTCAATTCACATTTCTGAACTTTGTACAGCGGGTATAATTGTATCGTACAAAGCGTCTCTGTACAAGTCAGACCACAAAGAATGCCTGCCACTAAACGAACGGGTATTTTACAAGCCCTTGTAGTCTCCTGGCTTACTTACGCTCTTCCGAATTTGGGAGAAGTATTGACTAACTTTTAGATACATGTAGAGCTGAAGGTAGCAACCTCCTGAGCGACCGTGACAGTTTAACGTTAAGATATTGCGATATAATTGAACTGAAGTTCTTTAGGAGCATCCAGTCATCCCATCACTGTCTCCATTAATTACTGAATTTACTGTCCACAAAGCACCTACAGAGATTCAACTCAAAGAGAATGGGAGCATGCATTTGAACTGCAACAGTTCCACAAACTACTGCACAAGAAATGCCTCAACATATTCGTTCACCGACAGATATAAAAATCTGGATAATGCGACTATATAAATGCTTCTCGCAACATCTGAGACCTGTTTCCATTTTTAGACATTCATGAGCAATGTTCATGCTCTACAGATCATAATAGCCATATAGCTATTACTGTATAATATAATCAGCCATTACTTAAATGTTTACAACACTCTGCATTGTTTCTATTTTTGTTTCTGTTCTTCGAATAATGTGCCATTGTGCTACTTTTCGCCACCGCATGCATAGCTGTTGCAAAGTAAGAGCATTTGCATTCACACGAACCGCAACGATGCAGAATAGTCTTTTCTGTGGTGGGCCAAGTTGTCTGGAATGCGACCCCACAGGAGCTATGTTTGCTTCCTGGCGCTCTTACAGTTCAAAGCATTTTTTTTATATTAAACTCAAAACTGCTTCTTTGCCGTGCTACAGCCTGGAGCGCTTCTGAGTAGCCCCCTGGAAGAAGCGCTATATAAATTCTGGAATTCTGGAATTTGTCTTGTACTAATTCATTCATTCATTCACTATAAGCATTTATATAGCGCCTCTTCAAGGGGACTACTCAGAGGCGCTCCCAACCTCAGCATGGCCAAATAAAACTGTCTTAAGATGAGAGAGGAAAGCCTGAGAAGGATTTTTACAAAGAGAGTGGAGGGTCAGAGGAAGACCATTCCAGTAATAATACCTACTTGCTTGGTTCCCACAATGATCATTTTAATCATTGAAGAAGAAAAAACACATTTGAAACAAAAACATTACAAATAAGTGACCAAAAAATACTGTACAGTCTGTACAGTGTACAGTGTACTACACACACATATCCTAAATGACATGACACCCACTCAGCAGGCAGCAGCAGAAGTCAATAAATCAATCAGAATTTATGTAGCACCCTTTTAAGATCCCTACTCATAGACACACCCTATCCAAGCCAAGCCGAAAGAAGTGACCAACAATCCTTTCTAATAAATCCATGAAAAACGGGCAGAGGGGTTTCGTAGCCATCCGATCCCCAATGAAAAAGTACTGCGATCCATTTTTTCTATAGTGGCATCTCAGATTTCACAGATTTTATATCGCCGTGCTTAATACAGTAGAATAATAAAGTGTGATGCAATGTAGACGAACATTTCGCAGTGCACTCTCTTTGAGGCTGCAGTCTGCTCACAAGTGCTCCCAGTCTAGCCTTGAAAACTATGCTGACAATGCCACTGCACATAACTGACAACCCTGCTGAATAGTGCCTACATATAATACATGAGTTTCTATGACTACTACAGTCTCATATCTATGACATATAATTATATAATATATATATATATATATCATATATATATATACTGCTCTTGTGATTACTTCTTTATGACTATGGATACTGCAATTATGCAATCAAGTGCCATGAATCATTCCTATGCACTGGCTTTTTGTAGTTTATGTATATTCGTTTAATGGGCAAAAACAGGTTGGCAAACCGCAACCTGGTACATTGAGAGACAAAAATTACATTGAAATAAAAATATTAAAGCAATAACAATAACAATATCAATAATAACCTATAATACACACCAGTTAATAAGCTTCACATGAAAGACACACACACCAACACACAGACACACCAACACACACACAGAAGCATGCACACACATACACCACATACACCACAGGCACACACATCTCTGCATGAATACAAACATGTATGCATGTGCTTGGCCTATTTAGTCTGCCACATCCAAATTGGACCAGCTATTAAGCAAATGAAAGGCCAGGGTTAAACTTGGAACTTGTCTGATAGCTGCTATGGGCAATTTTGCATTCCTTTTTGGACACACACGTTACCTGTATTGTTAACAGATGACAGAGGTCAAGAGGTCAGACCATGAGGTGTGTCTGTGTTGGGTCTGGTAATTAAGCATTGGACTGAAGCTAATGGAGGCACAGAGAGAGAGGCAGAGACAGAGAGAGGCAGGGAGGGCAGGGATGGAGGCAGGGAGTGTGAAGGATGATTTGTATGAAGCACAGGCAATATACAAAAACAGAAGGTTCTGATAAGTGCAATATAAATAACCACATACATGCACACACATGTACCTATAAACATACATACATAACAGATAATACATGCTTGCTACAGACATGCATACATACGGGCAAAAATACAAATATACAAACACACATACAAAGACACTTACATACATACAAAATTTCATACAAACATATTTGTAGCCATACATACATACATGCATATAAAAATCATGCATACACACATAGGTACATGCATACATTCACAGATACACACATACATTCTTGCATACATACATGCATACATACATACATACACACATACATACATACATACAAAGATACAAAGATACATACATACATACATACATACATACAAACATACATACATACATACATACATACATGCATACATACATACATACATACATACATACATACATACATACATACATACATACATACATACATACATACATACATACATACATACATACATACATACATACATACATACATACATACATACATACATACATACATACATACATACATACATACATACATACATACATACATACATACATACATACATACATACATACATACATACATACATACATACATACATACATACATACATACATACATACATACATACATACATACATACATACATACATACATACATACATACATACATACATACATACATACATACATACATACATACATACATACATACATACATACATACATACATACATACATACATACATACATACATACATACATACATACATACATACATACATACATACATACATACATACATACATACATACATACATACATACATACATACATACATACATACATACATACATACATACATACATACATACATACATACATACATACATACATACATACATACATACGTACACATATTTGTAGCCATGCATACATGTACATGTATATGTAGGAACACCAGTAGCACTAGAGAAGTTCTTAATTTGATAAGACTGACAGAGAGCCACAGAGAGCCAGCCCTTCAGCACAGCTGGTTAGTGCCAAGTTGTCAGATAATGCCGAGAAGCACATAAAATATATATGTGGTTAAAAATGTAATAAAATAGAACACGGCCAGTGCATGTATACTCAGTCAGCGCCAGTCCCAAGTCTGGTGAAGGGAGGAGGGTGGCACTAATCATCTACATCATGAAGCAGTCTTGTTAATCAGCAACAAACTAATCAGCTTAATCAAATCAATAAATTATAAACGAAATTATGCCATTGCTGTGAAAATGGTTCGAATTTGGTTAGTAATCTTTAAAGTCTTGTCCTTGATTTGCTATTGAAATAGCAGACCTTTTGATTCCGAAAATTGATATAACACTTCTTCAAGAAACTACTCAGAGGCGCTCTCTGTGCTGGCCTACTAAATGATAGATGGATTATTTCACAATCAGCTCACAAACCATAGCTCAGGAGAAGGAGATGGCAGTGGCAGTGCCAGCTATACAATGTGGGGCACGGTGGTGTAAAGCAGGCAGTCCCTCAAATGACCTACCGCGACCTATGGTAGCTCCATCCCTGGGAGAGGGTGACCAGCAATGCTGAAATTTCAGACAAAATACTTTCAACTTGTGCAAAGATCTCTTACAGTAGATCCTTTGTTGAAAAAAACACGTGTAACCAATGATCCAATTACCAAATCTTGTGCGGCAAATGTGATAAAATGTGTGCCAATGTGATAAAATGCCAGCCTAAATGACTCCAAGCATGTCTAGAACTTCACTCAGGAGTTCAAAAGGGAGTTGTAAATATTTGGAAGGATGACGAAAATCGCCCGAAACTGAATAGAGTTTAATGAACTCAAGAAGACCTGACCCACAAAAGAAAATTCATCGTTTACTTTCTCTTAATAATTTTTGATGCACAGAAACAGACATTGAAGTTGAGTTTCACCATCAATTAATGCACCACAAAAACAATAAGAGTATCTGCTTCTGACAATTATGAATTCTTGTAGATATTTGCATATAATATTATATCCACAACGTCTGTACAGAAGGAGTTTCTTTCGGTATACGGCTCAATTCATCATCTCACGAGACAGAATCGAATCAATGACAGGATACGACGTCATGAAGAAAAAGACACAATCAGAGACAACAATTGATGTGACAGCGCCAAAACCAATCAGGTTGGAATGGTTGCAACGAGCGATAGTCC